>JAVDPK010002876.1:130430-170732 GCA_034780415.1 Cichlasoma orientale | reverse complement strand
ACAGCCTATGCAGCACCCCCCCCCCCCCCCCAGCACAGGAACAGGATCCCCGGTTGAGATTGTTAAGGTGGAAGCTTAAACCCCTTTTTATGGAAATCTTGTGCTTTTCCCCAGACTGAAAGCATGATTTCCCTTTAACAGCAGTGAGGGTAAATAGCGGATGTCTGGGGCGAGCTGAAATGGTTTCAAATTCTCTGTCCGTCTGTTTGTACTAATAAAACCCATATTCAGTTAGATGTTCAACTATTTAGGAGTTGAGCTTGTGTTATGGCAGTGCCCATTAGGTAGTTTGTACCCCGTAAAATAGTGAGATGACCTTGTAGAAAATCCACAAGTGTTTGAGTGCTTGGAAGTTATTGAATGGGGTTTAGTGTTGCAGTTTGACAGCTGTGATAGCAATAACCTTCTACATTTCTGTAGTATTCACACTGTTGTCTCCCATGGGAGAGCAGGCAGATTGACAGATTTGTGACATCTGCATTAGTATGCAGGTGCATGTCAGTGCTGAATCAGACAGCGATGAGCTCAGCAAGCAGAGTAAACACCTTGGAGGGATGTGTTGTCATGAGATCTAAGGTGATATTATCACATGTCATTGCCCCACCCCGCCCCTCTCCAGGTTTTTATTTATTTATTTATTTATTTTTTGGTCTCGTCTTGAGTCGAGTCCCCTATGGTTGGTGGTGAACCTGTTTGTTGCATTCATCTCATACTGCATGATGTGAAAAATGTATCTTGACATCATCTTATGCCGAGTATTTTTGTCACTTTCAAACTGCATGGTGGTTGGATGCCATTTGTCCTGCTGCCATGCTGCTTGGAGATGTGATAACTTTTATCACTCACTGTGTAGTGTATACTTGTGAAAGAATTAGTTTTGTTTATAGTGTATTTTAAATCAGGTGGGGCAGGTAAGTTTGCTGTTGCTCTTTACAAGTTACCAAATTGGGGCTCGCTTCAGCCGTCAGCCGTTTGCAATTCAGTGGCAATGATAACATGAGGATTTGGGCACAGAGTGTCAAAATGACCCAAGTAAGACGGGTCTCCCGGGATTTTATGCTTTGTTAGAAGCAACATGTTAGTCTTCTACTTGATAAATGCAGCTACTTAGGATTATGAATACTAATCTAAGCCATCTGGCTTCTCCTTTCAGTGGGACATGGTCAATAATGACGTTACTGCTTAATGTGTACTCAACAATGACTAAAGAAAAGACGCCTCTGGTGGGAATTATTGACTACAGAAGAACAGTTGCTCCTGTTCATATGTGGCTGTGCTTTAGTTATTTGCTTTGACAGGATTTCAGGAAAAATTCTTTGCATTCAGTTTAAAAGCAAAGTTCCTTTTTTGTTTCGGCTTTATATAATGTCCAGAGTTAAAACTGCGTAAAACAGCACTGCACAAAATTAACAGCTTGACTGTGCGTGTAGTTGTTGAGTGCATTCTTCTGCTTTTGATGTGTTCATTCTACAGCATAACTTGGCTAAGAATAACCCTTTATCACACAGTCTCTTTGGTTTGTCAGTTATTTTCATACGCAGAAAACCTAATTAGACTGTGATGGTTTTGACATGTTATTCAAGTGAATAATTGACCAAGAGTCATGTTTTTTTTCCCCCTTCTTAACACAACAAAGCAATTTTTTTATAAACTTGCCAGATCTGCTACATGCTTGCGTTACCTTAAGTATTTTCTTGACAAAGCTGTGTCCACGTCTGAGCATGAACTAGCTTAGACTAGTTGTCTACGGGGTCTCTAACAAGTCACTGTACAGATATATCCTGTGGTTTTCATGCCAAGTAACGTCTCCTATTCCACAACTGTCAAGGCAGCTAAATTTGCTAATCCTCTACGCAGGAGCTCTGCAAATTGAGAACAGCGAGGAGTCGGACCAGGGGAAATATGAATGTGTCGCCATGAACAGTGCCGGGACCCGTTACTCCGCTCCTGCCAATCTCTACGTACGAGGTAAAGTCAAATGTCTCTCTCAATCGTGGAGCTAATCAATCATTAAAATCATTCTGTTATCTCCAGAAGCCACGCAACCCTTTAAACCGCCTCCCCTTAAATGCCTTGCACAACCATGATATGATTTAAACCCATCTGTGTGGGAATGTGCAGTGTTTTATTGACAACTTCCTTCCTCTCATAACCTTAGTTGCCCCTGACAAAGTGGGACAAATTACATCTCATTATTGATTGTTAAATTCTTATTAATGAATTGAGTGATTTCCAGCTTAGCTCAGTTGACCTTCAACAGGAGAAGTCTTCCAATCAGCCAGGATGAGCGCAAACACTTCCAGTACCTTTTAACTGTTGTGTAATTCTCATTTACCGCATTTATGCCCACTCTTTCTGTGTGTGTGTGTGTGTGTGTGTGTGTGTGTGTGTGTGTGTGTGTGTGTATCTCCTTTAAGCAATTCTCTCAGCATTATCCTTGCCATGCCATTCCCTCCTTACCAATGAGCTGAACTAACCTCAACCTCCTGTTTGGCTGCAAACTCCACCAGGTGCAGCCTCTGTGAAAACAGCTGCATTGAAGCCATTTCCTCTGCTGGCTCTGATGGCAGGCCTCCTTTCTTTTTTATTTTGACTGTATCGAAAGACTCCATTATTCCCTCCCGCCCCCTCCCCCCCGCATAACCCAGAGCTCTTAAAGGCATGGATGAGTCTGGAGTTTCAGGGTTTGTTTTTGTTGCGGTGTCTCCGTGAGCAGACTAATGCAAGGCAAGGGCAGCGTTGTACCCATCCTGGAAAAAGCTGGTATAGGGGAGAGAGTAGTCCAGGTCAGCCCCTGCAGATATCACCACCATGTCTGATGTACACGGAACAGAAAAGCTGCTGGAGTTGTTAGGTTGGAGGAGGGAGGGAGTGAAAGTGTTATGGTAAGAATAAGACACGCTTGGCTATAATTTCATAATTTTGTTAAAAGCACACAGTAGTGCGGCATAGAGGCTCTTTTATGGCTGAGTGATTCCAATGTTTCTCTTTTATCCATGGAGATAAAATAAGTGAATTAGTGTCCACTGTTCTCCATTTACTCCAGACAGAAAAAATCAAACCAGTTTAGGAAATGTAAATGAATTAAGTATACCTTTTAAACCAATTTCATTGTCACTCAGATATACACTACAAATATTTAGCATCATTTTTTCCAAGATAACTGTTTCTGCAGCAGCAGAACATCCTCCTGGATCAGAGGAATCGGAGATAAAATCCTCCTCAAGGATAAGAGAGAATCAAATTTACAGACCGAACACTGAACACAAGGTTTAGATCTTAAAGCCTGACAGGGAGAGGTAGTCAACCAAACAGCAAAGGCGAGGAAGGGATGTAAGTCTTGTCTATTAATCAGGAGTTGTCGGTCACAGGTGCAGACGCTGCACCCCCCCCCCCCCCCCAAGAGGTAATTACAGTAGTTGTGTGCTGTGGCGCCAGCCAGGCCCCCGGGCCCAGCTACTCTGTAACACCACCCAGGTAGCTGTCAACCCGTTGGCCTTAACACCAACTTTTTCCGCCAGCCTCACCACACCAGTGGAGAGCGAGAAATCAAACCAGCCGTAACCTTTTAAAAGTGTACTCGTCTGGGATGGAGAACAAAGGCTCAAGCCATGTTTTCACCGTCTTTGTTACTGCTGCAAGAATGAGGAGATGAGACCTGGGGCTGTGCTATCACTGGGCTGTTAGATTGAGTTTAAAACATAAGGGACTTCAGACAAGTGCCCTTTGACCTGCCTCTCTTCCTTTCCTGTTGTTCTAGTTTATATAATTCTCAGAGATGAGGGGAAAGTTTGGCTGTTTTGAGGTTTGCTGTCAGACCGAACCATTCAATGACCATTGTGTTATGCAAGCTATAAAACTGTGATTCTCAGCCTTCACTAGCATAAATAAGAATTTAGAGCTGAGATTTACTGTGTTCAGTCTAACTTTTCACTAAATTAAGAAATTAGAATCTATAAGAGGTCATTTGTAGCCTTGAAATGCCAGTAAATATAGTGCTATTTGAAGGTGAAATATAAAAGGACTACTGTAAGAGGAAGAACTCTGATATTATTCCCTATCAACACCCTTCCAACACCCGCCCACAAGCGCGCACACTCTGCTGTCAGACTTGCATTAAATGTGCTTGTTATGGGTTTGTTCTTTGTGTCTACAAATGTGCTTGTGCTTTTTCCACTCGCCGTCGCCACCTGATCCGATTCCTGTCTGCAGGTACACAACATGCTGCCGTCACCACCCTTGTCTTGACATTTTAGAGCCAACAGAGAGTGATGTCCTCATATTACTGTGTGGGCGGGGACAGGGAGACTGAAGGAGAAGGTGGTTTTGTGGATGAGGGACTCTGCTCGTGGCTTGTTTTTCCCCCTTCATGTCTGCATATCTGTTTATGTCCTTTCACTTCTCATCCGTTAGGAGTGTGTGCGTAGTTGGAGGCGTGTGTGCGTCCTGTTTGCCGTGGGGCGCTCTTTTTTTTTTTTTCTTTTTTCTTTTTTTTTTTTTTGTGACCCTCGTCCAAAGGAGGACTCCATCAACGTGGGCAGAATGGAGAGCGTGCTGTGATTGTGCGTGAGCACTCATTTGTCAAGCGCTTATCCCACAACGGAGGAGGGATGTCAGCTTCTGTCTGCTGGCACTCCTTCATATATCCATGTGACATATCAATATGTCACAGAGGATAAAGTGCTGGAGCAGGGCTTTTCTTTCACCAAAGTGTCTTCATGCTGCTCTATGTGTGTATATTTGTGTGTCAAGGAGGGAAACTTGCAAACTAATCAATGAAGAGTTTTAAGACAGCACTGGAACAGTTATTTTTCGGGGGGGATAATGAGGGGAATTTAACTATATCCCACTGTTATGATAACTGGAATGCTAAACTAAAGTCTAAAGTGATCAAATAAGTCATAATGTGTTTCACACCTCACTACTTTGAGCGTATACAAAAGGTAGAAAAAAAATATTACGACAGTTTTAGAAGTGAGTTTCTCTCCCTGCTGCATTACCTTGCCTCTCTGTTTCATGTTACTAACTTCCACTGTGTCAGCTGAAACACTGGTCTGTTTCACTCTGTTGTCTTCCTCTTCACTTTGTGTCTTTTCATTCCATTGCTCACCTCCATCAAATCACTTCATCTGCATACAGATCAGCGCGAAGGTTGGTCATTTTCACTTTTGTCACTACCCTTTAGCTTGAAGGAGCCTTTAGGTGAGGTCAACCCCCACCCCACCCCTCCCTCGTGATTACACTAAAAAACAAAAATTTTAAAAATAGCTCCCCCTAATCCCCGGCACTGCGAATGTGTGTTGTCGAGTTGTTTGCATGAATCCCTGAATAGTTCTTGCATGCCTTCCCTTGCCACTCCCCAAAACCGTGTTTCGATTAGTCTTGCCAAAACATACAAAGGCGTCCTGAGCAGCCAGCTTAAAACATTATTAGATGTCTGTTGTGTTGTGTTATGTTGCTATTCACTCTCCCCTCCACACCCATATTATGTCCCTGTCATACGCTTCCACCAAAAGCTACAGCTGCTTTAACCCTCAGACTTTCCATCCGCCTCTGTAGGCCCATCAGAGGTGTGGGATGGATTACGCTGGTATTCAGGTGGCAACCGGATTTGTCAGGTATTTAGGCAGCAACACCCCTGCTCTCCCACTGAGGTACATGGGTATCACAACTGACAAAGCCGTTCTCATGGGATTATGTCTGTTTTACTACCATGGGCATCCTTCACCCGGAGACGGACAGATTTGACAGACACACGTTAGTGTAATGAGATACACACATTCCCCAGAAAATATTGGAGAAAGGTTATAATGTGTAACTGCAAGAAATACAGTATATATATACTGCTGCAGAAATTCCTGTATACTATATACTGAAGTTATTGTTTAACAACTTATCAATAACAACGTGTGAAAATGATTTTATTTTATATTTAGAAGCGTCACTGAATGATGATGTTCACATCATCCACAGCACGAGTAATATTTTGGAAATGGTTTCTTCTCGTGTACCAGTTGCAAAATGCTGCTGCGCAAAGAGCTGACCTGTAGAATATTTAAGAATGAGCTGGCAGCGTGCTGACAGGGGGGGATGATCAGCCATCATGGTAGCCCAGTGATGCTGCCAGGAAGCCCGGGAGCCTGCTGAATCTGTGCCAGTGTGTGCCAGATATTGATTGACTGAACAGGTTCTGCTATCCTTGGGCACTTTGTCAAGGCAGTTAAATTTATAGGTATCCAGCAAGCAGGCAGGGAGGAGTGGAGACAGCACTTATTTTGTGGTTTTGATAGAGTCCCGAAGCCCATCTCTCCAAAACCGCTCTCAACAGGAGAGAGGCTTCGGGGGAATCGATAACAATTACCTGCCCTCTAGTCATTTTGTTCCACAGCACCTCTCCAAACTTAACCGCACGCCATGAATTATTCACAACATTAAGTGTTCAATATACGCAGACCCCATTGACAGACTGCTCTTAGCACTGTTTAGTCTATGGAGTGATGAAAGAATAACAGATACTTTGAGCTTAATGGTTTTACATTAGCCATGCTCCTCTCAGGTTTCTCTTTTTCATAAGCATATGGAAAAAAATAGCTTCACTTGGAGGACGTTGCAGTTGTGTGCGAAGACACAGGTTGCCACCAGCGTGAATGGGATGCTGACACCTCTTTCTCAAAGTACTCAAAGGAAAGTGTGTTGCAAATTAGCAATACTGGAAATCAGTCATTAATATGAGAAAATGCCGCAAAAGTTCCTCCTTTATCGTCTTCCCTTCAGCTTACTCATATTCACTACCCCATCCCATATCTCAGCTCCTGTGCTTGCTTTGCTTGAGAATGTCGTGCCTATCCAGTTCCCAGGCTGGCAACGCTCAGCCTGTCCACTCTTTGCATGTCAAAATCAGTCATATTCCCAAGATATCAGATATCAGATGTACTAGTTTGCGCAAGTTTTTGAACTCATTTCCTCCTGCCCCAAAAATGCATTAACTCAGTAAAATTGTCCTCTGTTATTCACTAAGATATTTTTCTAATATTATATCATCTAATATTATATTGTATACTGTCCTGAAGCTTAATTGACCTCTTCGGTGTTCCCGGCGATATCAGGGAAACCGCAAAAACCTCCATGATTTTATTTTTGCGCCTCAGACCAGGAATATTAATATATTGATGCCATTGAGCAAAGTAGTTTAGCCCCAGACGATTCTGTTGATTAAAACAGCAGAAGGTCTAAATACAGCACCTCAATTATTATGGGAAAATTCAGATGAATATGAACCAGGTCCCCCTTATTATAGTGCAGTCCAGAGAACCAGCCTTTTCCTGACTGGAATCTCAAAAGGTGCTTTTGTGTTTTTCCATTTCACCACATAATGAGGGGAATAACAAGCATGGCTGTAACGACGTTCCGGTTCAAATTAGATCGGGGAGGGAGGGGTGAACGGTGAAGGGGGAAAGGGAAGGTGGAGGGAGACTCATATTTGAAAATCCATTTTCACATAGACCGGTGCAAAAGAGCAATTACAGTCAAGGGCTTTTTTTTTTTTTTCTTTTTCCAAGAGAGACACGGAGATATTGTAGTGTATTAGGGGAAACAAGCAATATGAATTCTGCAGGGATAGTTTCATGCTGTTGTGTCTTTAAAAACATACATCCAGCCGTAGCGGGACAGTAATAATGCATCCGTAAGAGTGAGCTAAATATTACGCTAAGCTTCTCCTTCTGGTCATAACGAAGGTTAAAGAAGTCAGAGCTCCCACCTTACTTTTAGCACGTGCTATATTGATATTCTGCATGTCATAAATTTAACAGGTGTGACACTGAATGATGTTAACGTAGCACTGTCAGGTTTTCATGTGAAGTGGAGAACTTTGTTGTAGCTACCAAAAGTTACCAAAAAAAGATCTAAAATGTTTAAATATGGGATGCATTCTTGTGCATCTTTATTTAAATAGAAAACAAGTCATATGTAAATCCTGGTTGCTTGTTTATTCTAGGCTAGCTTTTCAGTATTTCATGGAGCCTCTGCACTGGTGTTTGCCTTGTCCCTAGCGACGTCAACGGGCCCTTCTTGTCTCCATGGGAACCCCTTTTTAATGTCAGCCTATCTGCATATCAGAACTGCACAAAGAGAGGGAGCGAGAGAGAGAGCGAGAGAAAGACGGGCTGAGCATAAGGAGCCAGAGAGAGAGAGCGAGCGAGAGGAGAAATCAAACAATGGCATCTCCACAGGGTCTCTCAATGATGCAACTCTCACCACCGTTTGACACTCTGACAAAAGAGGGCCAGACATAGTCTCCAGCAAAAACTGGGCTATTTTGATTATATTCCCTTTTGTAGGCAAGAGGATAAAACACCCCCTCAAAGATTTCTTCTGAATTTCCAGAGCCATTTTGTGACAGTCCTATTATTCCCATTGTGCTCGCCTGCACATTTGGACAAAAGCGATCATCCCTGCATTCTGTTAGCTTTTCTGAGTTAGCTTTTAGCCTGGTGGTGTTGTATAGGGCATGATCTTTCTCATTCACAGAAAGCATAATACTCACCTTACATATCTTACCTATTGACTCCCGTCCCTTCCCTGTTCTCTTCATTCCCATAGTACGAAGAGTCCCACCCAGATTCTCCATTCCACCCACCAATCAAGAGGTGATGCCAGGCGGCAGTGTCAACCTGACATGTGTGGCAGTGGGCTCACCGATGCCCTATGTCAAGTGGGCCACGGGCCTGGTGGAGCTGACCAAGGAAGAAGAGATGCCACTGGGACGCAATGTGCTGGAGGTCACTAACATTCGCGAATCAGCTAACTACACATGTGTGGCCATCTCTTCTCTGGGCATGATTGAAGCCACTGCTCAGGTCACTGTCAAAGGTGAGAGCTGTTTTCAGACCAGTTGTTGCCTGTTTATCCACGAGGTTACATAGCAAATTAATATATCTATAATAAAACATTTAAAAGCAGAGTAATCCACATCTAAATGCCTTTGAATTTACTCGAAGGTTTCATGCATTAGAGAACACTTCATTGATACTGAGAAGTAAAACTTGAAGCTGTTATGGTTTTTAATCTTTTTTTTTTCCTCAACTTTGATGTCAATACTTGTTTCTTTCTGCATTCTCAAGTCCTTTTTTAGTATCCAAGTGTCTGCACGAATGTGACTCTAACCACCTGTACGTTTACAACATTGTGACTGTGCTGTTTACCCGTTGCACCTTTTCTTATCAGTTTTTGTCTGCATTGATTTCACTTTCAAGTCTGCTGGTCAATACACAAAATGTCACAGCCATTCGAGGGAACACAGGAACCCAGACCCACTTCTTCAAGGAAGCTATGCTGCAGACCCTCTGTTTTGTTTGCATTTGTCACAACAGGACAGTTTGCTTGTATTGTCAGTAATGGCCAGGCTGGTTATTAAATGCAAAATTGTGATTCCAGTCTGTTGTTTTCATTCTTTTTGGTAATCTTGGTGGTGACAGCATTGTAAGAATAATTTCATAACACACTGCAGCATTTCTGTGACTTACCTAACCTAGTGTAGAACTGCATGACCATCCTTATGATGCATTTTCCCCACGAGGTCTGTGGTTATTGTACTGTGTGCACATTTGAAGAGTTGTGGTGTCAGATGTCCATTTTTCTGCATTTCTAGTCTTCAAAGCTAATATTTTCCTTCTCCCTCCTCAGCCTTACCAAAACCCCCCATCTCACTCAGGGTGACTGAAACCACAGCTACCAGTGTAACTCTCACGTGGGAGTCTGGAAACCCAGAACCCGTCTCCTACTACATGATCCAATACAGAGCCAAATCCCCTGACAATGGCTTCCAGGAAGTTGAAGGTGTGGCTACCACGCGTTACAGCATTGGCGGGCTTAGCCCGTACTCTGAGTATGAGTTCCGCGTCATGGCTGTTAACAACATTGGCCGCGGGCCTCCCAGCGACCTTGTGGAGACGCGCACCGGTGAACAGGCCCCCTCCTCGCCGCCTCTACATGTTCAAGCACGCATGCTGAGCGCCAGCACAATGCTGGTTCAGTGGGAGCCACCCGAGGAACCCAATGGGCAAATCAGGGGCTACCGAGTCTACTACAGCTCTGACATGACAGCTCCACTCAGCGCCTGGCAGAAACATAACACAGATGATAGCAGCCTAACTACCATCTCAGGGCTGACTCCTGATATCACCTATAGCCTCAGGGTGCTGGGTTTCACTTCTGTTGGTGATGGGCCACCATCTGACATCCTGCAAGTCAAGACCCAGCAGGGAGGTGAGCAGCCAACCACTGTGTGTGGCTCTGTGCTTTTTAATGTCTCTATTCACATGCATACACGATTAAAACTGTGCTTAAGCATATACAGTCAGTTGAAGGTCTTGTAGTTTGCCTTGCTTTTGTGTTCACAGTGCATACTGAGCGCTTGTGAAACTGCTTTTAAGATTATTTGTATAAGTTTGTCTTTGCCATGTAGTCAGAGTTGAGGAGGTGATCGTTGCAGAAAATAAAGCTTTAGTAATGTCCTCTTTTTGGTTCTTTTATTCTTTAACATTTGCCCTGTTGCCTACTCTTTACCAGTTCCTGCCCAGCCATCCAGCTTTGAGGCTGAAGCCGAGCTGGACACGCGCATCGTGCTGACATGGCTGTGGCCTGTACAGGACCCTATCACTAAGTATGAGCTGCAGTACTGGGAGGCTGGCTCAGACAACAAGGTTAGAATAAAAAACATGAAGATGAAACTATTTTATGACCTGGCTTTCTTTCAAACACTCTGTCTGCCTTTTCATGTTGTGTGGGGAGACTGCAGATATATGAATCTTGCTGTTTGTGATGCAGTTTCTCTGAATGGGATTCTTAAGCTGGAGCTATGTCCTAATGCTGTCAGCTCCTTAAATGATTAGAAAGATTTAATTTAGCAACACAAAAGCAGGTTTTTTTATTATTATTATTATTTCTGTCTCTTGGTGCTGTGTCCTTTCATTCAACTCCACCAGTTGTAAACTGGAGGGAAAATTGTTTTTGGAATGAGCAGCTCTCAAATTTGACCGTGTTCTCGAATATTTGTGCATGTGCAAATAAGAGACAGTAAGTCAGTCTGTAGGATTTCAGTGGGAGAATAACACAGCAACACAGCTCAGGCTGTCAGTAGGTTTTTGTGAAGGTCTTTGCTTTAATTATTTTTTTGTTCTTTTTAATTTCCACTTTTAAACCCTCCAGATACACGTGACCTTCAACCCTGCAGGCTCCTATGCTGTAGGTGGCTTAAAGCCAGACACTTTGTATCGTTTCTCCTTGGCCGCCCGTTCTGAAATGGGCCTGGGTGTCTACACCCAGCCCATCGAGGCCCGCACTGCCCAGTCCAGTAAGTACATATTCACCTGTCTTGAAGTTGTCCCTGTCCTCTTCCTTTCTGCTCTTTATTCACTAACCAGCGATTTCAGAGTCACCCTCAGCCGGCTGCTGCAGGTTTAGGTTGTTCTGTTTGGTGTGAGTGAGTGAGGCAAAAGTAGAGTTTTATAGAGCTTAAATCAGAGCGTGGGCAACTTGAATGTCAAGTCAATTTCAGCGCAGCATAAAATGCTGACAGTGCAGCCATCCCGGTCAGCTTCATGCTTCTACCACCTCCCCTCTGTCACCAACACTAACCCTCCTGTCCGTCTATCTGAGGGCAGGGCCTGTGTCAAAGGTACGTTTAATGTGTCTTGTTCCCACATTTGTGAGCTGTGCTGTGTTGTTTTGTCTCATATCATTATGTGCTTTTACAGTGCCAGCACTCAAAATGTCACTCTCTGCCAGCTGACTGATTTATGTTTTTATTTATATTTTTTTTTGCTGACGTGGCGTAGCGCTTGCACCACAGCGCATGTGTGCCTCGCACATAAAACTCAGACAGAATAAATGTCACTTTTAACTTTTAATTGTAGCTATGATATGAATAAAAGTTTAACTCAGAGAAAGTGACTCCTAAAACTGACTGATGTGCTGCAGACGACTGGAGAAAAGATTTATCACTCTGCTGGATGTGGAACAAAAGGCGCACAGTTTTACAAAGGTGTTACATCATGGAGTTTGTTCCTTTACAAAAAGAGCTTCAGCCGAGTACCGACACCAGCTTACAGAGTGCACATAAGCCTGACACGATATGTGTTTAACTATGGAAAATGATCAGAATGCAGTGATTAAAGTTGATCATAAATTTAACATAAATTAGTGAATATGAACAGAAAATCAGGTCACAAGCATTAGTCTTTACTCACATTTGGCACATACACCTGGTTGTCAAGCAGTGCTGCAACTCTTGTCAGATAGGATGGGCAAAGTAAGAATCAGATTTTCATTGTTTTATCCATAACAACACAGATCTGTTCAAATATGTCCTTAAGATCAGTTTAGAAAGCTGTTCATTTTTAAAAGCAGTTTTAAAAAAAAAACAAATAAAGCAAAAACTATCAACAAAATTTAAAAACCCCACAGTAATATTCCCGTCACAGGACCCCTGTGGCGTTACAGTTCAAAGGACCATAGCGGGGATATGTACTATATGATTCCCCATCAGAGCAGAGAAAATTAATGAAACTAACCTCTGACACCCACAGATGACTGTTAGTGGAGACCGTGTGGGGTGATGGTCCTCGTGCCTTCTGCTGTCAGTAGACACAAAATTTGGCGGAAATAATTTAGATTTCAGGCGCTGGTAGGATGTTGCGCATGAAATAAGCAACAGCTTTGGGAAGGTTCTGAGGCATGCAGGCGGTGGGAAAGTGTGACATTTTCTAGTGCTCCATTTAAATATTTAGTATCGTTTTTTAAGACTCAGAGAAATGAACAGCACTGAGCTCTGTTCATGTTTTTTGTTTGCTTGTCTTTGCTGTGCATTTACGCTGCTACTGGAAAGAGGTTGCAGGAACCGTGCAGTTGGTTCAAGACGTTAAACACTGTAAAGTATCAGATAAGTAAAATGTGATTTAAGATGCATTAATATGCATTAAATTAGTAAGGTGCATTAGTATAATTACATTTAAGCTCAATGAAGGAGGGCGTTCTCTATAAAAATGGATGTAGCATCATGTATTTCTGTTGTGGTGGTGTACAGAGCCAATATAATGATAATTGTGTCACTGGCCAAATATAAAAATAACTCCCAACATTTCTCAGTTTCACCATTTCATATGTTAAAATATTCTATTTTTCTCACATTGTACAGAAACTGGGTTGTAATAATGCCATAGCGACTGAGTTATGGGCTCTGTCACTTTAATAATTGCATCTCCTTTTTAAGCCCACTCTTTGGCTCCCTGTTTTTTCCCTTGGAGCCATTTTCCTGTGGTGTTGTCCTTGCCTCGTCCAATTTTACCACCACAATCTCTTCTGCGAATCGTCAGCATTGTTTTGATTCAGTCTGTCACCTTTTATTTTTAATACATGTGGTGTTGTCAAGTTTCTCTGGTGGATCAGGGACCACCTGATGAGACTCACTTCTTTTTTGTCAAGTGTTTTTTTTTAAAGGTGGAGTTTCATGTTCTGGCATTAGTTTATTGAAATTATATTTGAGCTCCCTGTTCATTTCTCTGCTTATTAAAGAACACATTTCATGGGCATGCTTTCACAAAAACATCTTGCTTTGAATTTGTGTGCTTCATTTTATTCTCTTTTGATGTGAAGAGTTTTTGTTTTTTGTTGTAGAATGAAGAAATTCTGGTTATGCATATGCATTTAGTTATATGCATGAAATATCTGAATGCAACCGTTTCTTTTCAGTTTTGCTTTTTTGTTATTCATTTTGTACTTCATTGGTTTTCTATTTTTACCTCTAGACTTGAGAGTTTACTTGTGTATTTAAGCTGAAGTTGTTGGCAGTAATTGTTTATTACAGTAATGTTATTAGACTACAGAGTGGGGACGTAGTTCTATAGAAATTTTATTCGTATAATTATCCATTTTTTGATTACATTATAAGGCGTAACAGGGTGAGGTGGACTCATACCAGTATTATTAAATCAAAATAAAAAATCTGTTTATGATCGGATGTGCCAGCAGTTTTAGGACCAAATGTGATAATTGCTGTTTTGATTCTAGCAAGGAGTGGAATTGATCCCATCTGATAAAAATAAAAATTTTGTTCTCCTTGGCAGGGACTATGAACCAGACGCTGACAGTGCCTGTAATGTTCTTAACTGTTATTGATTATAAAATTATAGCTTTATCTATAACTAAATATGTATTGTAGCTCAGCTGCAGCCAAGTGCTGTAATCAGGCCCAGAGCTTCTCCATAAATGTGCAAACACCAGTCAACAGTATCAAGCACTCGTTCACCACTTACAAATCTGTGGCGGTTTGTTTCCTGCGAGAGGCGGTACGGAGTGCAGTTAGGAACAAATTACAGTTTTATAAAAACGTTGCCCTGTAGAGTTTTGGCGTACTTTATATTCTGTTCACCTCACCCTGCACTTTCATGGCCTCTTGCATAAATGTAGTGCCAAACACAACTTCAGTAGTGGTCTGCTAATGTGTTTTTTGCATCCAATCTCTCAGTCTGGAGGCAGCATCCTGTGTAGTATGGAAGCTTTTTGTCACAATTAAAAGTTTTAATTTTATATTCAATCTTGTAGTTATATATTGATAAATTTATTGCGTGTAGTTTTAGTGGAAATGTGAATTTGTAAATTTGTATGTAGATTTCAGCGCCTGTGTTTACGCAGGTTTTGTAATAACATATATGCAGGACACTAGGAAAGACATATTTGAAATGTGACAGATGATGAGGAAAAATGCAATTTCAGTCTTCATATGTAACATAATTTTATATACATAAGCCATATTTGCATAAACTGGGGACCTCTAGCAGCTTGCAGTAATCTTAATCCCATGTGAATATGTAATCTTTGTAAAGTAAAAATTCCCCATCAAATTACCTACCGGTATTTTCGGGAGGGCTTACATCTTTACACAACATAGAGACCCAGGAAAGCTGCATGGAAAGATCTTGTTCAAATCCATCAGTGGAGTGAAATCTCAAAAGATGAAACAGAAATGTGCACGCTGACCTCAGATTTCAGCACATTCAAGTTAAAAACCGAATGTTTATCCTGGGTGAGTGGGCCGCAGGAGAAGCAGACATCGAAGGGTCATGTTTAATGACATGAGATCCCCCCTGTATGAATAAGGTTATGCTGTATTCATACGGTATAATAAAAATTTTGAAAACTAAAAAATATCTTGTGAGTTTTGAATATGGCATTTAAAAATTTTTATATTGACTACTGTGCAAAAAGCTTCCATAAATGTGCCTTATTTTTGCTTGTGTTGTAGTTTATTTTTTGTTTGCTTGATCCATGCCCTTCCTTCGTGTGGTTTTGCTCCCCTCCCCCTGCAGCCCCATCCGCCCCCCCTCAGGAGGTACACCTGGTTAGCCTGAGCTCCACCAGCCTCAAGGTGAGTTGGGTGGCGCCACCTGCCGCTAGTCGCCATGGTGCCATAGTGCGTTACACAGTCAGCTACCAGGCCCTGGCTGGAGAAGACACGGAGAAGCACGAGGTGACTGGCATCGGTGCAGACGCCACCAGCCATGTGCTGGAGGGCCTGGAGAAGTGGACTGAGTATCAAGTGTGGGTGAGGGCACACACTGATGTGGGCCCAGGTCCTGAGAGTGCCCCAGTGAGGATGAGAACCAAAGAGGATGGTAGGTTGATACTTACCTTGAAGCAGAGTGCTCTCAAACCGTTCTCTTCTCTGTTGCTTGCGGCAGCCTTTGACTATTGTCTTTCACCCTCTTCAAATGTTATACCACAATTTTCTTCATCTCGTTGATGAATTTTGAGATAATGAGGTGGCAGTGGTGGCAGCAGGGGGCACGTTTTCTTTTTTCCTCTCTTTCCTCTTTTTCTCACTTGTTTTGTTTGCAGCATGATAGAGGGCAGCATCTCCTAAGAGAGTGTCGACTATAATTAATGTGTTTGAAGTTTGCTGCAACACAGCTTATTTCATTATGGAATTAAGAGCATTATAGATATGGCTAGACCACATGCTGTCCCACATGGGGTGTTTTTGAGATGCAGCAGTCTAAGGTCTAATGTGACTAGAAATTATTCATTCACGGTCAGTTCATGTATCATGAAGTGACATGTATACATAGCACCCCAGTGTTTTGATTTGAATCATCAGCACAAAACACTAAAATAAGAGTTCAACATCTCTTTCTCTTTACTTTCTCCCCCCATCCCTTTCTCTCTCCGTCCCTCTACGTCTTTCTGTCTTACTCTTTTAATCTGCCTTCCATCCTTGTCTGATTTCCAGTGCCAGGAGCACCCCCCAGGAAACTGGAGGTTGAGGCCATAAATTCCACAGCCATCCGAGTCACCTGGAAGCCACCCCTGCAGGGGAAGCAGCATGGCCAAATCCGAGGCTACCAGGTCATCTTCTCCCGCCTTGAAAACGGCGAACCACGAGGCCAGCCTAACATTATGGATGTTGCTTTGCCAGAGGCACAGGTAATGGATGATGTTTTACTCTTGTCTGGTCTTTCTGCGTCTCTTCTTCACTGTCTATATCTGTTTTATGCTCATTTCCCGTTATTTTCATTCCCCACTGCTCCCATATTCTCTTCCATTGTCTGTGTTCACACTTCATTTCCCCCACACTGGGTGACACACATGGAATTTTCTATCTGTCGACTGGAGTTTCCACCATCCCTGCTTTATTTTTATCTTTCTCCACATGTGACATTTGACTGTAAATTGGTACCCTGCTCCTACAGCTTTGGATTAGCTGTCGTAACAAGATCCACTTTAATTCTACAGTAATAGCTATTAAATATTTTATATGTGTTACATCAGGACATGGCTTAGTGGAATCAATGCACCTCTCTTTGCGGTTTTAGCAGTAATACATATGCACTGCCTTGTTACCATGTTTATAAATTAGAGCTATTTTCTTGACACCGTCCTTTACGCATTAATGCAAGCTGCTTGGAATGGCCCAAAGCTGTGCAACACCATGAGATGGATGAGAGATTGTAATCCTTAAGAGGGATTCAGAGATTCATGAATATCTTAAAACCCCACTCGTACTTTTTTCCCTGTGTTTGAGAGAGGAGAGACCAGCTTAAGAACCTCCTTCTGATTGTTTGCCGGGAGTAACATTTGCACGAGCACGCATGCACTCCCGCCCTTAGTGGTCTTCAACAAAAGCATCTAATTTGAACAAGCAAGTGTTCCCCGGCCACAAGAAAACCACCAAAAAAAATAAAATAAATCCAAGCAGTTGTGTGTGTCTCTGAGCTCTGTTTGCTGATATATGGCAGCAGTAGCACTTGGGGGAGACCAGCAAGTTGCTGGTTCAGTTCCCAGGAAGTGCACACTACCTTGCCCTTGAGAAGCGCTATTAACCCTCATTTGCTTCAGCAAACACCCTAATGTCCTACGTCTCATCATTACAGAAGCGGAAACACCGTTAAAGTCACGATGTAATGAATCGGTGTCTTACAGCCCAAGTGATAATAAGTAGGAGCTTGTGGATCCCAGTTGTGTAACAGCACATTCTGTGATGAAAAATATAATAAATAATTTATGTATGGTTGTCAAACGCACACTGGTCAAGCAATTTATGAGCATAAAATTAACATACACTTTTGGGGCCAGTGAAAAATCAGAATAAATGTATATAGCAGGCTCTGACCGGCATAGTACAGCCTGTCGATGTCTGCACCTGGACGAAGAGAGCCGCCTTAACTCCCAAGCACAGTCATCCTTTATATTACAGCGGTAGTGCTTGGCAGCTGCTACTGACAGTTCATTGTTATCAGACTGTCTACAAGAGTGCTTGACAGACAGAACAGCATCGCTTGATCTGGAAAAGGAGAAAACATGGTGGTTGCTTGTCTTCCTGGAAGTGTTTTCTTCATGTCGACATGTTCGGCGTGATTTTGTTTTGCATTGTGAAAAACTGAACTGAACATGACCCTACTTGTTATGCAAACAATTCTCCCTGCCATGTCTCATTTGTGCCATGTTCACACAATAAACACAAAGACGCACTGTAATTTGGCACCCAGGATAGCTCTCATGTTCCAGACTAGTGTCCAGGACACCTCTCAAACAGACTGTCCCCTCCCTGGCAGACGGCTAAATTTCTTCTCACACCTTCTATTATTTTCTCTTCTCCTTCCCTTCAGTTTGCTTCCTTTTCTGCTGTGACCTCCTTTTGCACTCTTCCTGCTTGAAAAGCTGGTTGAGTAATTACCAGAGGCTTGCGTGCAGGTTGGTTACCCTTGATTGAGTCATCTCAACAGATTGTTTTCTATGAGCCAGCACTGAGTAACCAACCTGCAAGGACCTGCCCAGACGTCGTTAAAGACCACACAGTCAGCCAACGGTCCCTCATCCCTGTTCGCCCAACTGGTTTTTGAACAATCCCTCCTTTTTTACACATCTTTCCATTCACGCACCACAACAAGTTGGAAAAAAAAACCCCAGCAAAGATAACAAGAGAAAACACGCTCACTTGCTTAGACCGACCTTATAGTAGGTGTTCCAGCTGGCTGAGAAGAGTTCATGACTCATCCTACAGACATGCAAATCCCTTATACGCACACCTGTAATTGATGATGAATAAAAGAAAAAAAACAATATTCTATCCTGGCACATCCCATACTGTTTCTCACATGAATTTCCCTAATGCGTTGTGAAATCGGTTCCATATCCGCCCTTTTACCTGAATTGGATTCACAGTAAGCTTGCCAGGAGGGAAAGAAAAATCAAAAATTTCCAGGGCTCTCATATCATACCTCAGCCTCACCTTCAATCACGATTCTAAGCCGACTGATTGAATTGCAGATCCTGTCAAAATGGCTATCACCTTTCCCCTTCTCTTTGTCTCTGTGTTTCTGGCTCCTCTCCTTTTCGCCCTCTCTCAGGGTTAGCTGAAATGCTGGGAGGAGAGCTAGGAGAGCTTGGCTGTGCGTGGGCGGTATAAGCGCCTCTTTTCTTTTCAAGCAGGAGGCCCACACAGCGCCCTCATTTCCCTGCTAAATTTAAACCAGAGGCCATGTTAACAGTGCGATGTTATCGACCCCTTTGCAAATACTTCTGTTGGAAAAGTGGCCTGGACCTGAGTTGGCAGCTCCACACCACATGGTCTGCTCCATCACAGTGCACTCACAGCAACCTCTGTGGCAGTATTTTTCATATACACATCCATAAAAGTGTGCAGAAAGTGCTGTGATTGAGTTTGAAGCCATTAGCCACTGTCTGTGCTTCCATACATTTTCTGCACAAGTTTGCCTTTATTCAGCACTACTTTCCAGGTTCATTTTGTTTGACCACTCATGCATTTTTGTAGTTTGTGTGAGCGAGGCAATGCTTCACTGCCTCTACGGCCTTCGCCGCCTCAGATTGGAGTTGAATGGGAATCGGGGGAAAAAAAAAAAAGAGAGAGAGAAAAGAAGCACCTCAGCCCGTTTCACTCCATCAATCATGACAGCTCCTTCTCTTCCACATCACTCGTTCCCCCCTCGTTCCCATTTTTATAGCCACACATCTCAGCCCATGTCATCACATTTGCATTCACCCGCCTGCAAATTATACCGCTCCGTTTCCACAAACGACGCTTATCAGCAATGATGTGTTTTCAGCTTGCGTTGGCATTTGAAATATAAATGGAGGATAATTTATAATTCTCCTATGGATTTAAGCAAAAAAAAAAAGTGAAAACAGTTCCGATAGGAAGGGATTAAGCCCAAGATGAGATAGGAACTCTTGCGAACCTTAATGTGTTCCCTGCTCTGTTGACATACTGAGTGAAGTTGACAGTAAACAAATTAAGCAATTAGGAACATTGCAAACTGTTATTCATGGAGTTAAGCAGCAGCTGTTCTTTAATGGTACTCTTTAGTGCCCCGCTATGTCTGGGGAGCATGAGGCAGCAGTTTTTGATGTGCGATGTGCCTCGACCAGTCGCAACTGGGACCTTACAGGGGCCTTGCTCATGCTTCACTTAACTGCTTGGTAATAAAGACCATCCACAGGGAGGAGGAGAAGTTGGGTCTTTTGTCTTTTCATATGCCAACAGTCAATAGAGGATGATGAACACCGTCTCCCCACTGCACAATAAATCAGCAGTGTGTGAGGCTTGCTCCCTTTGTTTGTGAAAGTCTAGAATAGCAAGAAAGCAATGATGGGTGATCAGGAGGGCAGGCATTACTTCCAAATTTGGTCTGCAGAGTATTTGTATTTTTTTGTAGACTTATTTTTAACCACTGATGATATCAAGGAAAATATTTGGATTTAGTTTTGCTCTCTCAAATTTTACTTTAAACTATATGACTCTGGTCATACTAATGAAATTATCCAGGAAAGTTTAGATGCTGGGCAGATGAGGGCTGCACCAGTTTTGATATTTTTATGTGTTTCAATAAAAATGCCAGTTTCTAGTGGTTTTCATTAAGGTTTTAACCTTTTTTTTTCTCAAGCTGTTTTCACTTCAAAAATGTTAAAAATGTTCAATTAAAAGAAAAAGTAACTAACCAAAATAACCGACTAATAACATAATAGCTATTCTGGGGCAAAAATCATTCTAAAATCCACAAAAGCAAAGTTTAATGGGAATAATGACCATTTCTATTGTTTTAGAAAATAACACTTGCTTGTCTGAGACAAAAATAGTGTTACACAGTGTAATTCTTGATAATTAAATATTTGTTATTTCAGCCTCATCAATTGCTTCTCCCCCCTGTGTGTTCTCCTCAGTGGTACAGTCCACCAGCAGCTGCGACAATACTTACGCACCCTAATGATAACATTTTTTCCCCCACTTCTCCATCCTCATCCTCACCCGCACCCCACCCCCCTTTTTCTGTTCTCCATGTTGTCCCTCATCAGTGTCAACAGTGTCATCTCTCGTGCCCCTTGTCAGCCGGGCCACCCATCAGTGAACCCCTCTGCAGTAACTGAACTGTGGAGCACGTTGCTGGTAAACGCCAGCAGTGGCGTTCTGCATCGATGGGGTTTGATGTCACAGGGCTAGCATAGCAGCACTGGTAATAGGATTTCATGCTCAGCACTGACGGAGCCCCGCGGCACGAAATGGGCTTTCACTTCCCCCAGGAATCACTTGGCCAGGCACAGCGAGCAAGGAGAACATTTTGAAAACATATTGAAATCTAATGAATAAAAGGCCTTCCCTAAATTTCTGTAAGATAGAAGGAAATGCTTCACAGACTGTGCAGTTTATAGTTTATAGTTCATATCCAACGTGAGACAGTCATCATACCGAATGTTCTGATTAAGAGAGAGGTAGGCTTTTTATTGGATTCACAGGCAAATGAGAAACAAGGCAGTGCATCTTAAACAATAAGAGCATTTCACAAATCTGGTTACACAATTTGTTTTATGCCAGTCAACTTGTCTTTTTTTTTTTTTTTTACTCCTTCTCCTCCATCACACTCTATCCCACTGTTTTGTTCTACCACACGACTCTGTTGACACCTACATTCATCTGTCTGTGAAAAAAAGACAAGCGCTTTTTTTCCATGGCTGTTGTGTTGTTTCTGACTCATTTCTCTCCCCGCCCTGTGTCCTGTGTCTTCTCTCCCATCAGTGGAATATTGAGGAATCCACCGAGCATGTGAGTAACCCACATGTGTGCTGCTGGGTTGTCTTGCAGGGAAGGCTATTTTCCCCTCTGCAGTTTGGGGGTGCTTGTGTGTTTGGATTATGAGTTGTGTGTGAATGTGTGTGTTTATTTTCTGTGCAAGGCGTGCCTTTAATCCACTTGGTGTGAACCCTCAGGAAAGATCATAACCCTATCATAACCACAGCGAGAAACATGTGTCCAAATGCTTTCTGTTTTGTGTGTGTGTGTGTGTGTGTGTAGGTGTGTGTGTGTGTGTGCGATTTTGTCTAAGAGCTACTACAATCTCAGTGCAAGATTTGCAGGCCTATTTTACCAGAAGACAAACCCGTAGAAACAGCTGGGCCATTGCAGGTGAACTGAGGCAATTTTGTACAGTGTGCATGAAGCACTTTCCCCCATTGAGCTTACAGTGCAGTCAAAGGCTTTGTGTCACTATCCCAGTGTGATGCCAACATTAATCGGGCTCGCCTAACCTGCTGTCTCCCGTACTGTTTCAGATGACATATCTATCTGAGGGGAGGAGCTGTGTGCTTTATCAGCTCCACGTATCTCTGAAATTGCCACCAGCCTTTCATGTTCTTTTCACGTGTCTGGTTTGCAGCTCACTGCTCTGTGGCTGTCATACAGGTCTTTGTTATGGCTTATTACCCCCTAGACGTTATATTGCACTAGCATAAATGTTGAGCCACTTACTGTTCCCGGTCAGAAAATTCAATGGAATCCCGCCAGCCTAACAGATACCATTTTCAGTGTACAAAGAAGGACCACAGCAAGGATAAGAAGGGCTCTCAGCTTTTAGAAAGTCTGATAAAAGCATTAATTTCAGATATTTTCAGTCCTTTTTTTCACTCAGAAACAGCTTAATGAATCCAGTAACCGCCTGTAAAGGTTAAGGGGTGCTGATCTTTCTTTGCTTATCCGTTTAAATATCAGCATTTCAGTTGTTTTTTTTCCATAAATGAGCCAGTGGGAAGTGTGTGCATGCTGTTGTATTTATTTGTTAATAGCACTAAGCTAAACAGAAATCTGGTTGCAGAACACAGATTCCTCAAGCTACACCCACATGGCATGAGTCAGGCTTGCCTCCTCTCCCTCTCCTCTTAATGTGTTGATTAACACCTGACAGACAGAGAGTTACACACTATCAGAGGAGGACATCTGTTCACACATCTTTGTTATTTCTTTAGCAGCCATGTTTAGGCCACAGCAGACTCTTTGCTTGGTAACTAATGTAGTATAAGGCAAATGTCAACAGCGACAACATAAGCATGTGTTGCAGACCCACGGCTTTATTCTCGGGAAGTTTTTAGTTTACAGGAAATTTTGGCTTTTGTTAAAAAGCAAATGATACTTATAAGGGACATCAAATATTATGCTCAAGCGAAAAGTTGTCTGAAGGGATTTGTTTTAACAATGCTGCCCATTTTTCTCTTGGTATTTCCCACTCTACTGAGGATAGTGGTGTTGAGAGGCTTGAAGAGAAGAATCCATTTCTATAACTAGTCGACTTGTTAATCTCTGTAATGCCCTTTGGTGCTGCTCTAAGCGTTTGCTCTGAAGGAAACTTTGAAGCCTTGCTTTTTCTATTTTCTGCTGAGTTTCACAAGTGTTACTAGACCTGAATCGACCTTGCCAGAATGGAGGGAGGAACGATCTCTGCAGCTGCCACTACTGAGATTGTTAAAGCCATTTTGTATGATTAAAGTAATGAGACTTCCTCCATAAAGTTAAAATGGCTTTATGATACAGTAATTTAGCATTTTTCCCCTGTCTCTCTTAAAGGTTAGTAGGGGAGCACCAAATGTCCCTTAAAGAGAGGGGCAGTAAAAAACATTGTCAAACAGCGCTGGCTTATATAGACTGTTAAATGTTCTTCTATGGTTAGGAAATTAAAACTTCATTAGTTGGAGGAACAGCATTAGAGCAAAGCCATATAATATTCCAAGAGTCTGAGAAGTTTGTGAGAAGTTCCGGCAGGAAGGCTTGTAGGCATCTGTGTATTCGTCCTCTCAGTGGTCCCAGTCAGAACCGGACAGCTCCGGCATGTGCGCTCAAGCCGTAGGCATTAATTTGTTGAGTGAGTACGTATACATAATTGTGTGCGTGCTCATGTGCACATTTTATATATCTACATGTGCATGCGTACTCTTTGTATTCTGTATGTATATTAGTATGTGGATTCTTGTGTGTGTGTGTGTGTGTGTGTGCGTGTGTTTGTGTGTCTGTTTGTTTGCGTATGGGCTTTGTTCAAGCTCAGAGTATTTTAATTCCAGCGTGTGGGTGTGTTTTTATTCAGACTGATGCAGTCTGGTAAAGTGAGTGCCAGCACTGCAGCAGGTTACCAATAACAGTGTGTTGCCTCAGTTGTTTTTCTGTGTGTTCATTCCTGACTGCTGAGTTACTGATTTGTTCATTCACCTTAGTGTGTCTGTGTTTTTGTGTAGAGACTGTTTGGGCAATCAGCCAGAGGAGAATAAATACTAAGAATCTAATTTCATTCTTAAAAAAAAAAAAAAAAAGAACAAGAAGTATTTTTTAAAATCAGCCTGATGTTTATTTATCTGAATCATTTTCAAAGAGTTTTACAGCAGTCCCACAGTGAGTGTACAATTTTGTGGGCTTTAATAGTCTGCTTAGTGATGAACCTAAGCTCCTCTGGGTATTACCTCATGCTTATCCATGCAGCAGGCATGAAAACTGACACACTGGTGATGTTCTGGTTCATTTAGTTGGTTTGTTAGTTAATGGGTTGAGCGTGTGCCTTTATAGTTGGGTGCAGGAGCTTTTCATAACCAAGAAAAGTTCCTGGGCCTGTTTGTGCACCTTCTTTCTCTATTAAAAGTTTGAAATGTTTTGTTTTTAGACAAATTGATCAAGAAGAAGGGGTTTTAATCTTACCGTGGTTTCTTTTGGTGCTGTGTGTTTGTCAGGGAATAGGAGCTTGTGTGAGAGGGGGGGGTGTTTTTGCCACTGAAGAGGTTTCGCTCAGGCTCACTGACTCCTGTTAACATCTGACCTTGTGATTTTTTTCCCCCCCATTTTACAGGAGGCCATAATCGGTGGACTGCAGTCTGAAACCACCTACTCTGTGACTGTAGCAGCATACACCACAAAGGGAGATGGCGCTCGTAGCAAAGCTAAAGTCATCACCACAACCGGAGCAGGTCAGAATCAGGCTTATTGGGCGGTTTCTGAAGTCCTGTTTCGAAGCTTTGCGATAAATGTTTCTGCCATCGCCATCTTGGAACCAGATGTGGTCTGAATGTGACACCACTTGCTTATTGCATTGTCTAATGACTTGTGATTAACAAGTCTTTAGACAATGAACAAGCAGAAAATACTACAGCTAGTCCTCCTTTTTAAAACATGGTATGACCAAGGATTACAAAACAGATTATACTTTTATTTTTTAATTTCATTATGAACCAAAATGAGTGACTAAGACAATGAAGTCAGCAGCAAAGTGTTTACAGAGGTCGAGAGACTTCTCTAGGGTCAGAAGTCAACCACAGCTATCGCCATCTGGTGGCCTTCAGAAAAAAGGCAGGAACCCACTTCCATCTTTTTTGTCTGTGATGTGAAGAGTGTCCACATGACTGAAATGTCATGCTAGTTTAAGTGGAATGCTGCTTGTACAGTGTCTTACACTGAATGACCAGAATACTTTGAACTTTCAATTATAAGTAACTGTAGTTCAGTCTGCTTAGCGCCATTTTAATTATCATTATATGATAAGTTTGTGTACAAAACATATAAAAATAGTCCATTTATACTACACACAAATTGCATACACACAAAATATAAATATATGAACTAGAAGGGCATTCAGTAGAGCGCATACATCACCCACCGCTGATTTTCTGTGTGCCGATAGTACGCTGGAATAGATACTACCCATATTGTCATACTCAATCATAAATAATTTCCAGCATTCTGGATCATTAGATCTGGAATCCTCCTTCAATCATAAAAAAAGTTTCATATTTGACAGAACTTCTTGTTATGTTGTACCTATTTCTTTTTAGAGGATTCTGACTTATCCTCACAAGGTTACAAATAAATATGTGAATATTGTTCCAGAATCTTTTTAAAAATTCCTGATTGTGATCCAGATCACCACCAAACATTTAATCAGTTGTTCCTTGCACCACCCCCAACAACTCCAGAAACTTTGTAATCCGTTCTCAATTTTCAGAGTTATTCTATAACAGACAGACAAACATAAAACATAACCTCCCTCCATCTGTTGGTGGGTGAGGTAATGAATGAAGTAACTGAGTCGAAAGCCTTGAAATGGCTTTAACTTTGTGTGCACTATTCTTTTGGATAGTTGTTTAATTGGTGACTTGTAAGCTTTAATTCAGTATCTCCATAAAACTGATGTGTATTTAAAGTAGATCTAGCCCTTTTAAAAGAATTACAATGCAAGTTCATTTTTTCCTCTTTCAATCTCTGCTTCAATCAGTGCCAGGCAAACCCACTATGATGATTAGCACTACCATGGGCAACACAGCACTCATCCAGTGGCAGCCCCCCAAGGACATGGTGGGTGAGCTGATGGGCTACCAGCTGCAGTACAAGCGCACTGACGAGGACACCTACACCTCGCGCGAGCTGAGAAAGACTGATGACCACTATACCGTCACTGGTCTGCACAAAGGCGCAACCTATGTTTTCCGCCTCAGCGCGCGTAACCGTGCAGGCATCGGCGAAGCTTACATAAAGGAGATCAGCACCCCTGAAGACGTGCCCTCAGGCTTCCCGTACAACCTCCAAGTCACAGGACTGACGCAGTCCAGTACCCAGCTGACCTGGGAGCCCCCGCTGCTGGCAGAAAGAAATGGCAAGATCATACATTACTTGGTGGTATACAGGGATATCAACAGTCAGACCAACAGCACCAACCGCACAACTGAAAAGCACATGACTATCCAGGACCTTAAACCTGACACCACTTATGACATCCGGGTGCAGGCGTTTACCAGTAAGGGTGGCGGACCCCTCAGCCCCAGCATCCAGAGCAGGACCATGTCGAATGGTAGGATAAGTGGTAGGACATCTGACTAACATTTATACATAAACACTTCAGAGATGTTTGATATGAAAACATAATATCATGAGTACATAAACATTGGCACCCTTAGGCGCACACACTTATGTCATTACTCACCACATACGTGAGCACATGAACAAATGTCACTCACTTGTGTTTTTAACGGGCTCCGTCTTTATCAGTGCTAGGTCTTTCTCATCTTGCACGCAGCATACTGTGATACATGACTGTGTTTATTGATTTATAAAGTACTAATCTCATTACACGCTACAGTCACATTACCATGCCTTCTCATCCTCCCTCCCATTACACACAAATCTAAATGTTACCCAGCATGTAGCTTCTCATGCATTTTATAATCTTATAAATGCAAGATTTCCTATTTATAACCGTGCATGATGCCTGTTTTAAGACACATGTTGCCACTCCTCATGTCATATACATTTCTTGGTAATCACACTGATCTCGGCCTGTTGAGTGCAGTACATCTCAGGAATGGGTTGTAATAAATAGAACAGGCTCAGGGAAATGGGGGGCTATTTTTGTACGATCTGTAATTAAGCGTGAATATGATTGTAGATGTTCTCCGAACACTCCTGTGGCTTTTCAAGTTTGGTCATAAGGAATTACCGCAGAATATGTTCATGTTGTTTACTGAAGGGGTGACTTGCTCGTGTACTGCTTTATAGTAGTGTGAAATGAAATTATGCACAGAGATTACTTTTTTGTGGTGTACAAGATGTCTTACTTGAGGTATTAATAAATGGATTTTCCCCATCCCAGCTTTCCCCACCCTGAACTTTGGTGTCAAAGCTGTCATGAAAACATCCGTCTTGCTCACCTGGGATTTGCCACCAAATTATAAATCTCAAGTGCCCTTTAAGGTAAGTGCCAGCCAGGTAGAAATTTAGATAGCCAATGCTGAAACGAACATACAAAAAGATTTAGGATGAACACAACTAGACAAAAAAAAAAAGAACATTTTTCAGGAGTTTTATAAACACAAATTCTTTGTTATACTGGTTATAATTGTAGGTGGAAAATATTAATATAAGAACACAGTACAATAAATGAATAACTCGATACAGTGCTCTATAACATACTGCACAACCATCTGTAATATAAAAAGCAATATTAGCTGCTGACATTTGTAACACAAAGCGATCCAGTCGCTTTCTGTATTTGCAGCAAAATTATATATAAAAATCCCAATTCATGCTCATTTATGACATGTAATAATCTGTCAAAGTGATGTATCAATTCTCACCCAAATGATAGGGGAGCAAAGACAATTTGAGGTGTAAAAGAACATTGGATATGCGCCAGTGGGCAAGTGCGATGCTGAAGCACTTGAGATGAGGTATCAGATAAGATGGGCACCTCCCTTAGGACCATACTGTTTTTGCTTTTTTTTGTGTGTGTGTGTGTGGGTTTGAGAGGGAAGAGAGAGCAGTGTGTGTGCGAACAATATTCAGGCTGTATATCTATGCTACCGTAAATCACAACTCCAGGTTTTCCCCCCTGTGTGCTTTTACAGATCTTGTATAACCAGCAAAGCGTGGAAGTGATGGGGAACCTGAAGAGGAAGCTGATCACGCAGCTGCAGCCAGACACCGACTACTCCTTTGTACTGACAAGCAGGGGCAACATTGCTGGAGGTCTTCAGCAGCAGGTGTCCATCCGCACTGCCCCCGACCTGATCCAAACCAAGCCCAGGACACATCATGCTCAAGGTGGCAAGATGAACATCACCCTGCCAAAGATCCAGACCACCACACGTGTCATGTACGTACTGATGGGGACTGACAGCTCAGGCTTGCTCTGGGCTTAAATTCACCAATATATACAAGCCAGCAAATTCTTTTTTTTTTTTGTGATTTTTATGTACTTAGATAGTAATTATATAAATTATGTATTTATTATAAAACATTAAAAAATATATTAAAAAATAAAACAATTTACAACCGCTTGGTTGTAAATTTGGGGCCTAATGTGTTTGCAACAACAAGAGCACACTTGCGTCTGATCAGTACTAAAACTATTTTAGAAGTTTTACTTCTACCTTTACGCTTTTGTGACACAGCAGCTGATGATAATTGAGACTTAACATCAGGTCGCTCTGTATTATCTTTTGACACAAATTGTTAGAGGAGACCCTTTCCTGCTAATGCACACACACATAGTGACACATCTGTGTAAGGGGGAGTACACAGGGTTGATTGGTAAAAAGATTACAGGGCTGTCAGGGCTGGCCAAGGTCCAGCACGGATTGACAGGCAGGGAATGCCTGTGATTGGGGATGGGAGAGCTGAGGGGGGGTGTAGGTGAGGGGGTGAGGAGTCTTGTTATACATCTCTTCTCCCACTACTAGACTTGAGTGACTGTTGAATCACAGAGAAGGGGAGAGAAGCACCTGTTTTCACTGTTTCAACCTGCTTTTACATGTAGTCAAATGCTGCAGTGGGGGGAAAACTTGTAGCTGCGACAGAGTCGGGGAGACACGAAATATAAATAATCCGACCACATTCTCCGTCATTCATTACCTGCCCTCTTAGATCGACTCTATTGTCTTTCTTTCCCTTCTATTTTGGTCCTCTTAATGAAAGCAGGAGAACACACACGAACAGTCACATGGCTGCTTCTATTAACCTAAGGAATCCTATGGGGATTTCTGTTAGTTGAAGGCTCCCCTCACTGGGATTGCGTTTGTTCCAGTCTACATGGCAGATGTTCTTAGTGATTAGCAATTAATTGGCGAATGCATTGCCAATCTGGTGGTGTTCGACCTTGGTTGGAACCACATGTGTTTTACTTAAATTTTGAATTCAGCCCAACAAGGATCACCATCAAAGTTCTTGTTTTGACTGAGTTATTAATGCGCTTGGCCCACTTTGATCTCAGCTTGTACGTGCATCAGTCAGTCTTTCTTAACGCAGGCTTTATTTTTCATGGCAGCTGGTACTACATCGTGGTGGTGCCTGTGTCCCAGACAACGCGCAAGTGGAAGAATCCAGACGAGATGGACGTGGATGAGGTGAGTGCCAGCCGATTGGCTGACTGGCTGATGCGCCAGGTCAGGGGTTACAAATAGCGCTTTCTGTTCCAACTGGGTAGGAAGTCACTGGTTGAAGCTAATTAGCTCTACCCTCCTGGGCTTCAGTAGAAAGACAGAGATTTTAAACAATGACTCACTTGGGTAGGTGGGGAGTGTCCTGATTCGATGCCAGGTCTGCAGACAGTGCCCATCTGTTGAATATAACAATTTGCATGCACAGAGAATAGCCTGGTCTTAGTCTAATTATTTGTATTGTTGTAGATGTTAGGCAATTAGACTTCATTTCTGTAGTCATTTTCACAATCATAGTTAAAAAAAAAAATTCCTGCTCTACCTCTATATTTTTCTTTAAATAGTTGATAGTTAGGCTTTGTCTCCTCCAGACAAAGTTTTACATGAGTTATTCAAATGAGGATAAAGATTTATGACTGCCTTATTATTTCACTGAATAAAGGTCTTCCTTGTCCATGTGGGAATTTAAGCTAAATGACATGCCTAAATATTAATAGCGTAATTTTTAAGTAAACTGCGAGGCTCGTTGGTCTGAATCGCTATTGTTCAAGCTCCCTGTAGAAATAACAGAAGAGACTGAGAGGGAGAGAGATGGGACTCCCTGAGTCATTAAACACCGAGCAGGCCATTGTCTCCTCCCTCCGACATAATGATTTAATAAAGCTACATCTGGAGCAGTGCATGAGACATCACTGACAGAAAACAAAATGCTGCTGAAAACACAATGCCGCAGTGCTGTATGCGCCCGCTCATTTATTAACCAGGCTGGCAGTCATGCTGAGTTTGTGTGCTCGGGCAAGCGCTAATTGCTCACTTCGTAGATTGGCTGCATTGTTTGCAGTTATATCGCTGTGCAAAGGCCATTTTAGCCATGTGGAATCATTATCTCCTATTTGGGGGCAACAACCGAACCTGGACGTGTAGTGTCAGTGGAAAAGTTTTTTTTTTTTTTTTTTTTTTTAGACTTTAGGAGTTGATGAAATTTAGAGAACTCAGATGCTGTTGTGCATATTGGTTCATTTTTTTCTGCACATAGCTGAGATGTTTTAAACCAAAGTGTTACAGTGTGATGGAGAATGCTGTTTATTATTGAGAGATTACTTTTTCTACCCACTAACTTTGACCATGCCTTTTCCTTAGCTGCTCAAATCAAGTGAAAGTCCTGTCCTAAGGCGCCGACGTCACTTGGATTCCTCCAAGCCTTACATTGCTGCCAAGCTGGCCTCACTTCCAACCACCTTTATGCTGGGTGATGAGAAAAGGTACAACGGCTTCTACAACAAGCCCCTGACCAGCTCACAGCAATATCTCTGCTTTGTCTTGGCTGCACTCCGATCTGAAGGGACTGACAACGCTGCTCATTATGTAAGTAAAACACCTGTTTACTGAAGGCAGACAGTCTTGACGGCATACCTTGTATTAGTTTTTTGTTTGTTTGTTTGTTTCTTTATTTTGTTTATTAGTAAAGAGTTTGGATTTGTTCTCACAAAGCTGAATTTACCTGAGGCTTTTCTGTATATTTGTACGTTAACTTCTCTTTTCTTAGACAGATTATTTAGGTTTATCACCCGTCCTCAAACTCTAATCACCCTGCCCCTCAAGCGTTACCAGAATAGCAGTGGGAAGTCTAATTGTTTTTGTTTTTATTGCCACTTATCCCTTAATACTGCTGCTTCTAAAAGTCATTGCAGCTTGTCCTGATAACTCCCTTATCAGTTAACAATGACATCAGAGATCCAGCTTTGCCATTTTGGCAGCGGCACGGCCCCGTGTAGATCTCTTTACAATGCTAATACTAGACTCTTGGCTTTCTGAGTGGGGGCCCAGTGCACTCGTCAAACAGCTCTAACATGGAGGCCCAGTTCTCCATGGGATGGTCTGGAGTAAACTTCACTGCAGAAAGAATGAGAGACTGCGATTGCTCTGGGCTTCACCACTACCCGGGACATGCATATTCAGTAGCTGTGCCCTGGGTGACCGAAAACAGGGAGAGAGCAAGAGCTCCAAGTCCGAAACCCAATCCCAGACTTTTCACTTATTTCTTTCTCTTCGCTCTCTCCTCTCAGTTCTTTTTCTTTAGCCCTCTCTCTGCTTCTCCCGTCCTCTCCACATTTCTCTACCATGAAGAGAGCAGAGGAGATTGATTAGTGCAGCTGAAGTTAAGAGGGAGATGAGGGCCTGGTCTCAGGGTCTCTGGAGTCTGTAAAGCAGGCCTGATTCCCTTGAAATGCTGCTTTACATGTCCCTAAAGCCACCCCCCCCCCCAAACCCCCACCCCAGTAATCCCCCACTCTTTCACTCAGGAAAGAGGAGGGACATACAAGGGAGGCTATAGCAGGCAAACATGGTATACTTTACTTCAAAGCAGATGCTTAAATCCCATCACTGCGCAATACACTCGCCGTACCTGCAAGATACACCATGCTGGATCAGTGGTGCTCAGGATTTCTCTCTTTCTGTGAGCTTCCCCTCCTCAAACTGTGTCGTACCCACCTGCTTTTAAACTTAATCATTTGGCTCAATCAGATTCACTCACTGGGTGTGTCAGTCAGTGTGTGTTTACCTTCATTTCAGCCTTCTGCAGCGACCTCATTTCCTAAAATGTATGCAAATAGGACACTAATTTCCTGAATTAGTATAACAGATTAAAACTAATTTGAAGAAAAAGGTTGCAGCGTGTTTTTGTTACATAAAAAATGCTTTTCTAAAGACTTTAGACAGAAAAAGTGTTGTGATGACAAGGATTAAATGAAAGATGGTTAGATGTTGCAGTGCATCCTTGGACCTAAAATGAGTATTGAAATGTGGCCGGCTAACACTCGCATTGTAAAGCTAAATCAAAATGAGCTGAAACCATTTCAGAATTTCAGAACATTAGTGCTTTTGTGAAAATACTGAGAGGTCTGCATACAGACCGTAAAAACAGTGAGTCTTTTTTCTACATATCATGTCCCCTAACTGAACTGTCAAAATGCTCTGACAGGGAAAAAAAAGAAACACTTCAGGCTGCAGCTCACAAATTCATTCGAAATATGCCATCCATGGTTCAAAAACACAATAAGGGATAAAAAAAAATCCAATAACTGACCTGCTGTATATAATAAGCACAATATCAACAGTAACAGGATTATTATAAAGCATGTAAACACCTTGATTTTCTCATTCCTCCTATCCTAGTTGCGTGTGCGCTTTTAAGCATACCGAATAGTGAGGTGGCTACTGCAGTCATTGATTGCTGCACAAATCCCCTAACGGCACTCTTTGGGAAACTCAGATAGCACAGCAGTGTTTGTTTTTGTCACCCCCAACGCGCCACTTTCAAGCGTTTATTACTAAACACACGGGTACAGAAGGTAAAGCATGCAGCAGGATCGAGCAGTTGGCAGAAGCTGCCTCGAGCAGGATCTTCACCAGACCCAGGAGAATAAGACAACAAGTAGTGGAATAAATGACTTGTGTCTTTACCACATTTTCTCGCAACCACCCAAACTCCCCCAGTGTAAATCAGACAAGACCGCCAGGGTTTAATAAGCCCTCGTATATCAATGGCCACAAGCAGGCAGCAGTAGTTGGAGGGAAGAAGAGAAGGAAGGCAAAAGGGGGAAGAGAGTGCAAGAGAGACAGAAGAAGAGAGGGTGCCTTCATGTCTCCCCAGCACCCAAGGCGGATAAACAAGCCGGGGGAGGTGTGAAATGGGATGATAGATGCTGGGTGTGTATAAACAGTATCATTTAATGCGAGAAGAGAGTGAGGGAGGGAGGTAGCATGAAATATTGTGTGATGTGAGACAGAGAGGAGGGGTGGTGTTTGAGAGAGGAAAAGAGGGTAGCAAAATTTGTGTCTTGTCCTGTCCAGCCTGTGAAGCTCAGATGAGAGGAAGTGAACTAATGTTAGAGGAGGCGCTCGCATTTAATGTGTGCTTTTATTTTGATAAGGGAAGGGAGCTATTCTGGCAGAGAGAAAAAAAATGTTCAGATGTTAGTATTATATTTCCCTATTTGCGAAGTTACCCAAGCATTGAGTGTATATATTCTCTTCATTCCTAAAAAGAATTGGTATTGTAGCAATAAATCTGTTGGTGCTTTGAACTCACAGTACTCTCAACATGGAAGGCTGGCTTATTCCAAAATTTAAAAGGTTTTAACAAACAGTATTAAGAGAATTATGACAAGAAAACAAGATGGGAGCCTAAGCATATTCGAGTCCAACTTTTGCCCGAGTGGAGTTGGAATAAAGGCAAGATCGATGGGATTGTCCATTCAAATGCCCATCCACTCCCAGAGGCATCTCCCTGCAGCAATGTCTCCAGCTATCTGGATGCTTGGCATTCAGACAGCTAGAAATGGGTAATAAGTGCAGTTTCTGGTGCTGAATGGGGCATGCATGGGTAAAAGAGGGGAGTATGAAAACGACAAAAGAGAGGGGTCATCATATGGGGTAGACAAGACCCTGCAGCCACACTTCTGTTCCTCATAGATAAAGGTATATTCATACATACTATCATCTTTCCCTCTCACTTTTTGTACCTTCATTTCTCCTCTCCCTTTTTTCTCTCTGTCTTTCCCTATGTCATGCAGCGATGACAAGCGTGTGGGCTCCTCAGCCTCCCCGGGGAGGCAGCGAGAGCAGCAGATTCATAATAGGCGTCTTTGCATGTTTGTTTGTTTGTCTGGCGCACACCCTGCAGCTTATTTAAGCCACTTTTGGAGAGCTGAGGAGCTAGCGGGGTCAACGGCAAGTTGAAACAAATTTGCCTGTGCATAGCGGATTCTGTTTTCAGGGGATGGTGGTGCAGTGGCTGACTTGGGAAGCTACGTAGCCCACGGGCCAGATAGCAGAGTCGATATACTGCTACTACCATAACACCTTTTCCTCTGTCTCTCCCTCTCTGTCTCCTCTCTCTGCCATCTCACATCACCCACTCTCTCTCTCTTGTTCTCTTGCTTTGTCTCAGACAAATACAATCTCTCTCTCACACACACACACACACACACACACACACACACACACACACACACACTCCTAGCGGCTGCGACCAAAACAAATACATTCACTTGTGGAGGCTTAGAGAAGTTTGTGAAAGGGCTCAGAGAAACTGATGTTCCAGGTGTGCTCACAAAAAAAAAAAACGTACACACTTTTGTTTGCAGTTCTTACACACAGTCACACTTGTTTTCTTACTGGCAGATACACACACAGACAACCAAATACATTACTGATAATTCTTGCAGTCGTATATCTTTATCTGCAGTAGGTTTTTTGTGTTTATTCTCCTCTACTTATCATTCTCAACTGTCTCTTCTCTAGTAGGGATGGGATTTAATAGAATTTTATCAAATCTGTTTTCAGTATCTAATTCACTTTCTAAATTCGATTGCCCGATGAAATCTATTTAGTTTCAGCTCTGTGTTTTTAACCAACTCTGTACTCATTCCTTGTAGATGGAGAACGCACTTCTATTAAACTTCCTGTGGACCAAAAGACAAATTCTGCAATTGTTATTTTATTTTTCAATCTTAGACTCATTTTTCTTTTTTCTTTTTTTTCTTTTTTTTTTGGTCCCATTACAATTTCGACATTTAGGTGGCTGGTATGTGTCAAAGTACTGTAGCAGTCAAGACCCCAGCATTGTAACAGCATGATCAATGTTACCTCTCACTAGCACGCACATGTCCATACTTTACAGAGTGACGTTCACTGATCCAGAGTTGCAAGAGATGCACTTACATCTCTCACTGTCTCTGACTCACTCTCAGGCTCACACGTTCCTTCACCGCACCATTGCTCCATTGTGATACCACTGTGCGAGGGCAGAGGCATTAGGAGCTGCGTGACTGAGCTTTTATCAGATATTAGGGCCGTTCAAATGGATGATCCCACTACTTCACCGTGACCAACAGACAAAAAGCCCTCTCTTTTTGTTCAGCCCTCTCCTCTGCTCCTGCTCTTCCTCTCTTGTCCTTCTCTGAAAGCACAGCTGCAGTTATTTGTTACCTCATTTTAAAAAAAAGTTTTTTCCCAGGATTCCCTGCAGGGCCATATCCTACAGCCTTTTTCGGGGCCCTCCCAAAAGAACAGGAAGCCTTGTGGTGTCGTCACATCACCAGCGTCCCATTGCTGTGCCATTTCTCTTTGTTCTTGGATAATAGATTCCTCCCAAAGGCGCGCTGAATGGTAGAGAGCTGGTCTCATGTCCCTGCTGTGTGTATATGTGTATGTGACAGAGACAGAGACAAATGTAAAACATTGATGTACGAAAATGTGAATCTTTTCACTTTCCAGCTTGAGTTATCATGTTTCAGTGCCTACTATGAGAGCATGGTGTTTCGCACGTACATAACTGAGACGTGCTGTACCACACACACACACACACACACACACACACACACACACCCATAGTGTAAATTTTCATGGCAGTTGTCCAAGAGCATGAGTGATAACAGAACTATATGACAGAGTGCAGGACTCTTTGAGCTCATCGCAGCTTATCTTTCCAATTAATATCTGCCTGTGTGCTGAAGAGCAGGCTGCTGTGCAGCTAATGATCCGGATTACTGCTGCCTGCTGCCCCAGCATTCCCACTGCATGCTGGGAGCCCAATTCCCTTAGAGGTCTGCGATCTGTCACCCATATCCCTCCACACTCCGTACTCCCTACCCCAACCTGCATTCTCCCATCGTCATTCAGTAGGTGTCACGCTGAGTTCTAATGACAGACGCCTCGCTCCTCTCTCTTCCTCATCTGTCAGCTTGCTTTCCGCAGTTGGATTCCCTTTTTCTTCAAACCCTTTTTTTTAACCATACAGCATACTGCATCCCCTCGAGTACCCCTTCCTCAGATACATTCTCGCACACCGACGCGTACCTCCCCACTTCCACTTCCCCCATCATTCAGAGATGTGGAGTGGAAAGATGTCTCATTTACAACCAAGGTGGAAACGCACCCTCTCCGTCACCTCCTCCTCTTCCGTCACGGTGTGAGCACTAATGAAGAAGAGATGAGTCCTCTCTTGTGCTCCCATTTATCTCAGCGACCAAGGGACATGCACACTTATCCCTGCCTCTCCATCTCTACCTCACTCCTTCTCTGTCTTAGTTTCTTCTAATAGAAATGCTTCAACAGAAATATAAAAACTTGATTTGAGTTGGTCGATTGCTTCATGGCTTGTTCTGCTTCATTGTTGAACTGTGAGCTGTTACTATGTAGGCATAACTTGACTATATGGGTGCCAGAGACAAAACATCTGCAGTGAGATATATTTTTTATTCCTTACTGATTTCAGGGTAGACTTAGCTGACTTTGTTGTTTACAGTTTTGTTACACAGAAAGCCACAGAAAGTACTACATATTGAGCGTCCGTCTTTTTTTTAATCATCCCTTTAGTGTATAAGTGGTTGATCTACAGTTGAACTCTGTGTAGAAATTTAAATTAATGTTAGCAACATGCTAGTATGCTTGTTCTCCAATTCACTGCCTTTTTCTTTGATGTTTGAGCTTCTTTTTTAACGTTAGGCAGACTTAAACACCCTTGGGAATCCAGATTACACTTAAATAGGAAGGGAAACCTTGCATACATATTAAAAAGTCTGAAGTGGCTCTCTGATGTACCTGTACTCTCTTTTCTTTTCCCTTACAGATGACATTTTCAGCAAGTCCGTACTCGGATCCAATCGCGATCACTATGGCTCAGGGGATGGAGCAGTCTGAAATGTTGTGGGTCATGGGCCCGGTGTTGGCTGTGCTGCTCATCATCAGCATTGTCATCGCCATCCTCATCTTTAAGAAGTAAGAGTCCGTGTTTCTGTTTATTAGTTGGGTGAGGTTGAAATGCAGTGACACTTGTGATTGTAGGTTTCTTTTGGTTGCATCAGGAATGGTAATGAGACATGCTTCCTCCTGCCACTTGCACCAGGCTCCTCGCACACCAAACTATAACATCCAATTTCCTTTGCATAATGTACAGGGTAATGAGAGGGGAACCAAAGGCGCATCGATTTGTTTTTTTATACAAAATATTTTGGCCCAATTGGCTATTTTCAATAGTACTATGTTGAAGTGTCAGCTGAAATGGCAACTGACATTGCCTCCCTAATAAAAAGCACAGCTTGGCTGTCAAAATCTCTTAGTTAGGAGTGAGAAATGCGTTTTTGCCAACACCATTGGTCATTTCAAATAAGAAGCAGAAGGCTGCAACAGAGGGCTTAAGTAAACGCTTAGTCAATATCTCTTTAAAGCACTTTGGCTGCCCCTGTGCAGCACACCATGATTACACACAGACCAACAAGGTGCTTCAGAGAAACATTTTACCAGGCAATGTTAAAACGATTCGTTGATTTAGAACGAATGATTTTAGGTGATTTATTAAACAAAAATGCCAAACATTTGCTGGTTTCTGCTTATGAACTGCAGCTATTTTATATTCTATTACATATTTGCACTTTGAACATCCTTTGAGTTTTGTACTGTCAGACATGAATTTCAATGACAGATTTTTAATAACAAAATAAGGGGAGCTGTAATTAGCAATTACGTTTTGTTTTTTCCAAATAATCAAAACGTAACACATCCACTAATTTTTGGAGCTCTGTAAAGCAGAAGATGCAACCAGCATTTCTTTAGGCATTGTAGTAATACACAGTTAATTGTATGTCAGTATAAAAAGAATGTAGTGGCAATGGGAATCTATCCCCTCACTTTACTTCTTCCTGATTAAGCCCTGCCTTCTATCTTGTCCTGATGGCTCCATTACAAGATCTTCATTTCACATCATACTTGCCTCACCTGCCATGCTCAGCCTTGCAGCCTTGCTATGTGGCTGCTGTCTCCGGCAGACTTAGAAAGGGACTGGTTAATAATAGGCCTTGAGACAGCTCACTGCTGAGTAGCACGTCCTCTGTCTGGAAGCCCTTTCTTCATGTAGACACAGATTGACAGGAGGGACTGTGGGGAGGTGGCTGTGTGCCCTTTTCACTGTGGACTGGCAGTAAATGTGCAAAGGAATAATCACACTGTAGCTCTGGTTGTTATTGCTACCTGCAGAGTCGTCAAGACCAACACTAGCAGCAAACAAAGACATGATTATTCTCAAAAGTCTCCGGCGATTTTTAAGATAACTCTTTTTTTGTCCTTTGGAAAATGGTCCAAAGTTAGAATGAAATATGTGTTAAAAAATAAAATATGCATGCATACCTATTACGCATTAACGCCCCAACTTCTTTCTTGCCCCTGTGAATGCAGCAAGCAGGAAAGGTGGGTACTTTCACTGAAACATCAATCACAATTTCATCTCCCACCACCCAAGTCTTTTTCAGTCGTGTTGTGAAATTGGTGGTATTAATCATCTCTATAGGGTTGCAGAGTTAGCTATCTCAGATCTTTAATTGGCACTGCACACAGAAAAAATGAAATATGATTGAAAGCGTCTTTGTGTCTGATGTGTTCAGCTGTACAAAATTTGACAATACATGAAAAACAGCAGACTCTGCAGCCCTTGGTAACTAAGGTCAAAGGAGCTCCAGGGTCATGTCCATGTACCGGTGCATGTTTCACATCTAGTCCCAGTGTTCCCCCACAGATCGCCCTGTCTGCTATGGTTTGTCTCCGTGCTGTGTTTCATTATCCAGCCAGTGTCAGCGTGCCCCTTCAAGACTGGCCCCATCTGAATATGCCACGGCATCACCTGCTGCTCAATGGGCCATTGTGAAGTAAATGCCAGACAGACAAACTGCTGAAAAAGAAATGTTCCCATCTTTTAAGCTGACATTTTCCACTGAGACCCATTCCTCTACTTTTAGCCTTTTTTTCCCCTCTTCTTCTTTTCCTGCTTCCCCTTGGCAGGAGTCTCAACAAAGGGGGCTGTTCTAGCCTCATTAAGCACACCCTGTACTGCAAACTCACTCGTGTTCTCACAGTGTGCATGTTTGTGTACTTTACATTCTCACATTTTAACCCTCACTTTGAGCCCAAGATGAATAGCCTGCCACATTTACTTTTGGCCAGCACTAAAGTGTCATGTAGATCTGATTGGCATCTGAGTGGGTCAGAGGTATAGATGAGGTGAAGAGAACAGATCACAGATTGCCCAATTCTCTCATCCCCTCCCTTAGCCTAACCCAGCTCCATGAGTGATCTCTGGGAAAACCAGATATGGTCTGGCTCAGCTCTCGGCTGGAGAGGAAGTGATGCTTGTCATAGATTAACCGTCATGCAGCTAGCATTAACTTAAGCCTCTGCAGCATAAGATAACAGGTGGCAGAGAGGCCCCCAGCCCCAGCGGCTGAGGTGGACCGGGTTAAGGCTGTGTGTGCACCACCAGCTTTGTGTATTCTCACCACGCTGGGCTTCAACAGAAGGCCCTGCTCCTTCCTAAAACCCACGCTCGCCACTTGCAAATGGAGTGCAATGAGATGTGAAATTTCCACAGGGCACCCTGATGCTTCCTTCCGCCCATTTCCATTTGCAGTCAGAAGGCTTGTGAGTCTGCAGCTGTATCTGTGTGTGTGTGTGTGTGTGTGTGTGTGTGTGTGTGTGTGTGTGTGTGTGTGTGTGTGTGTGTGTGTGTGT
>JAVDPK010002876.1:106299-127384 GCA_034780415.1 Cichlasoma orientale | reverse complement strand
CAAAAGCAGATTTTATCTTCAGTGCTGAAAAAATATATAAAGGTGACTCATATCTTTAATAGTATTCTTTAATGGCTTTTATTTTCAAGCTTTTTTCCACAAATGGAACATATTGTATTTTTTTCCAACCAAACTCTGCACAGCCTTCCCTGAAGCAATCTTCCTCAGCAGTGAATGCCTTGCTTACTCATTCTTTTGATGGATCTCTTGTTTATTAGTGTTTTGTAGCGCATGTTGCTATATGACATTCACACGTACGGCTTATTTGATTTGTTGTCAGGATGACAACTTCACCCCTTAAAAAATTAAAAATGGGCAGCAGGCAGAAATCAACAAACTATGATCACCATCATACCCAGCTGACAGTATCAGTGAAGTCAGGCTGAGTGAATTCAAATTCCATCTGCACACAGTGCTGAAGTCTGTGGGTTGGTGGGGGGAGAGTTGTATAAGGGTGCCCGCCTCGGCATCCGCCTTCTTCCTTTTTCCTTCTGATCTTCTTCCTCCTCCTCTGGTCCCTTGCTCCTCCTCCCTCCATGAGCTCCTTTCATTCCCCCCAGCTGGTAATGAGTCCTGCTGCCTCTGATGTCAAGGTGAGCCAGGCGGAGGGAACAATGGAGCTGAGAGAAAATGTCAACCTCAGTGCACGCGCACATTTCGGTGTTTTTCGTGTGTGTGTGTGTGTGTGTGTGTGTGTGTGTGTGTGTGTGTGCGTGTGCATCCCTTCTCACGGGTTATTAAAGATCCCATTTGCCATACACTCTCTCACACACACACACAGAGCCCCTTTGAACCCCTGCAGAGGAATTAAGCAGTGCTGTCGCTCTGAAAGAGCCCTGTTCTCCCATCCTCCCACTCCACCTCTTTCGTCTTTTGTCTTCCATTTCCCCCTGCAGGGTAATCGCTTTCTTTTTCTCCCCCCAGCCCCCCAACACAATTTTTTTCTCTCTCTCTCTGTACGTCAACATTTATCTCCTTCTTTTCCTCCTTTTCCACCTCACTGTTTTGGTTCAAGAGTGGTGATTATCAAAAATTACCAAGGCTGTGTCTAGCTTGTGAAATCGTATGAGACTCCGAGCCTGAGCTGAGAGAATATTGAACAGCCCATTCCTCTGTCCTGTCGCTCTTTCTGTCTTTGATTCGCCCCCAGCAGGTGATCATTCTTTCTCTGATACTGATTGTTGTTGAAATGGTCTGCCGGATTGCAGCTCATGTCTCCAGCATGTTGGTTTGTTCAACAGGCTTTCAGCTGTGCATTTTGGCACTCCAGCAGCAGGCGTGTGGTTCTATGAGTAACTGACCTGGTTTATCCTTGACAGACGTGGATCAGATAGTATTTGCAAATACTTAATTAAGATAAGTTGTGACTAACACTTTAAATATAGCACGAAGTACCACTTAGAGACAATTTGCTGAAGTGACAGGGAAAGGTTTACCTAACCTACGCTTAAGTTTGGGCACGCCGTCTATCAGTAATGATGGCATTGCGCTCACTTAGGTAATAGCCGGGAATGTAGAGACTTCACTCAAAAAGATGTTCAATGAAGTAAAAAACACAGACACTTATCATTAATTTAAACCAACCCTCAGGTTAGGCAAACGCATCTGAAAGAAAAATCAAGTGGTCAAATTATTACCCACCCTGTCAAGTTGTCCATCATAGTTTGTAGACTGGCTTTGTGGTTGACTGGGTGGGTGCTTATGCATGCAGACCATTCATGCACATTAAAGGGATATTACCAACATTTTTACCTTTTAGATAAAGTTGTTAACCTGTTACCAACCTGTGTGATTGATTGACCACTTGTTTTCCATGTTTCCAGATGTCAACATTTCCTTTGACTCTTAAGCTGAAACATGTAGTGGCCTTTACTCTGTGAAGCAGTACACTGAATTTACACATGCTGCCACAAGAGAGTGCTTTAAAGTCTAACTTCGTATGCACTTTTGTTTAACAGTGTAAACTGCGCTAATTGAATTGTCCCAAGAGGGCAAACAGCACTTGCTGCAAACTCCATGTAGCTTGAAAGGTTATTTGCAGATACTGTTTGGCCCTAGTCTGATCCTAAGCCACCTCCATTGATTGAGTGTTCTTCTTCCTTCCTCCTTCACTCTCCTCTCTCCACAGGTCCCAGCTCTCATCGCTGCCCCAACACTCCAAGTTAGTCTGCTTTCTCACCTACTGTGTATTTCCCACACATGCAGTCTTTCTTCCTCTCTCCCAAACCCATTCCCCTGTTGCAATCCTGACATCATGAGCCTACAAGCTTGTAGCTTCTGGCATTCCAAGGATGCAGCAATGTCCTCTTTTGGTTTTGAACTTCCCGCAACACCTTTATGATGCACAAGAAGTGGACTAGGTGGTTTCATGGATAGTTGAGCACTGTGGATAGTTGCATGTGCTCTACATTAGTCTTGTTATCTATGGCTTCACTCTCCATTTAACCAGCAGCACTGCTGTAGAAAAAAACCTTGATGAACATGCACAAACACATACACCCTGATGTTAATGTGTTCATAGGGTCCTCTGTGTGATAGAATTCAATTTGTGTAATTGGCCAGGTCTCATCTTGTACAGCGGCCATAGTGACTAGCCATTAACCATTAACGTTAGAGCATTATTAGGGCTCGAGCGGTCTCATCTGAAAGCATGACCCATGACCTTACAGATGTGCTCAGCCAAAGGCACTAATGTCTGATCTCTGTGACTTCAAGGCTGTATGTAAGGTTAATGATGCTCCTTGTATAACTTTAAAGTGTCTTCATGCATTACATACAGTTAACTTTTAACACATGAGCCAAGTTCCCAGCAATCCCTTTAAGTACATAGCCTTGCCAAGTTCAGAGGCACAGGGGGAATTTGTGTCGGTAGATTAGCAATAAATCATCCAATAACCCAGCGATGAGAAATCTAGAGAGCGGCAGGGGGGTTGTTTGAAATTAATCCAGCCCAAGCGCTCCAGGCTGGGCCGAAAGATAGTCTATTGTAGGGAAAGGGATTTTCAAAGAAATGAGTTTTGGCTGGTGACCAGTCAGTTTTTTTCCTCAGTAGGAAGTGACAGTGTGGCTGATTTGTAGAGACTTGCGGGTTCTTGCTCTGGGCCCACCTCTGCCACCAATTGAGCTTTGTGGAGTCAGAGAGATGTCTGTCTCCTGCTTCCTTCAAGGAGCATGCTCACCCAGTCACTCATGTGCATCTCCGTATCAGCCCCGCCTCTGTCCTACTCACTTAGCATGACGATATCACCAAATGTCACCAGCCTGTTTCAACTTGTGCACTCTCTCTCTCTCTCTCTCTCTCTCCATCTCCCCTTTTCTCTCTCTTCTCTCCCTCGCCTCATGCATTGTTGAACAAAGTGCACACTCCTCACTGTTACACAGCCACCCCATGGTCCCACCGGCAGCCTCACTCACCCTGTGGTCCTACCAGTGTTTGTGTAAGTCACTGTGCGTGTTTGATGTAAGAACAGCCAGGTCTCACGCTTTCCCTTCTTTCCCCTTCCTCTTCTTCCTCTTGCTCTAACCCAGGAATGAGGGAGCACCCACCCATTCCTGTCGCTGACCTGGCTGACCACATAGAGCGACTTAAGGCCAACGACGGCCTCCGCTTTTCCCAAGAGTATGAGGTAAGAGCAAAGCACTAATGCTGTATCAGTCATTTCCACTCCTTCAAGCATGAAAATGTGTTTCTTTGTTATGATATCTGGGGGGAAGTTTTTCCCTTTGATCCCACATGCATGTATTCTAATAGATTATGGAAGACCTCTCGCACAGACATTCTTCAGTCATTTTTACAACTCCATTACCAATCTCACTTGGAAACCAACACTTACATTAAATGCTGTGAGATGCCTTTTCACAAAACTAGTAGGTGGCACGTTGCTTAAGCAATCTGTGTGCATGTTGATGTTTTCCTGAGGAATGTTATTTTACAGGCAGCCTCGGTGAGAGATTATCTCTTGTCGGTGTTCTTCCTCACAAAAACAAAAGCAAATTTGCATTTAAAGTGGCACAAAGTTGGTCCGGGTACTAAGCGAGGCCAGATGAAATAGAGAGGCATCCTTGAATACAGAAAAAGAAGACCTGTCTTTTATTTATTTGCTGATTGTTTGATCTGTTTTCTTTAATTAACTCTATTCCCTCAATGGATCCACCAAGCCTTGTTGAGTGATTGTTTTACATCGATCTAGAAGGTTATATTCTCACCTCTGTTTGTTTGTGACCAGCATATGTTGCTACATTAGGATGTTTATCTGTGCAATTTTGCACCCCGAGAGAAACAGCAAATTCATTTTGGTGACCTCATAACCATTTCCCACGCAACATCATAAGCCTAAACTGTACCAAACATTTTATTTGAACTGTTCGGCTATCTGCCCTGTCCAGTGATTACAGGGAAAATGACATCAATTTGATATCTTTATATAACTGTTCTAACATATACCTCTGGTGCTGACCCACGAAGCAAGATAAATAAATACAATTGTAGAAATGCTTCCGTTAAAATATAGTGTTTGTGTACTTTTCCTTATGAATGATAACAACCTTATTTATTCAGATTTCATCTTTGGCGCGCTCCCAGCTAAAACTAATGCAGTCTGATACAGCAGCTGTGTGATTAATACTTTGTGTTAGTGTTTTGCTTCAGCACATTTTAGCTGAAAATGTGTTTTGTAATTTTGGGCGTTCCAGTTTACAGTACCATTAATTTGTATTGCTTTATTGAGACATGCTTGATAGACTTCTCAAGGGTGTAGCCTGCCTTTCACCCAGTGACAGCTGGGATAGGCTCAAATCCCCATGACCCCAAGTTAGATACACGGTTAAGAAAATTGATAAATAGATGAGCTTGTCATCAATTAACAATGAATGGCAAAATATACATACATTTGTCAGCAAAGTTTTTCATTTTATAACTTGCAGAATATGTTTCTAAAGGACTTTCTCTGACTCGCTGTGAAATTAACAACTAACTGGGGAGATAATTAGGCCTTGGTAAAAATCTGCTCACAATTAAGTTCTTCCTTGTGTTGCTCAGTGCCTCTCTACAACATCGCCCTCCCGGCCTGTTGAGTTAGTGTAAACGAATCAAGCCAGAGAAGTGGCTTGTATGACTGTAGGCAACCAGCCCAGCCCCATTCCCTTCCTGCACCAGTCATTCCAAGCCAGGGAAGACCCCCTCCATCGCCCGGCAGATGGCCATCCATCTCTGTGCCAGCCATGGCACTGTGGCAGAGCTCACGGCGCTTTGTCACAGTCACGTTCACCGGCTGCTCCCGTTGCGTCTTACCCCAAGGCTCAGAATTTGTAGTGGCTTCGCCACTTCCTCTCATCACACTGAGCAATGAGCACACTGGGTAATGAGCAGAATTTGTCAATCAGGCATGCTGCAGCTCCCCTGACAGTCTTTTTATCGCAGGAAGTAATATCGTGCAGCCGTCGTCATAGCACTATCATTATGTTCATTTTAAAATATTTCCACTGTGTCACTGAGAATACCTTAGGCATTTGCCTCTCACCTCTTTCTACCACTTCTACCTAACTTGTTTGCCAGTTGTCATCAGCCTGGTGTGCCTGCTGTGTTCACTGAGCTCTCAAATCGATATGACATGTTTTGACTGCAAATAAAATTTTTCTCTTCATACTGACGGCCACAGACAGAAAAATTGGTAGTGCTGAGCTCATCAGCAGCAATAGGCCTGTGCCCCCATGGCACTCACTGGAGAGCAAATTGGAGCTATAGTTGGCGATTTCTTGCATATGAGCACTTTACATTTTCATGTCTTGTTCAGAAACAGAAGTCCAAAATAGCTGGAAGTTCAATTTTTCTGCCATGCTTGTCCTAATGTAGGTGCCACTTTAGGTTATAAAGAACTAGCAGTTTCTTGTGTTTGTAGGAAAGCAGCTTAATGGCACTTCGCTGTACCTTTTGATATAAAAATATTACACCTGCCTCGTGCAGGTTTGCACATATTAGCACAGTTTTTGACATGCAGCTATTTTGATGAAACATTCAGTAGCCCAAGATCATTATTTTGCTTAAGTCTTCAAACCTTGCACCGTAGATTTTCTCCATTATCTAGCTATAATTACATGATAGCTGTGCTGCAATGTTTTGACATAAAATGACCTCTAATAATTAAAGAAGTATAATAGCTGCATTAAGTTAGTAAAGGAGTTCTGAATGTGTCATTTCAACTCCTGCTGGATTTGTGAGGCACGAGGCCTGGGGAATTACTGGACATGGTTCCTGCGTGAGCTGCGGGGGATCGATATGGAATAACAAGAGACTCTGTGACATTATCTAGCAAGGGATAAAGAGGCCATCACATATCTCCCCAGATCGATATGTATGCAGTCTGCTGTCGGCTTAGCCCAAGAGACAAATGACGTAAGAGGGAAAGGGTCAGAAAGAAAGAGGGTGAGGCAAAAACACAAGCTAGGAAGATACAACAGAAATACAAGATGAGGAAAGAAAGTACAATCAATGGTTACCGCAACGAATCGTATGGGTGATTTCTCAGAATAAGGTCGTTTAGTGGAACCGTCAAACTGTGGACTTCCAACACAAACAAAGGCTTTCTAATTTCTCAGCTAAATCTAAAGCCTTTCTTGGCTTCGTCTTTGAATGTTGGACTTTTTGGGGAGGTTCAGTTAAATCGAATGCATTTCTACTTCATTATAGCGTTTAAGACAGCGGATGTCACACAGATAACTAAACTGTTAATCCACTGACAGCAGCTGGGATTCACTTTGTAAACTGGTGACCTCAGTCCACAGCACAGCACCACTTCTTCTTTTGCTCAGTGGCTCTCTGATCATTCTCTTAAATAATTCTCACTTCATTTTGTTGTTGTTGTTGTTTCCTGTTTCCTCTTTTTCCTTTTCACTGTCCTGTCTCACAGTCCATTGATCCAGGCCAGCAGTTTACTTGGGAAAACTCAAACATGGAAGTAAACAAGCCAAAGAATCGCTATGCAAATGTAATCGCCTATGATCACTCCAGAGTGGTGCTCACCTCTGTTGATGGTAAGAGCTTACGTAACCACTTAACCCCTCAGATAGCTATTGACTGACACCACCATCGATTCAAAACTTCCAAGGACATGTTGTATACCTGCAGGTGCAGGTTTAAAAGCTAAAAATTTTGTACACATACCCAAGTATTTTTTTTATTTGTTCAGTGAAGAGTATTGATTTTAACATGTAAATCATAAAGGCCTATGTAATCTAGGCAATTGACTGACACATTGCCTTTGTACAGTGTCCACCAGAAGTCAGAGGGAAAAATATCCATAAATGTATCATTCATCTTGATTCTGGCTCGGTTATTTTAATCAGAGCAGCATTGTTAAAGCTGTGTAATAGGAGTTTTATCCACACTGCTTGTCTTTGTCACAGCTGTTCCTGGGAGTGACTACATTAATGCCAACTACATCGACGGCTACAGGAAGCAGAATGCCTACATTGCTACTCAGGGGCCTCTGCCAGAGACACTGAGTGATTTCTGGAGGATGGTGTGGGAGCAGAGATCCAGCACCATTGTCATGATGACCAGACTGGAGGAAAAGTCAAGGGTAAGGAGAAATTCTGTTATTTACTGACAAATAAGGTAATGCATCACTTATTTTATTCCCGCATAAAGCATCAATTATGCATTGATTTAACGATGTGCATACTCAAGTAATTATTTACATACATTATGTACAAGGTGTTATTAATTGCAAATAATAACTCTTTAATAGTACATGATTGCTTCTTATTATATTACTTATAAAATACAAAATAAAGACATTTTGGTGGGATTATGAAATCATGTAATTTTAACTTTTTTGTTCCTAATCTTGAGTGACCACACCAACAAAGCAGTAGCTGTTGTGAGTGAGGAAAGCAAAACAAATGACTGTTGTGTAGAACTTAAAGCTACTGAAGTTGACAATCCTACAAACAAACCCAACCATCAGCTGATGTTCGGAAGTGAAAAAGTGGACAGAAAGGCAGTTTTCTGATATATAAATGGACTGTATATATTTATGTAGCTTCACACTGAGGAACTTTACACCCAACAAAGCCTGAAGGCATATAGACACCCAGTCCTGCTTTAAAGCTGGATTTGTCAGCCTGATCAAAGTCACAAGGACTTCAAAGGATATTTTGCTTGTCTGTGGACAGTATCACTTCATGTTGCTTCTCTTCTCCGGAGTCTTTGGCAATCTCTGAAAAACTTCTGCATGAACTCTGTCTAAATATGTTTGTGAAGTAACGTGGCACAACACCTTCTTGCCATTTCCGATTTTTCCCTTTTGTTGTTTGTTTGTCACTTATGATGAAGTTATCCTGGCAACTTTGCATATAACTTCTGCACTCCTGCTACTGAAAGACACAAAAAGAATCCCATGCAAAAATGATGCATGTTCATTGCATATATATTTATATCTGATTATGCAAACTTTCTTTGATCATTTTGAAACTGTTCAATACTTGATTTCTGCATATTTATTTTTGCAATTCCTAATCAAGGTTCCATACATACAGTAATACCACAAAAGCCAGAGCACTCTAATGAAATTTCTGTAGTTGGAATGAAAAAGGATTGTCATCTAACAACAGTTGTGGGCTCCTAAAATAAATCCATGCTAATAAAAGCAAAAAATAAAAATAAAAAGAGCACCAGGCAACTTGAGATTCAAAATTGGACTGGGTTTATTTAATTACCATCACAAAATCATGCTCATGAATTCCTTGGAGGGAAAAAAATATCAGCATGGAACCCTGCCAGTATGTGCTGTTTTATTAGTGTATGCATACAGTACCCTAATAAAAGACAGTCTTCAGATTAAGAATGGGAAAAGAGAGGAAGTATAAATAAGAGTTCATTTCCAAAATCCCACACTGTTTTGGGGAGAAGAGCATTACCTGAAGCTCGGTTCATCTATACTGATTCTTAGAAATTGTTTTGTCAAGGTTTAAATTACTTAAAATCCTTCACAACATATCATCTGTTTTAATTTTGAGCTATCAGTGCAATCAATCATTTAGGCAAATTGTGAGCATAATATGTCTTCTCAGAACAGAGCTCATTTATTTGTTCCTAGGAGAATATATTCAGCTTGATTAGATGAGTTTTATTGCACATTCACTAGATGGGGAGGACATACTCGTATTCACAAATGCCTTTCAGTATATTTAGTGCATCTGAGTGGCAATTTCAGAACCCTGTGATAGATAAACAGGCTCTCCTGCTTTGAGCCTCGAGTGGTGGCAAGCATATACATAGGGATATGAAGAACTGAAACATCACAACATGAGAAACCTAAAGAAAAATGAATAGGCCTCAGAGCCAATCCCCACCTCCTACACACATTTTGAAATCCACCGGTTTGCCAAGACCATGGAGAGAGACACAAAGAACCAAACCCGCCTTCGACCAGCTGGGGGTGGAAGCCTTTTTCCAAATCATATCAGACTACATTGGAAATGTTTTTGTATGACGTCACAGAAGGGGTGGAGAAAGGTGTAGAGGTGCAATTTCACTTCCAAACCAGGAGATGGAGACTGCTGCAGACCCCCCCCCCAAATGAGAGACGGGGAAAAAAAATAAATATATGATATTCAACATTTAGTCAAATCATGATCAGCAGTATATATGTGACAACTTGTAAATGGCTTTTTCTGATGCAATATGAGACCGCTAGCAGTCAACCCAATAGATTTCATTCCCTGATGTAATTGTGGAATAATGCTGAACACTGCAAATCTGTTGATATATTGACAAAATATTCCAAAATGCTGCCTGTTTTCCTAATGGGACACATGATATTACTTGATTATTTATGGGATTTCTGTTTTTTTGTCCACTCCTTTTATATAAATACACATTCTTTATTTGTCTGTGTCTCTCTCACAAATGCACTCAGACACATATGGTGTGTGAGTCAACCTCCCACCACCCAGCCAGACTGACGTCCCCTGCCAAACAGAGCAGGAGCTTGACAAATATGATAAGATCCAGCAGCAGGAAAAATTTCAGCTTCCTTTTGCATTACTAGTTGGTAAAACCCTAAAAGGTGAGGAATTAAAATGAGACCAGAGGTATTACTCACTTGTGTTTGTGTGTGTGTCTAGATAAGAGGTCTATGCATGCTGCAAAAAGGCCAGGTGACGACATGTGAGAAACAAGGTTCAAAGCAGAAGCAGATGATAGCGAAACCTGCAGTCTCTGTGTGTGTGTGTGCGTGTGTGTCTGTAGCTCTTTGTGTGGGAGAATATGCCACCCAACCTCAGGCAACACAAAGATATTCATTACAGTGGTGACTGCTAATCCATATGTTTGTATGGCAAGCAGTTCCCCATCACTCAATTGAGTTTCTTCTGCGAGGTTTGCCTCTGCCTCTGAATGGAATCTGTCACCGGGGGAGGTGAAATGCGGGGGGGTGAATTTTAGTGTATTTTGTTTGTCAATTTTTACCAGCTTTCTGAGACAGTCAAAGTGCCTCCAAATGTCAGCTCTGTACTGCAGTATCAATATGATTAGCTCACTCGTGCCACACCTCTTCCTCTCATGCTATCCAAATCAATATCAGCAAGTTCTTGTCCCAGCATTCCTGACATTAAAGCAGATTCTGTTGTTTTTCTTTACAGAAAATTAGGGTGTTTTAGTGAAACAATGTTTCCAGTGCTTAGTCATTCATGCTACTTAAAGAGTGCCTTTAACTGACTGAAAGGGCTTTAAAAGGGTCATACTGAACATGAAGTCTTTCCAAAGAAGATTTTAGTCTTTAAAAGCCACTGAGAATCAGCTTAGGAACTCGAGGGCATGATCATAGACTATAAAAGAGAATGGATATATACATACGCATACATATCTTAAAGATCTCATATTATCCCCAAAAAGCACGTCACTCTCAAAGTGCATGCTAACTTGTGGTTCCTAAAGTTTCCAAAAGTAGAATAGGAGGCAGAGCTGTCAGCTACCAATCCCCTTCCCATTGGAAACCACTTCCAGTTTCTCTGTTTTTAGGATTAGGTTTCACACTTCCCTTTTTGACCCTTAACCACCCCTTATTTATGCTCCCATAGGCTCAGGTTGAATGAACTGCTTTCATTTTTTTTAGCCCAAGTTTGTTATTTGGGAAAGACCACTCAGCTAGCTGGCTATTCTGAGTGTTTAGGTAACAACGTGATTCATCATCTTAACTATTAAAATGCATTTAATAGTCAGAGTGATAAATAACTAGCAATAAATCTAAATAACAGATTGCTTATGCAATTGTGGTTTTGTTGGTCCAGTTTTTGGCCAGTTACACCCAGTAATTCAATTCATCAGTCTAGTCAGGAATTGTTATTTCAGATGTCTGAGTGAAGAAAACTGTCGAACCTTTTTTTTTTATTCTAAACTAATGACAGCTGCACATTGCCAAGCCACAAGGAGTAAAATGAAGGTCAGTCTTCATTGCAGAGATCCAATTTGAAGCACAGCCACTCAGTACTAGTGTTGGGAAAATCTTTAGTCTCATCCACAGTGAAGTTAGTTCTATGCACATATGGAGCCAGGTGGCCGAACCTGCTGTCCCTTCCCGGCTGGCCAGAACAGGCTTTTAGACACATCTCCCTCCACAATGCAGCACCCAATCAGCACAAATGCGCCAAAAGCATACATGACAAAGGGGTGCGAACCAGCCGACAATTAGCTAATTGAAAATGATCACAGGCTAGTAAAAGACAAAGTGGGCTTTTTATGCTCTATTGAAGCCTGCTTCAAATGCAGACACACAAGAACGCTCATGCAAAAGCCTGCTTCAGTGATGCTCATTTTTAGCAGATACCCGGGCTGACGCGGAGTCTTCAGTTTTTAATTAGACAGTGGACAAAGCCTTTGATCTGACCTCTTTAATGTTCCCTCCTTGTTAATCAGTGTGATCCTACAAGCCTCTCACTAGGCTTGTGGTGCATGCTCGCAGCAGTTCACTCCTGACAGTGTGCCCTCTCTCTTGCCTCGCCAGGTGAAGTGTGACCAGTATTGGCCATCACGAGGAACGGAGACCTACGGGATGATCCAGGTCACCATGTTGGACACTGTAGAGCTGGCAACTTACAGTGTCCGTACTTTTGCCCTTTACAAGGTAGAGTAGCCTTTTTCATTTCCAGTCTAAATGTAATTCCTCATTTTTCTGCAGACATTTAAAGGCTATTATACTCGAATAATTTTTCCATTACTGTAAATGTTTTTGTAACTTCCAGGATTCTGCTCGTTTTTTTTTTTTCTTTCTTCAAGAAGCAGTTAAAGTTTCATTTTTTCACTTTGATTCCTATACTTCACTGCAGTGATGATGTGTCTAATGGTTTGTCCTTTATTTCTCCTCTTCCATTTCTTTTTCCATTAGCTGCTTATAATTTCTAACATTATTATAATTCCTAATTAAATGCAAGTCTCTGGCTGGAACGATTAGTTGGTTTCAATCAGAAATGGTGACAATGCCAAGAAACCCCTTCGGAGAAACCACTGGGGTTCAGTTCCAAAATTATACATGTTATCTACACCTACACTTCCAGCATGATCACAGCCCTAAAAGTAGAGCACTTTATGTACTATCAAAGATATAAGTTAACTTGAGACCTTAGCTGAAAATGGTGAATCACGTGTGCTTTTCAGATTTCACTGCAGAATTTCAGCTGATTTTCATCAGAGGAAAAGCAGCATGCTCGTTACTTATTAAAAAGTGAAAAGGTTTTTCTTTAAAATGCAGCCAGTTACAGTTCACTGTGCCAGGGTATCCCACTAAGCTCAAGCTAATACCTTTCTGTTTTACCGACTCAACTGATTCCCCCACAGAATGGCTCCAGTGAGAAGAGAGAGGTGAGACAGTTCCAGTTTATGGCCTGGCCAGACCACGGGGTGCCCGAGTATCCCACGCCCATCCTGGCCTTCCTTCGGCGAGTAAAGGCCTGCAATCCTCCAGACGCAGGGCCCATGGTGGTCCACTGCAGGTGGGTACATGAAGAAACAAGCTGTGCGTTTAGCCATGCATTAATCAAATATAATAAAACTGAATTGCCATCAAAATATTTTAATGGAAGTACTTGTAAGAATAGGAGTAATGCATCTACACTGTAAAGGACATCATTTGCAAATAGAGATGATGAAACGTTGTTGTTGGTCTGAACAATAGTATTAATTTGTCTCAGTAATTTATCGTTGTGCTTGTGTTCAGCCATTAAAAAAGAAAAAAAAAACTCTCAGGATGCCCCTAAAATCTCAATCTGCAGCAACAGGCTTAATGGTCCTGGTCTTGAGCTCACAGGTGTAAACCAACTAACTCTGGAAGATATGATGTTGAGTTTTCAGCTGTCAAGCATAGAGAGACAACATACTTGACTCTAATATCCTCAGTGCATCTTAATGTATGTTTGTTTTTGATGTTAATGCTGTCTTTTGACCACATGATGAGTGTCTGTGCAAACAGTGAAATCTATAAATTTTTCTCTGCTCCTCTGCATCAGCGCGGGTGTGGGCAGGACCGGCTGCTTCATTGTGATTGATGCCATGTTGGAGCGCATGAAGCACGAGAAGTCTGTAGACATATACGGCCATGTGACGTGCATGCGCGCCCAGAGGAACTATATGGTCCAGACCGAGGACCAGTACATCTTTATCCATGAAGCCCTACTGGAAGCCGCCACCTGCGGCAACACCGAGGTGCCAGCACGCAACCTTTACGCCCACATCCAGAAACTCACCCAGCCCCCGCCCGGAGAGACAGTCACTGCTATGGAGCTGGAGTTCAAGGTGAAAGCTGAAGCACACACATCAAATGATTTCTTTCATAATTACATTTTAACTTTAAAAAAAAAAACAGCTTTCACTTATTTACAGATGCTGCACAGGAAGTGGTAATAATTAACATATGTTACAAAATAAAGTTACCATTCTGCCTGTTCTGCTTTTTTTTTCTCCTCACATCAACAAAACCTGTTGTCACTGCCACTTTTATGGTGTAAGTTTGTCAAAGGTGCAACAGACTGCAGCTGCAAAATAATTGTCAGTGTCACAAATAATTAATTCACCAAATCAGCCAGTGCACAGGAATTTTTCTCAGGGACATGAGTGCTGAGACATCATAGCTGTTTGCGCAGCAGCATCACTACATACAGGCCAACACATGTTTCAGGGACAAATGTACAAGAACAAACACACATAAACACAAACACATCAACACACATTCACATGGGGAGTTACAAAATGACTGACACTCACACATACACACAGCTGGTGCTCAAGGTCGCAGTCACACACACGCACACCTTCTGTCAATAGCCATTGACTGTGATGTTATTACGCACTCTCCTCCCAGCGCGGCTCTGCCATTAGCCCTCTTATGACCATGATCCATTCTGTTTGAAGTGATAATAGCATCTACACTCCTGCCAACAACAGAGAATGAAAGAGTGAGAGAATGATTGTGGCGTACGTGGGGGCCACAGCCTCCGTGCCCACACAGTCTGGCCACACCGCACGCACACACAAATTCTCCTGGAGTACGATAACCGGCCATACACGCTCCTGTGCTGTCCATCTGTGCTCTGTCCACTGCCAGCATTGAGCATGTCACGCCTACAGTCCTTCAAGCAAGCGCTGGGACGCTATGGGAGACAGTTTACCGCAGATTGCAGATTTCTGAATCAGTCCGTCTCCAGTTAGAAATAAACTTTTAAGTGAACCTGTCATTTCCTTATTTTCTGTCGTATATATAGCTACAGTGGTTAATGCTCATATTAAACACGGCCAAAGTTTCAAATAATGAAGTCAGCTTGCATAAAAGTAATACCTATTAGCCAATGCTCAAGCTTCAGACTGCTGTAAACGCTTTTTACTCTTGGCTCTATGAATTCAAAGAGAGCGGATATCCTAATATGATCATCTTAGACACACAGTTCTAGCTGTGATCAACAAAGCCTCACCTACCTGCTGTTTAAACCGGCTGCCTGGGGAAGGGTAGCCAATCAAAAGAATGTTGGTTTTAAGGGAGGAGAGCAAAAAAAAATTATTTCACACGGTGGATACAGCACCAAGGAGCAGTATATCTTCCTGAGAACCGAGGAAAGAAGTATCTTTCAATTTAACTGTTTTTGTGACCACTACAGAGGACGTAAGGTCTCAGGAGGAAAAGATAAAAAAGGGATAATTTTGAGTCATGTAAAGCTACTCTAACAGAGTTCAATAATAAAAACATGAAGCTGGAAATTAGCATCACAGAACCACTTTGAGTCTGGTTAAAGATCTAACATGCACGTGTTTCAGGCTTCTTTGTTTGTTTACATGTTGCTAATTTTTTTTTTTTCCTCTCCATCTTTTTCCCTGCCTGGGTTCTTCCCACCTTTTCTTAAACAGAGACTGGCCAACTCCAAAGCCCACACGTCACGCTTTATCAGCGCCAACTTGCCCTGCAACAAGTTCAAGAACCGCCTGGTGAACATTATGCCTTTTGAGTCCACGCGTGTCTGCCTGCAGCCCATCCGAGGTGTCGAGGGCTCCGACTACATCAACGCCAGCTGTATTGATGGCTACAGGTCAGTAACGGACTTCATCTTCAACATCTGAGTGACTGTGAAGTTAAAGAGCTGAGCTGGAGCTTGCTATAAAAGACAAGTGTGGCATTATACTGTATTTTTCTGTCAACAAATCCAACCCAGCTAAGCTCTAGTTTCCCACTCACACACTAACTTCGCTGCAAATACTGCACTGTCTTTGACTGTCATTTCCAAGCCTGTTTGTTCCTACTGCGAAAGCAAATTGTAAAAAAATATTTAAGCCTTGTTTCAATTATAATTTTAGGGAACCATAACAGGAGTAAATGGAGAATTTGTTGAGTAACATTTTCAGATAGTATGGGTATTCCCAAATACAAACAGCACCAAGTAATAGAAAAGTTTCCTAATCCCACTTTGAAGCATTATTCCGTGTTTTTTCCCAAATGCATCACAGTCCTGTTACTGGCTGTAGTAGACAGGCCGTGTGTAGGCACTTCACAGCTTGCTCATACTGCTAGTTTGAACAGCCCTGTATGTGGGATTGGCTCTAAATAAACTACAATTTGAATGCTCAGAGTAATTAAGAAACATGTCAACAGTTTACTTGATTTTTTTACAGTTTTTACACAATAACAAATTATGTAATGCATAAAAAAAAAGCCGTATGAGGTTTTGATAACAGATGCAAATCTAGTTAGTACAATTAATAAATTGCTGGTTTTGTTTCTTTCATTGGATTCATTAGTAGAATACAAAATAACACCAGGCTAATCATTTGTGGTTGTTTGAGAGTGTTCACGTCTAATTTGTGGTAACAGTAAAAGGCTTTTAGACCCTTTTTATACACAGGGTCAGACTGAAGGCAGGAAATGAAGATGAATGCCGTACAGGGCTGGCAGAGCATCACCAGGGAAGTGTCTGCCAATGTTAATGAGTACTGGAACTCAGGCAGACATAGATAGCGCAGGACTTGCAACCAAATATTAAGTACAATAATTAGCTTTTTGTTAACCTTTCCAATTACCCTCTGCTTCCAAACTTAAAGTTTTCATTCCCATATGGTCCATTCGATGTGGATGTAAACATCCTTCTTCAGTCATTTCTAATTCAATGTCCTGGAGCTCCGGCTTCAAACAGCAAAAATTGCATCACTTTTCTGACTTTACTGCAGCTGTTTTTTTGGCATCGGTGATTGTTACGGGTATAAAGAAAATGCCATCGGTAGGCACAGCGGAGTGGGTAAAACATATGGCAGGGGATTGGAAGATGTGGCAGCAGTGGGCAGTTTCAGTTGTAAGAATTACTCCTGGCTATGGCAGTGCGACTTTCATTCAGTAAGCCACTACTGCCTTTATATCGGGGCTTCTGCTACTGTTGTCATGAGCTCTATGAGTCCAAATTGCTTCCTAGAGGGAGGAAGATGAAAAGGTACCTCTCTGTTCTATATCTGTACAAGCACGGGCAGAGATGGGTCTTCTATGGTTTAAGTAAAGGGATAGATTTAGTGAGCATGAAATGTCATTTAGCCCATATGGGGGTTCTGCCTCATACCGGGCTGTGACAGAGACAACACCTAACCCCCCCCCCCCCCCCACCCCAATCTTCAGTCCTTTGTTAATGAGAAAGTGCTCCACAGAGGCAAACCCTCCATTGTTGCTGTGTAAATGGCATAATTGCAGCAAGAGAGTATTGTAATGAAGTGTGATTTCTAAAACCCTCCCTGCCTTTTCTTCTCTCCTATGTTTCCTGTGTTTTTCCTTCTTTATTTTTACCCCCTTCTATCTATGTGTCTCTCTTCCCTCCTCCCTAATCTGTCTCCTTTGCACTCCTTTCCCCTCTCGCCGTCTCTCTCCTCCCACCCTTTTCTCCCACTCGCCATCTTAATTTTTCCATCCAAACATCATGGCAGAGACAGACATCCGGGTGGGGACCTGTTGTGTGCACCAGCGGCACTGTGTAATTAAGCCGCTTTTAAACGCGGGCATAAATAAAAACTAAACAGGGGCCTCCAGTGCCCTTCACCCCAGCGCCTTCAAGAAAAGCCAATAATATGCTAAGCTAATGAGAGGCGAACCATTGATTCCAGCTATGCTATCAGGGGCGCAAGCCCTGGATACGCTCCGATGCAGGCTGGAGTTTTAGCATTGTAATGAGGTTGAAATGAAACACTATGTCCTCAAGCACTGCAGTCATGTGGGATGATGCAGAAAGTGCTTTGTGCTGTTTGGCTGTGCGCTCATTGGGACATTGTGCAGAGAAGTTGGTATTGTGTGATATGCTTAGAATTGTTTTTGTTTTGGCTAGGGGCCATTTTGTGGGGAGGTTAGAAGGGTCTACCCTATCAATTTAAATTTTAGCATTCATCCCCTGGTTAGCTTTGCTTTTCTTTCCTTCCTTTTCTTCCCCCGCTGTTCTCAAATTCCCTTTTCCTGCTTTCTCATTTTCTTCCTTTTCCTCTCCCCCCTGCCTCCTCTCTTCTGTTCTGTTCCCTCCACCCTCCTCGTCCTCAGCAGTGAGTCCTACATTGCACTCCGATGACCAGCTGGAGAAAGCAGTGCTCGCTCTTTCATCTCCTCTCTACATCCTCTCAGCACTTTGCACATCTCTGCTGTATAGTTTGCGTTTTCGTTCTCCGTTTTCATCTTTTTAATTTGATTCCTCACTCAGTTGCTTCCCCTTCTTTGTATGTCATCTCCTCTCCACCAATCTGTTGTTTCTGTATTTGTGTGAGCGAGGCCCAGAGCATATTCTAATCTCCCAGTTCCACATTAGTGCTTTGCCTGTAGCACCTTCATTAGCTGTTCAGCCATGGCTCAGCGTGTGTGTATATGTGTGTGAATATACTTGCAAAACTACTGCACCCGTAAATGCCTACACCTGAATGCCAGTTTACATGTGCTGCAAACATGTGAGAGAGAGTGTGTGTGTGTGTGTGTGTGCGCGCGCGTGTGCATTCGTGAGTGCATAGTTCTTCCTGTGTTTGTGTGTTGGATTACTCAGCTCCCGCTCTCTTGATCGGCGCACTGCTGCCACCTGCTGTTTGACCAAAAAAACTGCTCAGTTGGACCAAAGTCACGTAGGACACCAGCACAGCTTTGGCATCTCAGTGGATGAGCTCATCTCTAGTTTTGTGAGCATATCAAGTGCTGTCTCTCCCTCTCGTTCTGTGCTCCAAAGAAGAGTACAGAGGATCTATTGGCTCCGGTTACTGAAGAATGAGGATAGTTGCCATCAATTATTTACCTTGTACAGTAAATGTACAGGAAATGTCTTGTTGCCATTGTCATATCTTCAGTGTATAGAAAAACTGCAAAGAGGATCTGAAATGCCCAGCTGAATAATTTCAAGCTGCTTTTGTTTACCTTTTGCTAAATATCATGTCACTGTGTGCTTTTCTTTTTATATAAATATCATCCAAATATGTCGGGTCTTTTTTGCCCTTTAAGTTTTATTTCAATAAGTTCATGTCTGACTATTCAGAGACTTTTTAAGACTTTATTTTCGGGGAGCACAGTGGGAATAATTCCTTTACTAACCACTCTACAGCCACAGCTCTTCTTTAATCATTTAATCCTTTCTGGTTATTGCTTTGGGATGTGCTTCTTAACGCCAGTTGTAAAAGCACCATAAAGTTTTATAATTATTATGCGTGATCTTTACTCTTTGCCTCCTCTGTGTGAATTTGCATCTTCAGACAGCAGAAAGCCTACCTGGCCACGCAGGGCCCACTGGCCGAAACCACTGAAGACTTCTGGAGGATGCTGTGGGAGCACAACTCCACCATTGTCGTCATGCTCACCAAGCTACGAGAGATGGGACGGGTAATACACGAGCGCATACCGAGCATGCATAGATGCAGAACCCGTGAGGTCACTGGAGCACTTGAGGAAATGATTCATGGGTTCTTTATACATTCCGAGCATTTTTATACAATTTCAAAGCAGTAAATTGAACTCCAAATTTTGTAAATACTTTTGAGACACATCTTCTCTTTTTTGCTGAGGGAATTATATGTCTCAAGTATAGACTGTGAAGCTACAGTCAGGAGACACTTAGCACAGAGGCTGGATGCAAGGGCAAACCACAAGCCAGGCTCTATCATACCTCTCGTTAGCCGCCCCCACAAAGAGGTAGTTTTAGACTGTTTTTTGTTGTTGTTGTTTTAACCTTTAGAGAGTTTTTTTTTCCAGTGTAATGATAAGTTAAAATAATCAAGTGTTGGCTCCAGATTTTAAGGGACAGGTATAGCATGAGAACGATATTGTCTAATCTTAACTTTCAGCCAGATAGTGAATAAATCTCTCAAATTGTCATATTCCTTAAAGGAAAAAAAAATGGCACACTCGTCTTGGCACCAATTTGATTAAATCCATAATATCTTACTGTGAGCTGTTCTGTGATTATGCAGGTGATTCTGACAGCACTCAACTGCATTTTACAGCTTTTATCACCCTCTCAGCCGTAATCACAGCTGATGAAAAAAGCTCTCATGCACATCATCGCCGCAGTTAAGAACACAAACAAATTATGTAAATATTTTGCCACCTAAGATGAATCAGGCAAAATTTCAAAACCACAGATTAGTCTATCAGGATTTTCTTTTGTAAGCAGAACCATTCTCATGACTTCAAATGACTAATAATGTACAGTAACCCGTCCTAAAAACGTCCAGGCAGTCATTTTTTCTCTAATATGTTTGGGGAGAAAGGTTCTTTAAATTTGAGTGCTGAAAGTTTCTTCCTTTGTTTTTCTCTTGTAGGAGAAGTGCCATCAGTACTGGCCAGCAGAGCGTTCAGCCAGGTACCAGTACTTTGTGGTGGATCCAATGGCTGAGTACAACATGCCTCAGTACATCCTCAGAGAGTTCAAAGTCACAGATGCCAGGGTGAGTTCACTCTGTGTGTGAAACTCTGCAGGTGTGCCCTTGTGTGCGCGCGTGTGTGTGTGTGTGGACTTGAATGTGTCTATGTGCGTGCCTTTAAGGTGGTGTAGGTGGGAAGGTTCATTGGCATTTTCCACAAATACAGCCGTCCAACCAAAAATCCATCTTAATTTTAGGTTTTCATACGAATGCTGACAGTCACACTAAGTGTTAAGAATTATACCGACTGTAATTTCAAGGTAGAGATGATCAGAACGCGCTCTGTGTTATTTTTTCTGACAGGCTGACATCAAGTGAATGCGCCATCAAACATTTTCACCCGGATTTAGCAACAGCGTACTTGCTCTATGGATTGTGTGTGTGTGTTTCTGTGCCTGCGGATGTGTGTGTGTGTGTGTGTGGACGCGTGGACGTTGGTGCATGTGTGTTTTTCGCGATCACTGTGAAAATACATGAAAAGCATAACCTTCAATCCCTGAGGGCCAGTACTGCAACTCCCTGTGATGCAGTAGTTTCAGTGAGCTATAAATATACTTTACTGTCATCTGAAGGCTCCCAGCACAGCAACACTCTAATCCCACATCCACTCTTTCTTTTATATGGGCGTGTGTGTGTGTGTGTGTGTGTGTGTGTGTGTGTGTGTGTGTGTGTGTGTGTGTGTGTGTGTGTGTGTGT
>JAVDPK010002876.1:75583-105099 GCA_034780415.1 Cichlasoma orientale | reverse complement strand
GTTTAGAAAAATGCACTATAAATACAGATTAGAATAGAAGCAAGTTAAGAATACAAGTTAAGAATAGAAGCACTGACTTTGTGTAAATACTTTATTAGCTGGTTGTAACCAATCACAATAACGGTTAAACTAGGAAGTGTGATGAAGACTTTTTCATTGTCTTCTTCCTTCTGTACAGGACCAGTACCAGTTGTGCTACAGGGCAGCACTGGAGTACCTGGGGAGCTTTGACCACTATGCAACGTAACCACTCCCATCGAGCAGCTACCCCGGTCAGACCTCTCAGGAGTGTGCCAAGTGTCTCATCTCAGCCGTCATCCACTCACTTGACCCCCCCTAAAACCCCGACCCCTCGCAGCTACCGGAGGGGTGGAGAAAGGGATGAGTTTGCAGACCCGTTGACAGTTTTTAACCAATCACAGAGATACATGCCGAGTTAACCAACCACCTGAGATGTTTGCTTTAAAAATGATAAGAAAACATTACAGTGACTATTGACAACTATGACAACTCTTGTACAGACCCGACGGTGCAGACTGGCAGCTCGCCTCTCTGCTCCATCGAAGCCAAACCTCCCTGATTGTCAAAGGCTACTGGTAGCACAATGAGAGCATTTTCTTTGTTTTTGTTTTTGTTTGTTTTGTTTTTATTGTCAATATCATGATTCATTTTGTCAAATGTTTTTGTTTAGTATACATTTTTTGGTTGTTTTTATTTTAATATCAGGCATTTCTTCTGTCTTAAACTGCCCAGCAGCCTCGGGTATGCATTATTTTCAGAATCATTTATAGGGTACTTTAGCACAGGGGATATGTGTTTTTAACATGTTCCTAGGTACTAATACAGGAGGACCACTGTTCTCTGAGCTGCTGATTTCTTTTGTCATATCACGTTGTGGTTTTTATTCATTTTATGTGTCATAAACATTGTTTTTGGTCTTAGTTCAATAACTCAAATTTTGCCTTTTCACTTGCCATTTCAAGTGTAAGAAAAAAAAATCAACTTTGAGAAAATTGACTTCAGAGCACAGGCTTGCTGTAGTTGTCTTGTAAACGTGGTAGCTAGCTAAAAACACAAGTGAAATATCTAACAAGAGACTAAATCAGAGGTGTACAGAAATGGAAACCACATTATTTGTATCTTTTTGGGGGACTTTTTGTTGGTGTTGTTTTTTTTTTTCTGTTTTGCTTTGTTTTTCATCAGAAGCCTATGGCATTGAGGCCTTCATACTCCACAGAGGAGAACTTACCTGAGGAAAACAGACTTTTATACCCAAAGGGTAGGTGACGGAAAATAAACTCCCGATCTCTGACTATAGATGCTCTTCAAGTCCCTCCCATCTCCTCACTCACCATTAGCCTGATCGGTTTGCTGGAGTGGACCCGAGCAGACCTGAAGGTAGTGGAAGTAGTTCATATGGGCTGAGGAGTAGAGCCATCAATGTTGGTACCTGTACAGAATCAACCATTCCTACCAGAGGGAAAAAGACTCAGCCCTTTGGACTGATATTTTATACAGAAATAGAACTATAAATATATATATATATATATATATATATATATATAATTATGATTGATTATATATATGTACAATTACACATAGATATATACACAGCTTCAGAAGTATATTGTTAAAAAGGATAAATTCTGCTGATCTACCTAGAGACACTGCAGAGAGCCTGCTGTCCTAGCGTGTGTATTAATGGAAACACCCGTTGTATCTACTGTACTACCATAGTAACTTCAACAGCTGGTTGTTCGCCCGAACGAGGATAAACAGCAGCACCCCCTCCCCTTCCCCCCAACTCTCCACCACCACCACCACACCCATCAAATGGACGACTCGTCACTCAGCACGGGCACTGCTCAAGCACACAGCTTCTCCCACACAAACTTCAGGAGGGGAGCTTCTGATCCGAAAGGCCCAAGCGTTGTGGCGGAGGAGGAGGAGGTGGTGGTGGTACTAGGAATGGGAGCGAGGGGGGGGGGACTTGAAAACGCTGGCAAAAAAAGAAAAATGTTCATTTTTACCTTGTGAATGCTTAGTGCTGTAGGGGTTCGATCTGTTGTACACACAGTCTGTTTTCTATTTGTTGATAAAGAACTGGAATTTCAAAAGAAACTGTTGATGATAAAGAAAAAAACATTGATGTTAATAAAGTTACATAATTGGGTTTTTGTACAAAGACTGGCTCGTGATCCTTTGTTTCTTAAAAAAAGTAAAAAGTTAAAATCTCGACTCATAAATCCTACAAGATGCTCTTTACCTCAAACTCAAAGGGGCACCTGTATCTGCGCTTGCTTATCGCCCACTGAACATGTGGTCGCTTGCAACTATTTTGTGATGTATGGTTGCTATAATTGTACTTAATTGAGTTTCCTTTGTGTCAAGGCATTTCTAAGTGTGTGTTTCTGGAGTGGTGGGGAGAGTCTCTGATTTGTAAAAGATATCAGCCCACCCCCTGGAAAGAAAAGTTTTCTTACTCGGCTTCTGATGATACCTTTGTACGCTGTATCGACGAAATAATCGGAACTCAAGACTTCCGTGTGTCTTTTTAAAAATGTGTTTTATTTCACACTAGAGACCACTTTGTTTTCCCTTTGGTTTCAAGCAGGAAGAGAGCTCTGGATCGAAGTGGGCGGGGCTCTGATGATCCTTGCTTCTGTTGCTATGGAGACATTAAAACACCCATATAAAGCATATCAGCTGAATTTCTTTTCTGATTTGTCATTTAATACATAGAATGTGTTAACGTCCTCCTGTACACTGTATTTTCTGTGTATCGTTGGCTGTGCTGCAATAGCTTCACAATTCAGTGCTCCACATTTTATAGACTTCTGCAATTGCCCTGTAGCTGTCAATGGCACAAAATGATGATGATTAATGATTAGTGTCCAAAGTCTGGTTTATTGATCATTAATAATTAATTAATAATAACACATCTGTTATACAGGATTAGTTATTTAGTGTCAGTCTATGGTTTTTAGACTCCACAGTCCAACAACTGTCAGTGGGGTTAGGTTAATTGGTGAGTCTCCCTACAGTATGAATGGTTGTCTGTCTCTCTGTGTTAGCCCTGTAACAGATTGGTGGCTGTGCAGGGTGCACCCTGCCTCTCACCCTGTGGCAGCTGGGATAGGCTCCAGCAACCCTCAACTGGGTAAGTGGAAGAAAATGGATGAATGGAGTTATTAAAAAAAAAACATATAGAAACCAAAACTATTACTTCATAGTGACTTTAGCTCTAAAGTTTGACACTTTAGCATGGAAGTCAATAGGAATGATTTTTCCTGAGTGAGCCTCAGGTGGCTGTTAAAGGAACTGCTGTTTTGGGCGCTAGTTCGGAGTGCACTGTCAGAGTGGATTGTTTCACATATTTCTATCAACCTGTTTCTGTGCAGCATAATCAGTAAGTTTGGGAATGATCACTGATTGTTTACTTGTGCTTCACTGGGATAAATTCTCTATTTTTATGTTTACCCCTTCCAGCTTTTCGAGCGGAAGTAAAAGACTTAACATGCGGGTCCTTCTCTTTGCAGTCAGAGGTGCAGCACAGCTGAGTGTCAGTGATGATTCAAAATCATGTTGATTCATCAGTGGCTGAAAGCTCAATTTGCTGCATACCTTGGAGGGATACAGGAAATGAGTCACAGAGGGAGTGATTTCTTACCCAAGATCTAATAACAGTTTTGGGGTTGTTTGCTCGTGTTGCCATGGAGATGCTGCTGTCACTTACATCCGAATAATGATAAGTTCTGATGAAGCATCTGTTGAAGTTCTGAACACTTTGTTATCCTAATACGTGTCTGTGTATCCAGTTCGCATCCATGTCGGTGGGTTTGCTTGTTGTAACCCCTCAACATCTCCTGGTCCCCTCCTTACAAGAAGCCTGTTCAATCACCACCTGCTGATGCCTCATAACAGTAAGATGGGGGGCGACTGCAGCTGAAGAAAAGCCTGCAAAGGGTTTTTATATTTATCATTAATCAGGTTTGTTGACTAAAACATGAAAATAAACCATCTCATGCGAGTGATGGATCTGTTGTTGCTTTCAGCGTGTAGTAGCAGGCACGCGCTGAAAGGGATGAATGGGCTGAAGACAAAAGCACACAAGCTGGATTTAAAGGATCATTTCTGTTGCTGCTTATACAGTGTTGCTATATCTATTGTGTTTTTAGAAGTCAGGCAGTATCATAATTTTCTTTTGATTTGATTGTTTACTTACTTTGGAACTGTTTTAAATTCACATCTCTAATGCTGCAGCTGCAGCTGGTCCTGATGCATTGCTGTTCTTTCTGTTGTGCAGCGGCCCTTAATTTTAGCACTGGTAATATTTTTGTAGCAGCAAAAGGTTTGTCTTCATGATGTTTGTTTTCTCTCTTTTGTTTAAATGTGTGCTGCAGGCTAAATTGTAGTGCAAGTTGTTACTGCTGGTGGAAGTTCTTTGTGTAATGTGGAATTTTTTGGTTACAGCATTTTACACAATGTTGCTTTTGGATTCCTGAGATACCAAATGATGCTTTTGTGCTTGTATGAACAGTTGCATGAGTGTGATAGAACTCTAGCTTGCGTGTTAGTTACAGCCGCCTTTAATTTACTAGGAAATAGCAAAGAACGCTGCAATTTCTTGTCCTGTCATCGCAATCCTAATGAGACACCATGAGCAATTTGATTGGGTAAGGAAATCTAAAAATGACTAATGGAAAATGCTTGTTTTGAAATGCATGCTGACGTTGAATCACTTGAAGACCGTCAAGGTGAGTTGCTGTGCTTGAAGATTAAAACCCATGTGGAGGAACTGTTCTCTGACAGCCACCTGGCAGAGGACGGCTTTGTGCTCAAACATGTGCAGAGGAGCGGGCAGCGTTTCGTCAGTCTCAAACTTCTCACTTGTTTGAAAAAGGTAAAAACAAACAAACAAAACCAACAAAAAAACACACAAAGATTTTGTGTGCTCTCTATGGTGTTTACATTCCAGCAGTCTGAATGAAAACAATCCAGTACAATGTGAACAGAGCTGAGGTTGTCAATGTTTGCCACAGATAAGGACCCTGACCAAAAGCTGGAACATGACTCCAGCGGGGAGCAATGTACTCAGACCTTCTGGAAATGAATGATGAACGCACCAAAGTGAGGCGCATAGAGCCGCTTCCCAAATGGCTGCTGTGTTCCCCCACCAGCAAGCTCCTCCTCGCCTGGAACATTTCTGAGGAGCAAAGCAGGGAAGAGGGTGCAGCCCAAGGCCTGGAGCGTGCTGCGCTCTCAGAGAGGGTGCTCCAAAAGTTCAGTGTTCATGGCAGCGTTACCTCAGTCCAGATCCTGCCACCTGGCAGGGAGCTTCCCACAAACCTGCAGCGCTATGCCAAACATCACAAAGAGCTTGGCCAGCACTTACGTGTAGTGGTCAAGTTTGACAATTTGGAGATGGTTCGTAAGGCCTACAACACCCTGAAAGCAGAAGACGAGACGGCTAATGGGAAGGGCGTGTGTGTGGTGCCTCTGGGATTCCAGTCAATGCATCATTTCACCGAGGATGAATCATCAGAAGAAGAAAGCAAGGGCCACCTTAAGAAGGAGGAAAATCCACCTGAAATCCCAGAGGACTTAACCCAGCATTCTTCACCCATTACGGTTTCTGATGAACCTCCAGACACGTATCAGCCCAAAACATTCTCGGGTGACTTCTGACCATATTTTCACCAGCAGCAGCAGCAGCCAGACTTTCCCTAGTTGGAATCATAGGGACTGTATGACGAGGTGGTGCTCTGCACACTATGATAAAGAAAATTCCCCCAGCCCCTGGGTGCACAGGCGCAAATTAGCAGCCAATGCATTCAACCTCAAAGTGGAGGCACCAGGAACAGCTCCACCTCCCCTGGATAAAGTGCCATTAACAGATTTATGATGCCAGACCTTACAAGAAAAAAAAAAAAAGCTGAGAAAGAGAAAACAGAAATTTTTTTCTTCACTAACCAACACATGCTCTTTACATGTTTGCATCTTGATTGTCGAGACATTGTTAATTTGGGGTGTTGTGTAGTTATAAACCACTGACAAATGGGGGCAGCATTTAGCTATGTTCACACCTCTGTTAGTTATGATGCGTAATAATTTGAGCTGCAAATTAAGTATGTAGATGGAACAGAATTCAGTACATTTACGCAAATTTTAACCCAAACTAAGGATTTGAAGTGCTGAAGTGTCTCAGCGTCTACACACACACCTCCTTAGAAACTTGAGCAGCCTCTGCACCTCTGGGGCCTCAGACCGTCTGGTCACAACTGCAAATTTGTAATGTATATTTGCTCTTTGGCAGGGATGGATTTACCTTTTTACCACTTTCTCCTAGACAGAAGGCTTGTCTTTCAACATGAAACACTCATAAAAGGCGTTCATTGTCTCCGTGCATCTTTTTCCACAGATGCCTGTTTAGATTTTGGTTCTCTAAAAAGTAGTTTTCCACTCACTGAGATGACATTTGGCGAAAGGCTACTTGTCCAATCATCAAACCGCATCTTGTGCAAGACGTGCGTAGTAGCAACATTTGTGCCTTATTTCCAGCCTTTCTAATGACACCTCGACTGGAATGGTCTGTTTATAGTGTTACTGATTGAGGCCTTCCTTAAAATCTTGCCCAAAACTAAACAAAATGTGTTTCTTCACTCATCCACGCCCAGTGGAAAAGATTCAATCACAATGTGTACGGGATTCTATCATATCGAAATTGGAAACATGCTATGTTGTTTTTTCTTTTTTTCTTCTTCTCATGTGTCACACCGTCTTCGTGACTAATGTAATCTTAGCTGTTGAGGGAGATGTTTCATTGTATACATTTCAAGCCTTTCACTCGTACTGTATCTGACTTGATTTAGCAATTAACAGCTGTTGGGCTTATGCTGCAGCTGAGGCCGCTCTATGAAAACTTTACACATCTGTGAGCAATATGTACAGAGTAGAAATGTTTCTGCCCGGTGTCAGGAAATGTCTCTGCGCTGATGGTTCTTTTTCGAGGCTGGAAAAGCACAATATTCCCTGCAAAGTGGAAGTGGTTATGTATTTACATAGGCTATTGAGGCTAATAATTGAGATGAATGTCAAATAAATCTGTGTAATTATTAAGTTGTGGGGTTTTTTAGTGGGATCTGGATGTATTAGCATCTGCTGACTGTAATCAAAATATATATTTTTTTAAATTTGTCACACTGCTGTTCTTCAAGTCGGTATTGGCTGCTTTAACTTTTGGGCTAAAAGAGAAATCTACCCTTCAGGTCACCGCGATAACAACCTTGGAATATCTGTCGATACACAGCGACACAAAGCTTGGGTAAAGATTCCTTTGGTTTTTCCTTTTTTTTCTCTCCCAGGCAACAATGTAGGAATTTTAAGTCCTAGAAAGTTCACACTTGGCCACATCTCCGCCTCTCTAGTGGAGCTTTGATTTGTGTATAATTTGGCCTGAGGAAATCTGAATGACTCACGTTGTGAGAATGAGATATTTGTTAGCAAATAATTTGTTTCCTGTTGATGTGCTGACTTTATTTCCGTGCTGCTTCGTTTCACCGTCTCCAGATGTGATTTTGGACTGTAGATTTTGTTTAGATCAACAGTCTACCTGTAGATTTATGGCACGAACTCCCAAACACCACCTGTAAAGCTTCATGTATCCCCCTTAGTCGTCTCCCAAGTGATTGCCCTTTGTTTATACATTGCTGACCCCACACACCTGACGCATTTCCCCCCGCGGATAGGGTATTTATTTAGATTACAGTCTGGAGTGCCTGATACCTTTCAAAAACACAACCATCTGCTCCTTGTTTGCCGCTCGAGGCTCAGGGGCTAAAATACGGGTTTTGTATTGGAGGAGATGTGAACGTGAGATCCTGAACAACAACATCAAAGGTTTTATCTCCAGCCAACTGTAGATTGGGTCATCGTGAAATACTTCTACTGTGATAATTCTATTTACTTGGGATTTATGTTGTCTTAGCACCCTTTAAACCAATTGTGAACTTTCTTAATTCCCACTAAAAGATTGGAAGGCACTTGTTTTAGCAGACCCCTCTAAACTCCACTGATCTGGGCAACTGAGGCTATTACCAATTGCCTGCTTAAGATGGCACGTTTTCTTGCGGCAGAAGGTAAATGTAAGCCTTTACTGAGGCCAAAGCATCCTTTAGTGCTCCTGGAGAGAGATTATCATGTCAGGAGTAATCCGACTCGGCCCACAAGCACAACTATGGAGGAGGAGGAGCATGAGTTGAAGGGGAAGGCATTCAGAGGCATCAGAGAAGCTCTGTGCTCCACTTACGGTAACTACGCTCTCCCTCTTCACCCTAACCCATCTTCACGACCCGCAGAGTTCCTCTTGCTTGAGCTGAAGCGAAGACCTGCCGCTGGAAAGAGGGTAAGGAAATGCGCATTATCCTTCCATCAGTGTTGTTCTGTGGAGATAAAATGACCTAAAGGGAATGGAAAATTCACAGAAATTCACAACAGATGGGATAAAAGTTAAGACATCTGTAAGATCTGCTTATTACATGCCGCCGTACCCTGGTTCTGCTCTGTTCTTCTGTTTCAGGGTTCAAGTTTATGCAAAAAGGGAACCAGAAGTTCTATATGGAGAAGCATGAAGACGTGAGTTTCCTGAAGTGAAACTGACCAGTCAGTGGCTTCTCTAAACATCCAGCTCTCCTCTTTTTGGATGGATCAGGCTGAATGCCACGAAATGCATGCTCACATTCAGAGGAATGCTGATTCTGATCTTTGCAACTTAAAAGATTTCTATGGAAGTGCAAATATGATAGAAGAATAGTACACCCTTGACTTGAATCAAGTCAGGACACCTCCCCTACTTGCAGGCACAGGGAGTTGTGATGATTTTTAGAGAGCAAGCAGGAGTACTGTCCTCACTCCTCGCCTGTGATGATGATGGATTTACCCAGCCAGCACTTGCCTGTGGAGGTCAGCTGAAGACGACGCCACACAGCTAAGTCTGGATTAGCCGGCCGAACGGTAAGGACACCGCATCTTCTTTTGTTAGTTTAAGCCAGCGGCTTATGAGGAAGGTGTTAGGTGCTGCTGACAGAGATGCCTCACCAAGTGCTGGGGTGGCAGAAAACGCACGTTATCTGTGTCAATGAGTGGCCCCTCGGCAGAGCCACATGACAATAGCGCACTGCGGCCTGTCACGAAATGTTTACAGAGCAGTAACCGCTGACTGATCGCACGGGGTATCCCGCTTGGTTGGACGAGCAAAAAGAAAAATAAATGATCATTCTGATTCTCTTGCAGAATTTGTACAACCTCTCACCACTCAGACAAGTTTATTTGTCTTTTTCTGCCATTTGCCCAACATGGTGGTTTGTGTCATTTTACAGCATGAATGCTTTCCAGATACACTCTGGTTTCCCTTTACCAAAAGTTAGTCCACTACTTAGATATGTTAAGAAACTGGGATTTCAGTTCATTGCATTTTTGTTTTGTTTTTTGTATTCATTGTTTTAGGGATTTTTATTTTTCTTAGAGCTGCAACTTTCAGAGTTAAAATAATTAAGAAGATCAGGATCACAGTAGCGGTACTTGATGACACTCATTCTTAGCATTTTTACTGAAGTGATGATCCCTTTTGCACTAAGCCCATATCATACATGGAGATTATACTGTATCTGGCTGTGCTCCGAGAGGAGGGATATAGGTTAAGCCTAAAGTCAGTTGAGCCGTTCAGCTTTCATAACCTGCCAAAGCTGCTCATAACTGGCGGAAACTGATGGGGAATCTGAACACATGCGCCTTCCCTCGTTGCCTCCTGACTGATAACCCACACATGCTGTATGCAAATCATACAGGTAATACTACCCTGACGAAAGTGTTGGTCAATAAATGTAAACTCTTAACATAGCTCAGATGTTTGTACTTGCTTGTGCTTGCTGGCGTGGGTCATATTCGAAAGTGGTATTCAGATGGGTGCCAGATGGCCGCCAGCCTTTTGTAAAAGCAACATCAACATGTTTAACATGGGTTTAGAAGTGATGTTGTTGTGCGAGAAGAGGACCTGACAGAGGCAGATTAATAGCCGGAATAGACCTTTTAGAAAGTAACTGAGACAACATGGAGATGGCTCACGTAAAAAAGATAATGAGGTTGGGTTTCTCTGCCAAGTTTAAAGCAATCCCTTCGCATCAAAAGGGTGACTCGAATGTAATGTCAGCGCTGTACATGGACTCACTCCTCCCATAATAGCAAAGGCCAGAAATACTGAGACAGGTGTCAAATGTGCATCTTTAAATCTACCTTCACCTCACTTCTCAATAATCCCGCTTTAACAGCAATAGGTATGAGTTGTGCGAGTCCGCGCTAAGCCGTCGGGTCAGTGGATTAATCCGCATTTAATCCGTAGGACCTGGTAGGAGGCCTTCGAAAATAAAATTGAAACTTTTTAAGCCACTTACCCAAATCCGGTAGACGAGAAGGATACCAGAATCATGTAAAAAATTTGTGGCATGTGAGTAAAAAAATTATCACATTTTTTCTGGCATTGTTCACAGATGTTTTCTCCCCTTTTTTTTTTTTTTTCTCAATAATGAACAACAGCTTTCTCGCTAACAAGCAACAGGCTTGTTTTAATTATCCCACGGTTACTGAGTGACAGAGCACGAGCCAACCGATGTGGCTGCCCAGCAAAATTACAGCGCAGGCTTTTTTGGGTTCCATTAGAACCAAGGCCCGTTATAGAACAGCCAATCCTGGCTCAGAACTTCCACTTTATTTTACAACCTTTTGGCCCACCCTGGTGGCACCATAACAGATTTCACTCACCAAGCTTGTCACTTTTCTTCTTCATTAGTCTGACGTTCAGTAGGCAGGTTGGGATTTAGAGGGAGAAGAGCCTGCAGGTGCTCATTCTCTGTGGACTTTGCATGCTGGCCTAACCCCTGAGCTAGAGGTGTCTGACGGATTAATATAGACACACACACACACGCACGCACAAACACATGGGAGGACCTGGGCTCTGCCACCAACACTGCAACCAGGTGTTAACCCACGTGACTGCAGATAAAGCCGGCAGGCATTAGTTCTAATCCCGCCCTGATCTTTGGAATATGTCCCTATTACCTCCCCAAGCACTCTCTAGCTGTCCCCAGGCCTCCTGATGGTCACTTAAGAGGGAAAAGACAAGATAAGGCCTCTTTAGGACTCCGTAAAGCACATGGTTTCTTTGCAACAACACAGTAGGTGCCTTTCCCAATATTTGTTTTGCTACTGTTATCTTACCGGTGCAGGTATTTATGGGGTGTGTTCAGAATAATGCAAAGACAGCCGGTCACATGGCTCCAGCGAAGCTGCAGCCTACAGCGCAGTGTAAGTGTTCTATAGGCAGATTTCTCAGGTTAGGCAGTGGGAAATACACGGCAGTCAGACCTGTGGAGATTTCCTGATATCAAGAAGCAACAGTATTATGTAAGATGGATAATCCAGTCTTATGTGATGGTGCTGCTGGTTTTAGCATGTGTACACCATGGAAGTGGGTGTCTGGCCAACAATGGAAGGTTGTACTTTGTCTAAATTTCTAGACAAGCCTGCGTCAGATGATTTGGGAAGAGTGAAACCGCGCAACTGCTGTACGTGTGTGTTTATGGTATGTATGAGTCACAGAGGGAGAGAGGCAGAGGGTGAAACAGAAGAGGCTGTATTTAGGGAATATATAGGCGCAAACGCTACAGCGCGATGAGACGTTAAAGTTGGTAACTGTTTTTTTTTTTTTCCCCCAGCACAAAGAAGCTCTTCATTCATGCCTTACTGTGATCTTCTGTCACTCTAATCATGTCTCGCTGGTCAAGATCCAAACTGGCTGACAGGAAAGCCCCCCCCCCCCCCTATCTGCTGCCTTCATTCAAAAGTATAAACCACAAATTCCCCCTTATCCCCACTTTGACAGATCTCCAGTTCATCATCCGTGGGCTGTGGCATTCTGTTGAGCGTCTCCTTCTGACATGAGAGGGGACGACACGGGTGCCATGCTGCTGTAATTACATTACCACCAGCTCAGCGGCACCACGGCCACTGACCCAATTATTTCTTGAAAACGTCGATTTTATTGTGTCATTTGAAAGAATGCGATCTTTCAGATCATCAACAAGAGCTCGGTTGATCGTTGCGGATCGGACTCCAACTGCGCCATGCATGCATACATTAGAGAGCACATAATGTCTCGGGAAGGGCTTTGACAGACTTAGGCATTCTTGGCTGTGCAGTTCACTTTCATGGGTTGCCTCAGACATGTTAAAAGCCTTCTGGGACTGTTTTCTCTCTGCTGGTAGCTCTTCAGGTGACATATGGCCCAGAGCGAACGTCAGGTGTGCTATCACTTCCACTCTCTCTAGAATCACAATATCCGCGTTTCCATGGCTTCAGACTGTTTTCTCCTTGTAAATAGATGATCAGTTTGTTTTGGGCCTCACACATTCAACCGGCCTTCATATGCACACACAGGAGCATGCATGGGCATATCGTGATGCTTTGTGAGGGCCAGACATGTTGCGCATGTGTGGGCGCTCGTTTAGTTGTCTTTGCAACTCATCTGCGCTTTTTTTTTTTTCACCTCCGTTTGAGGATGGGTTTTCCTTCTGCTAGTGAGTCCTCTGGGGTTCCGCTGTATCCTCTCTGCATCGCTGCTCTTCTCTGTTGGCTGGGAAAAAAAAAAAAAAAAGCAGCATTTGTCCTCAGGAAGTCAGCTACTCATTTATGTATCCATTGCGCTCCCAAGAAAACACAGGTGCCCCTTCTCCCTATCAGTAAATGTATATTTATGTTCACAGCCGTGGGGGCCAGTTACACATATTAAATGTCTGCGCTGATTAATCATCCGTGAGCATCTGAACAAGCTGCAGTATGATCCTTGGCATTTTTATTGGCGCCAATTGACTGCAGATGTGACTAATGTGTTTCTGAGTGGTGCAATTATGACAATCAAAGTGTCTTCAGGGACATGAGATCAGTGTTTGATGATGAAGCCCCAGTGTCCAGTGTCAGCGACTGAGACAGTGGAAGACTCGTCTGTTCTTTACGAGGTAATTGTTTTATCAGGATGAGCCACGGAGCCACGGAGGCTGAGGACGCTGATGCATCTCTGCCACGCGAAACCGCTAACTCCGCGGATAAATAACTGCCCCAAACTGACCTATTAATAGCATGAGGAAACAAAGATCTCATTCTCAGCTGTGTAGGGTAGAAAACGGCTTCATTTAAAGCGGAGAATTTATCACGTTAATAGCAGGAGCACCAGGCTTTCTGCTGGCAGGATTTGGTGTTGAACCAACAGAAACAAAATGAAAGTTCTCATTCAGGCCTCTATATATAACCTCTGGCAATCGAATCCAACGGTGAGACACAAGCATCAGACGCATGACAGTGAGTAACGTTCTCCACATTTGATTTAAGCCAACTGCGTGTCAGCTGAGGTTGTTGGCTGAAATGTTTGACTTTCACGTGATTGCCGTCGTACCCCTTCATTGCGCGGAGGCAGCTTTACCACGTCAAACACATATGGAATTATGAGTGATGAGTCAAGCTTTGACTGATATGACTGGTTATACCTGTTTATATGCTGTTTATACCACTGCAGCTCATGCGTGCAGTCTATTTTCCCCTCCGCGGCGACCGAATCACTCAGACGCAGAGGAGAGCTGACTGTATTCGCCTATAGTCGGACCACCATACGAAACCCACAATGTTCCTACTTTTTTTTTTTTTTTTGCAGTTTTTATACAAACTGTCACGCGTGTAGGAGTTGCTTAATTTTGAGAAAACACTTATTTTAGAGTTTTGTTTCTGTAATAAATGAGGTAAGAATATGCGACATGTTTCCTCATTGTAAACAATCCAGCTGCGTGCATACGTCCGCTGCAGAACCCGGTCTGGCAAAGAACTTTGTAAAGCTGGTCTGGATTTGCTCTTAGTCACTGCCAGTGTGCCATTTCCGGCTCTGGGGGAATGTTTTGCTCACTGGTGACATGATATGAAAAGTACAAAGGAGTGAGCTTGTAAAAAAAAATACCAGTGGTTTGACATTAAGGAAAAAGAAAACACGCCACATAAGTCCTCCAAATTGAGTTTTGTGGCGGCAGTGTTGCTGCATCTGTTGAAAGGGAGGGGCTGTGTAAGATAAAGGGGTATACACGCATACACGTTCTATCATATATAGAATTCCAAATAGGTGTGGTTAAGACACTTTAAAGGAAGGAATGGGTTCTCCTTCTGGTCAAAGGATTTTTTGGGGGAGGCTTCAGAAAGCTTTTTTTTTGGGGGGGGGGGGGGCTCAGATGCTCATTCTCATCAGGTATTTTTTATATAATACACAAATTTTCTGCAGGTTTGCAGGAGCTGCATCCAGCCTGCCTTCAGCTCAAATAAGGAATGGAAGTCCTATTTTCCCCCCTCTCAGGCTGTAGGGATACAACTTTAAACACATACACTGCATTCTTGGGTGTCAGCAAGTGATGTCGGGCTCACGGATCGTGAACCCACTTAGAGTGAGAATGAGCTGACGGCGGAATCAGAGAGAGCAAACTGCTCGTAAATTAAAAAGCCTCACTCGACAGAAGCGGATTTGTGGAAAGGTCGCAGAAGTGCGATGGCAGAAGATATAACAGTTTCGACACAGATCTGTCTGCTTTAATGTGACAAGTTCAGAAGAGCGTTAACATGACTGAAAGCGTGACTGTTTAAACATGTCTGATGTTGTGCACTTTGCCTCTCTCTCCGCAGAGTTTCAATGCTCCTCCACGTTCTAAGATGAAGTTATGGAAAGGTGCTACTTTTGCCTTCACGCTCTGCGCCGCAGCCCTGTCCACCGTCCTCATTAGAAACATGGCCACGATCAGACAGTTCAAGCTTAACGCGAACCATCTGTCGTCACCCTCGTCAAGACCGTCTTCATCATTAGAATCGGCGTCCGAGACCTCGCCGCCATCGTCGTCATCCTCTGCGGAATCGAGAGCATCGCCCCAGCAGACTGGCGGTCTGCATCGGAGGATACGCTCGACAGACGACATGAAGTCTTTCCTCTCGGAGCGTAAGATACGATTCCTTCTTTCATCCGAGTCTGAGCTGAGGTGTCATGTGAAAGGGTTGCCGGGGTTCAGACAGAACACCCAGCACCTGACAGTGCAGGTTTTACTGTCTCCCAATAAGCTGATGTCAGTGAGCACCTCATAGTTCACCGGTTCTCCGCAGAACCACTCTAACTTGTATGACACGATGCTCTTTTCTTCTCATATGGGAACACTGACAGACATTCATCAACCAGACTCGCTGTGTGCAACCTAAACACTTTCTGTTTCGCTAGCACTGATAAAGACAGTTTGTAGCTATTATGATGTTAGATAAAATATTTGTGGTCGTCTGTTTGCACCTCATTTGGATTACTCTGCCAACTTCAGTGCGGTATCTCTGTCAGCCATCTGTTCTGTTGACATTTCAGATGGTTGAAAATGTTAGACGCAAAATTACACAGAAACCAGATAATCCCCCCCCCCCCCCCCATGACCCGTCAGTAACAGTTTCTGTTGATTTATCCCCTTTCTGTCAGTTACCGTGATGTTGCAGAGCTTCACCGAAGGCGAGCTTCAGCACGTGGTCGGAACCTTGCTAGAAAGGAAGCGAAGGAAGAGCCGGCGGCTGAGTGAGAACCAGGCCCGCAGGACTAAAAGGGCCCGCCGGCAGAAGTCCTGCTCCGTCAGGGAGCTTGAGGTGAAAGTGAATGAACTGGGTCTCCAATATAACAGCGAAGAGACAGTGCTGCTGCGCTACTGCAGTGGCAAATGCAGTGACCGTCGGCACAACTATGACTTAGTCATGAAGCACATGGTGACGGAGGGCTTCAGAAAGAAGGGCCGCAAGGACAAAGTTCGCGTTAATAGCTGCTGCCGACCAACTGCATTTGAGCACTTTACCGTCCTGGACACAACAGTAAACCCCAGCCGCTATCTGCAGATACAGAACGTATCTGCAAAGAACTGCGGGTGTGTATGACCCAGAGGGATGGACTTCATTATGCTGCTCTCAGTCTCTGATGGAAGAGTCATGGATGCTGTTAAAAGACAATCTGTGGAGTATGAACTCAATAAGAGGAAAAAATGATGTGAATATATTCATGGCTGTGCCGTAGCAGCCTCTTTTTTTTTTTTTTTTTTTGGACAGATAAACTCTGTCTTCACAAGCTGGGACTGAGTCGCACGGACAGCACGACTTGGCATGTAAAAAGGCAGAAAATGACTGCTTAAACCAAAAGTTTTTATCTTTTTTATCTGTGTAGTAACACTGTAAACTGTGGTGTAACAACAGTGTAGCAAGGTTTTGTTTGTGGTGTCATATTTCAGTTGTAGTAAATGAGAAAAACTCACGATTATGAGCTGTGGACGACTAGATCAGTGCTGTTACTGGGCTTGATCCCCCGCGGGTGTTCACTTAATCACCTTTCACGCAGAAATTTCAAAACAAATAAAATGCAACAATAGTTACAATCCTGCACAGGACAGTTCAGCCTGTTGGCCTGATTATAACGTCTTGTGATCAGCTGTCTCCGGAGAGCACACTGGCTTACAGGTGTGTTGTTATCAAAGGCCACGACTTTGTGACTTGCATGCATTGTTACTATTTGCAGTGTTATTACACAGGTAAAAGAAAAAGTGTTACTGATGAGAATTTGACAGTGAAAGAAAATCATTTTGTGTAGCTCCAGATTTCATACCCATCTTAAATAATAGTGATATATATTGATTTTGTGTAGATTAACAATGAGGACCTGCATCCAAACCCCAGAACCCAATCTCACTTTAGCAACAGAACAATTCAAATATTTAACCCATCTGCTCTCCTTTTTTTTTTTCCTACTTTATCCAAATAAGCCACTCTAAAACAGGTAATTATCCATCATTTTCAGGAATTATTTTCTCGAAATAATTGCCGTGACACACCAAGTCAAACCAACACACACGAGGGATCCACAAAGTTAGATTTATAAACATTGCGCAGCTCGGGTTGCCGGTGATATAACCTGTTTAATTCTTTACTCCGGGTGTAATTTTTGAATGTTTACACTTACGCAGACGTTAGCTAATTGGAGAAGCAGGTGTAAAGGAGAAGAAAGGTTTTAGCGAAAAGCAGTGGCTAAATGTTTTTTTTTATTTTATTTTATTATTTTGTTTTGGGGTTTGTTTTTTTTTTAATGTTTTTTCTCACTGCGAGTAAATGAAAGTAGATGTTGGGATCTGAAGTCGTGTTTGTTTGCACCCATCCATAAAACCATGTAACCTTTTCTAATCCAAAACCCACAGTAACAGCCTTCTACTGGCCCTGCAAATGCCTCCTTTGTTGTATTGCCTGGATGACGTTTAGGGGAGAAAAAGCTGTTGAAATGAATCATTAAGCATCTTTTTCACCTTCACCGAGCTTTATTTGGTTTGAACCCATAGCAACTGCCTGAAGTAAAACAAATTATGTCTGTCTGTCTTTTTTCTTTTCACCTTTTTTTTTTTGTTTGTTTCTGGGGAGGTGAAATGGAGATGCGGTGCATCTTTATTGTTGTTCTTATTGTATTTATTTGGGAGATAAATTATGGTTTTTGCATATTTATTTAGATTACCACACAGAAATGGGACAGCTTATCGTTATTAAGCAACTGTGCCAAAAATGTTTTATCTAACAATCTATACTGCTGAATAAACATAATTTCAGACGTATGGATGTTCATCATTTCTCCCAAGGCATTGATTTTGGGGGTGTCAAATATTCTGTACTCAGATTGTATTTAAAATAGAAAATAAATAATAATAAACAATAAACTAACAATGCATCATGCTCTTAATAATTACGGAAATTTCAAAAAGAAGGTGATGTCGTTGGTGATGTGCCTATGGTCATATTGCAATAAATAAACAATATAGAAGATTAAAAACACAGCACCATTGTCATGATAATATATGCAGTGCTGTGGAAAAGTATTTCGCCCCTTAAGAGAAAAGGTTATCCAAACCTAGCAGGCCCTATGTGAAGAAGTAATTGCCCCCTAAACCTAATAACTAGTTGTGCCCTCCTTGGCAGCAAGAACTGCAGTCAAGCGTTTGGGATAACTGAGAGTGGATCTTTCACATCACCATGGAGGAATTTTGGCCCACTCTTCTTTGCAGAATTGCTTTTGTTTTGTTTTTTTGGCTACAGCGGCTTTATTTGTAGTAGAGAGAGACAGGAAATGGGGAAGACACGCGGGCAAATTGGCGACAGGCCGGGACTCGAGCCTGCACCGCCCGCACCGCGGCGCGGCGTATTCATGTGGTCGCCAGCTTCACCACTGAGCCACCCGGGCGCCCCTTTAGAGAATTGTTTTAATTCAGCCACATTAGAGGGTTTTCAAGCATGAACAGCTTGTTTAAGGTCATGCCAAAGTATCTCAATCTGATTTAAGTCCAGACTTTGATTGGGCCACTGCAGAACCACCTTTCTTTTTTTTTTTCTTTTTTTTGAGACATTCAGAGGTGGAATGGTGTGTTTCAGATCATTGTCCTGCTGCATAACCCAAGTGAGCTTGAGCTTCAGGGCATGAACTGATGGCCAGACTTTCTCCTTGAGGAGCAGTAGAGAGCAGAATTCATGGTTTCATCAATTACAGCAAGTCCTCACACTACCACCACCATGTTTGACTGTTGATATGATCTTTTATGCCAGATGGGTAATGGGACTTAAACATTGTGTCTCATCAGTCCACAGAATATTTTCCCCAAAGTCTTGCTGATCATCAAGATTTTTCTTTTTTTTAACACATGTGAGACTAGCCTTTGTGTTCTTTTTGGTCAGCAGCAATTTTCACCTTGGAAGTCTCCCATGGATGCCATATTTGTGTCTTTCTTATTACAAAATGAGCACTGACCTTAAGTGAGGCAAGTGAGGCCTGCAGTTAGATGTTGTTCTGGGTTCTTTTGTGAATTGTGTTCCAAGTTTTTTCCAACTGTGGTTTGCTGGAATCCCAAAGCCTTAGAAATGGCTTTGTAACCCTTTCCAGGCTGAGCTGCACTTTGTATTTACTCGGGTTATCTTTGTCTAATATTAAAACTAGTTTGATGATCTGAAACATGTAAGTGGGACAAATATGCACAAAAAATAAAACAAATTAGGAAGGGGGCAAATATTTTCCCACAGCACTGTAATCTGTTACACAGTAGCTAAGGTACTGAACAGCAATAATGAGGCAGGCCTACGCTACAGGGCTTCCCTCCAGACAGTCTAGTTGTGATAGGAAGCAACAACCCAACAAACATTGTACTGTTGTGACAGCTACTTATCTTAAACTATTGAGAGTAAGAAATTACGCAAAGGAAGTCTGGTCTTCATCTCAATATAAAACAATGTGGATGTAATGTTGTCTTCTGTCAACAAATCCCAAGACTAAAACTAAAACAATTAACAAAAACTAAACAAAAGATTATTAGGAACACATCAGTTACTCATTTTTTTTTTGGGCAACCTCTTACAGAGCGCTGGAAACTGCAGTTTGAGTCAAACCCACAAACACCATCGTGCCATAAAAAAATGTCACTAGACCTCAAAACATGTGTTAATCTGAGGGATGACACAATCTCCAACAGATGCACTGTTTACTCCAGTTTGAGAAATCTTTTAAGCATCCAACTAGAAATAAGAATAAAAATGGAGCCGTAAATCTGAGACCTGTTTTAAAGTTTTCAGCAGGCACTAGCTGCGAGTGGGCACTCAGAAACGGTAGTCAGGAGATTTTGATGTGGGAAGAATACAAAAAACTATCAAATAATCAGTGAAATTCCACAATTCTTTATAAGCAAGCTAGACTTCAGGGAATGTTTTTCTCTAAGATGCATAAATGTATCCCTCCTAGACCACAACATTGTCTCAAAAAGTAAACTTCTTAAGGTAAAAGTAAACAACCTTGCTTTTTCTCTTGACCACCATGTAGCTTTGGGTTTAGGAGAAAGCTTTGAGGACTTCATCGCGGCGCATAATTTGAGTTTTTCTTAACGCTTGAAGAGCATTTTCTTACAGGGAAATGCCCTTAAAAAGCAGGCTCCAAATGATGTGCTGTAAATAAAATCAAACAAAACAAAACCAAGCAAATTTTGCCATTACCCAGTGGTATTTAGAAAAGCAGAAAGTTTAGGTTTAGATTTGCCCGGCTTCTCAACATCTGCCTCCACTTAAATACAGTGTAGGTGGAGATAAATTTGTTTGTGCTCATAGCATTGAAAAATCACACAGACAACGTTGCACAGAAGAATTCACCAGAAACAGAAGTCCAGTTATACTGGATAATCTACAGAACATGCACAACCATTTTCGTGGGAACGTCTTTACATGAAAGGCCCTTTATTTATTTTACAGTTGAAGGATTTCAGCTGTAAAATAAATAAACCCCTACCATTTCATTTTCACTTCAAAATGTTGACTGATATCTTGTCTTTGTTGTTGTCTGCTTAGGATAAGAAATTTTTTTGGATCTAGTAAACAATATGCACTAAACAGTTATCTTCTGAACATGGTGGGCTCCTCTCAGCTTATATTTTATCAGCTTTGTCATCAAGTCAAAGTTGTCTTTCAGGGTGAACAGTCATCTAATTCCAATCTCCTTGGACTAGATGTGGAAATGTGTCATTTCTCTTATTAATTGAATTCTGTCTCTTTCCTTAAGCTAAGCGCTGATATCACAGCTCAAAAGCTAAGGAGTGATATTAAGTGCTGATTTTGTTCAAACCTCTTTTTTAACAGTTTATATAGCTAATAGCTTAGCTAGTTAAATTTGGTCAGTGACAATAATTTCTTGTTCATCTATACCACATATATAAACCAACAGCAATCTATCTTAGCTAACTCTAAATAACATACCTTTGAATTTGGTCCCTTCATGGTTGGCTCCCTGTGCACCACTGGACTGCTTCCACCACAGCTGGTATTTTCAGCTTGTTCCCTGGAAGCTCTGTTCTGTCACATTCTCAGAACTTTCATGTAAAGGAAACAGCTTTCTGCTAATTAGAGCTGTGCCCTTCTGTGACTCAGTATTCAGTGGAAGAGTCCAAAAAGGTGGGGCTTGTAGCCTTTTGTGTAACTTTAATCCCTGTATTAGTTGGCGATGTTGTTTGCGTTTATAATGGTGCGCCGGTGTGCCTGCAGTGCATTTAGAAAATAAGGCATGAGTAGTCACTGAAATGTAGTAAAGCGAGCGATTCTGAATTGACTCTGAGTTGATATGCATATTGCCAGAGTTATCAAAATAAGAAGAATGGTATTTGTCTACAGCGATCTAAGATATTTTGTTAGCATAATAGCATAATAATGAGAATATTACATACGATTAAAACCCATTACATTTTGTTTCACTGAGGTATCAGCCACTGTGTTAATACTGTATATTACTTTCAAACAATTGTAGAGGTCTGCATCGCCACAACTTGGGAAGGTCATGTCAGGCTATCGGTAGGCTAAGCTAGGCTAAGCAGAATTACGTCATAGCCTCCAGGGGTTGCGCCAAGTAGTGTGCGATATTGAAAGATTTGGTATCGATCCGATACCAAGTAAATACAGGGCCAGTATCGCCGATACTGATACCAATACCAATACTTTTTAATAATTATGCAGAATATTCATGACGTTTAAGTGTTTTGTGATATTTTTTTTTCCTTTGGATCATTAATTAATTAAAACCCAGGATAGAATTGGGCAAAGTAACAAAACGATTTTCCCCATACATTGTGATACATTGGGATTTTTTTTTCTTAAATAACGTGTACAAAATGATCACTCAAGAACAAATTAAAACTTTTTTTTTAGGTAGAGTGTTCACAAAGTATAATACAAAAATGTAATAAAAAATATCCCTTCATTCACTAATTTTCTGGATTTTTTCTTAAAAAAACAAGCTGTACAAAATTATCACTCCACAATGTTATAAAACATTTAAAGCAAATTCCTTTTTTTCCCCAAGTAAAAAATGTTATGTGTCACATGATGGTATAACATAATGGGAGGAGCAAAGAGTGCCTGCTCTGTGCTGTGACAGGAGCGGCATTTAAACAGTCAGCTCGCATCTTTGATAAAACCGCAGCACTACATACAGGAAAGAAACTGAAGCTAAAGTATTGCTCTCATTACACTGGTATGATCAATATCAATACCAACGTTGGTATCAATATTATCGATATTTGGATCGAGATGTGTCCATGCATCTCTGAACTCATGGAAGTTGTCATTTTAGAACTAGAAGTTCACCCCAGAAAACGTCTAATAAATTGTAATTGGACGTGTGGTACATGCATGTTTTCAGCCTTCCAAAACCACAAAACACCATTATAGGTGGGTGAATTTTGCCTAGGCTTTCATAGGAAAACGTCCAATTCCAAAAACTATTCGTCTGTCAAGCTGACAATGACAGTTGTATAACATGTAGTATATATTGCTCAGTACATTTAGACAACACTCTATAATGTCCAGTCAGCTTCTTCTGGCTGGAAAACCTCAAGTCCAGGAAGTAGTTTGCGTATGTAGGTATGTAAATATAGTATCAGGATATCTGGCCTGGAAGCGAGGTTGTTTTCATATTGGGTTTGACTGTGGTAGAAAAAAATGGTAACCGGACAGAACAGTCAGAGTATTTTTGCCTTTGCAATTTCAGCCAAAACAGCCACAAAATCAAGGTTTGTACACCTTTCGTAGCCCCTTCCTTAGCCTATGGCTTAAAATCAAAGAATTATTCAGTTACTATGTATTTTTTCAAAATTCTCAAGCTAAAATAATGCAACATCATTTCCTTCCCCACAGGTCCCAGCCCAAGCCTCCCCCTATTGTAGAATGCATCAGGAGAGGTTGCCACTTCCAAGGTGGCAGCACCTAGGCTTTCATAGAGTATATCACTGAAGGAGAGAAAGTGGTGACCTCTCAGTCAAACACTGTTTTAGCAACTTTCTGGTGACTAAAGTTTTTCTGTTGTTATAACAACACAAAACAGTACAATTACATGTATGCTGACTGGTGCTTCAAAAGGATGTTATAATATCTAAATTTTTGCCATTAAAAGAACTGTTATTTATATCAGTCGTTTAACAAGAAGATGATCTCTGTCTCACTCTCCACTCTGCCAGTTATGCCTAGCCATGGTTGTTGGTGAGTTGTGAACTATTAACAAGAAAGTATCTGCTGCTTGCCAGCATTGAGTTATATTGTTTTCAAGGCATCTTCTTTAGTTTACCTTGGACACAGCCAGAAAATCTCCAATATGCACAGCACAGCTTTGCATACGAGTATGGTGATTCCCTGGTTATGCTTTTGTCGTCAGTTTGCCAGTTTGCCTGTAATTTTGGTTTGGACTCATTGACTGTTCAGTTGTTTCGTCAGTAGGCTCTCATCAACCTTGATCTGAAGTTGAGCTCAGAGGTCAAGGTTTCTGAAAATTTTGTAACGCAATAGCTCGAGAACGATCTCACCTAGGATGCTCAAATTCACACCATGGAGATACCAGACTGGCGGCCTGTCCAGGGTGTACCCTGCCTTCGCCCTATGTCAGCTGGGATAGGCTCCAGCCCCCCCGCGACCCTGAAAAGGATAAGCGGAAGCGAATGGATGGATGGATGGATGGATGGAGTAGAACCCAACTGAGGCCGATATATGGGCTGATATTAACTGTTTGCCTGAATCCACATATATAACAGCCAATAAATGAAAATTTAAAAAGTAGAGACAATAGAAACACCCTTCAGCCTGGTTGTGACTGCTGGCGTTGCATAGATTGTCCACCGGAGGACACTGCGCAGCTTCCCTGTTGGCCATGTGTTTGGAACACCACAAACAACGACCAGCTGATCCGAGCACAGTCTGTCAGACCATAAACGAGTAATCCACAACTTGTGATGACAAAATGATTATTTTTAAACAGCACTGTCATATTATCTTGTCATAAGATCTCACAAATAACTACACATAACAAATATTAGGAACATCTATTTATGTTTGGTGTGTCTGAAAGAGAAAAAAAATCACATTTTTAAAGCACCAAAATCAGTGTTGGTTTTAAAAATCCTATAAAATCCATTATGGTTCTATTTTGGAGTTCTGGAATGTTAAAGGATAAAGGGTTAATGTTAGTAGGTATTTTTCCATGTCCTTAACTAGCTAGATTATTTTCATTTGATGGGTTCACTGCCATGACTTATTGGGATACTGAAATGGAACAAGGACATCATCCTTTTTATTTCATTGCACCGGTGATTTTCCAGCTAGAATTAGTGAAAATGACCATGAAAAAAGCTCGGGGAAGGCACTAACAGAGTGGAACAGAAGGGGCAGGTACAGAGAATGTGGTTTAATCACTGAAGCCCATTAAGAACAGTTCCTGACAGCTCTGCTCAATTTGGGCTTTAAACTAAAATCAGCGGGTTTTTCATGTGGCCGCATCAATATAGTATATACAGTATTATTTTAGAAACACGCGTCCCATGGGGGAGGTAATTCAAGAGCTGTATTTGTTTGAGGTATCTGCGTGGCGAGCAGATGCCAGCTCTGACTTAAGAGTTATTATGACGAACAGCACAGCGAGGTTCTAGTGGACAGAAATCATGGTAATGTATGTCAGGTGTGCTTGTTTTGCTTAAAATTTATACCCTGGATTTTACTGTGGCTGTAAGATATCTAAAATTTAATATGTTGTCACCATTATTCATCCTCCGACTATCCACTAAATTAAGCAGGAAAAGCTCTTCCCGGGTTCTACGTGCACGAAGTGCTTGTTATACCCAGGAGACACAAAAAAACTCCAGACAACACAACTTATACAACTTTCTGCTGGGTTTAAATGAGGCAACACCACCTCTTGGAGCTTATCCTTAAACCATGATTGCAGGCATTTGAAGTTAACACAGAAGTCAGCTTGAGTTATCTGAGTTTAGAGCGGACCAGAGACAGGTCACAGAGATTATGTGGCTGATGTATGGTCAGTGAAAACTTTTGTATATTTGGGAGTAAAAAAAAAAAAAAAAAAAATCCCTTTGGGTTTTATTTGGCCAAGAGAGCACATGTTTCAGCTTGAGTGAGACTTACTGTATTTACTACAGCTGCGGGGGTGAAATGATTTCAACAGTTTGTATTTTGAGAGATTCCTTATTTTAAAGCCAAACTACAGGAATAACAGAGAAGTGCGTGGCTCTGTTGCATAAAAGGCCCAATACCCTCAAACATTTGGATGCAATTAGATCTCAGATATAAAGAATTTCACCTTGAAACGACAAGTCTCACTCCAGTTACCAGAGAGGAAAGGGGGGGGCGGGGACCTGGCTGGATTTCTTCGTGCAAGTTGTATTTACATTGTTTTCTTTCTGCAGTTCCCTGATAGTTTCTCATACGCACAGCATTCAAAATGTGCTAAAAGGTGTTTATAACCGCGCTGCAAAAGAATCCGCTCTACCTCTGACATAAACAGATATTTCCGCTACCTACCGCTTCAGTAAATGGACGTCAAACCAAAGCGTCTGCACATGCACCCACAGCAGAGAACTGGAAGACCTGCAGGAAAGAAATGTTGATAGCTGCTTAATCAAAGCGGCACTGGTGAGAAATGTAAACTGCATAATGACACATGGCACCCATTTGATCACAAAGTATGATTAATCTAGAGGAATCTGTAACACTCCTGGACCGTGGTTTGACATTTTCAGAGAAATAATCATTATAGCTGTTTGTTCTTCTTCGTGTGATTTCACCGGGCGTTAAAAGAAGGTTAGACTTCGGGCCAGCGGGAGGTAATTAAAGTCCAAATTGAAAGAAGGGAAGCCTCTTGCCAGCAGCTAACTAAAAGTGAACCAAGAAGATGCTGACAGCTAAACCGTTTTACCAAAACGCTCCCCTCTGTAATGTCATGTTTTCTGGAGCTTTCTTGTGCAAACTCAGATGTAAGCTGTCTACAAGCTGGAGAAAGACGTTATAGACAAAACTGATGATTGCTTGTGTTTGCAGGTTTAAGGGAAAACCCCTGAATATTCCTGTCAACATTAGAATTTTGGAGGATAATGGTGTTAGTGCATGTAAGACATCTGTTGCTGGTAACGGCACTGACAAGATCTACAATAAACATGCCAAAGTTTTACAACCCCCCTCCCATGTCCAGCTGCAGCATGTTGGTGAATTCAGAGACATCTTCAGAGGAAGACAGAGGGACGGAGGATGCAGCGATCACTCTGGAGAACCCAAACAGCCTGAACAACTGCAGCGCGCAGGTGTTTCTCCTCTTCCTGAGTAACCCTGAACTCTCCAAAGACAAATTATCACAATCCCTTTTGGCTGTATAATAATATGGTTACACTAAGACACTGGGCGTTAACGTTTTTCATTAAATTATGTGATTTATACAGGATTTGTTTGTGTGTGTGGGGGGGGGGGGGGATCATGGATAAATCATTTTGTAATAGAGATCGATGCAGTTGTACATTCCTTGTTCATTCATAATTTATGTTCATTTAGCCTTCCACATCCATAAATATTTAAATCCTTAAAACATAAATAATTATTAATAATTCATCACGTTCATATGGCTGATAGCTGAAAAATGCTTTGTGCTTCAGAAAAGATCTTGGTCGGTGATGAGTTTGTGCTGCACATAATTCACAGCACGGGGCCGCGACATCATAACCAGGTCCCCTCAGAGGTGCTGCAGCTGTTTCTGTGGCACTTAAAGGGAAAAGGTGACTTAATTTGGACGAGTTTTCCCTCAACAGATCTCGGATGGCGCTCTCTCTCTCTCTCTCTCTCTGCTGCTGCTGATAATGAGCAGGCTGGTGTGAGTTTGATGGCACAGAGGCTCTTCTGTTTTCTGCTTGTGCCGTCCTCCAGTCTGACTCAGTGTCTTTGCAAACAGTCGTCACTCAGTTCGCGTGGAGGAAATGTAGCTGCGGAGATGCCACTGAGAGCTGTGGGAGCTTTCCAGATGTTCAGCAGGCAACGCTAATGCTGCTGATATCATGCAGAGATATGTCAGGCATCGGTAGTAAAGCTGACACCGTTTTCTCGGCCCCGGCATACTTCCTTCGTGCTCTCCGTGCTACTTGCTGGGGTGCTGTAATTTATTTATTTGTTCCATTTAGTCCTCGATTCCCATCTGGATAAGAATAAGCTCCGCACCTTGAAATCTGTAAACTACAGGCTCTCTTACGGTTCAAACACTAAACAGGCAGGGGAGAGGCGTTTTAGGTTAAAAATGTTTTTGATTTGAGTCAGATATTATAAGGGCTGTGCGTGCACGGATGTTTATTTTTCAATGCTGGGTGTGTGTTTATAGTGTGCACGGGTGTTTTGTAGGGGCTTTGGGGTGGGGTGATCACTGGGAGTGGCAGGATTTGATAGACTAGGGGGGGGATTAAAGGTAGGGAAGGAAGAAATTGGGAAAGGTGTTGAGCTGGAAGGCCAGAGGAAGCAATAAGCTTGCGGATCACCTCGGCTGCTACGATATTAATGTTCTGTTTGAATTCTGGAGGGGTTTTTTTTTAATTACACTGATAAATCACCACGTTAAACCAAAATTTGTTTTGCACCAACTAGACGTTCAGTCTGCAAATTTAATCAGCTAACAAAGTGCTAATAAAACAATGACTGCCAGTTTTCACCTGAACAAGCCGTTTGTAGTTGAATGAAGTCAATTAAGGGGGTGCAGATTATTATATTTAAATAAATTCAACATCAAATTCAAGTGATCAAAAGGTTTGCTTAATTATTAAGTACTTGCAGAGGCAAGCTTGCCTCCTTTTTGTTTTTTGGGTTGGGGAGGTGTTGTTGTTGTGCTTTTATTTTTGTTTTTATTTTGTTTAGTTTTTTCTGGTCATTTGTGCGTCTTAGGATTGTGCCTCAGAGGTTTCAGCTCCAAAGTTAACTGAATTCGAGCTCTTTCTCACGTCACAGCCCCACCTTGTGGAATATAGAAAAATGACAGCTAAAAAACTAAAGGTAACTGGAGCCCAGTGCGTTTTCATGACCAGAAGGGGAAAATAGATTGAAACTACTAAATATGGCTTCATATCTAAATGTAAAAACAAGGCAGTCCAACTGTTCTAAGGGCATATTTTTCACTTTCCTGAACAACTATTGGTCCATCTGCTTTTTCCCAGAATTAAAATGTGTGGAAAGTTTTGAAAAGAAATCCTCAAAGTTTTCTGGAAGTGCTGTGGAAATCTGAACATCTAAATTTCATGTAGTGAGGAGGAGTCAGAGGTAGTTACAAGGTAAGAGAGAAAAAAAGGCAAAATGTAATGCAGCTTATACATAATGAAACAGCAAAGGTTGGCTTTGCGCATTTTGCTAAAAAATCCACACCATTTTGCATCTCATTCATTCTGGCTGATGGTCTTCCTTTATATATACAACATTTCCATCCCGGAGGAGGCTGCTTCTCGTAAATGTCTCATACTTGAAATAGGAATGTTGAAGCGATTTTTATTTTCCCTGGCCTCCTCGGAATGGCTAGATTCCTTGTAAGGGAATAAATGACACAAATAAAGAATCATCAGGGCCTCTTTATGGGAGATCATATAAATATTACCCTGGTTTTGATGACTATTTTTATGTGGCACCTGCTGTTCACTTAATCTGCTCAGAAGGAAGGATATAATATGACTATGATAGATATTTACCTCTGTTCACTGCTTTTAAAACACTACTCCCCCTTCTCCATCAGAGCATTCCTCACAGTTTTATTTCTGGAAGATGTATCACAATCTTTTATCAGCTCCCATCTCAGAACCTAATCCTCTCTGACAACACTGTCCTTCAAGCATTGCCAAAACTTCTCAGATCAAGTAGATGTGCATGACTCATTTACAGATCCACCTTTAGTAAACATGCTTTGGCTCACGTGTGATACCGGGTCTTAAGACGTGGCGTCCCTTTTAGTGAATTACAACACTAGCGCCAGCTCCGTGGAAAAGAGCAGCAAGTGTTGTGTTAGCAATTGTAATTTGTACTCTGTAAGAGATTCTTAAAGGAAGCTCTTTGAGTGATGATATAAGAGCTTTTACTTTTTTAAACAATGCATAATAGCTGCTTCTCATTCTGTGATCATGGCGTGTATAGGCTTGAAAGTTGTCCGATTCTATTCAAATTTAGGAGCTGCTGCATCGGAGCGGTATCACTTTACAATGGCTTCCACCTGGTCTGAAGTCATGTCTTTCTACTGTGCGCCATTTGCATTTGATGGGCAGAAAAACATCAGTCTGAAGATTCATTTGATCCCAAAACAATGCAAATAGATTCTGCGCGCAGAGGAGAACATTTTATTTTAGCAGCGACGGTGCAGTGAAGAAGTATTTGCCCCCCTTTCTGAGTCATGATCTGAAACATGTAAGTGTGACAGATATGCAAAACAAAAGTAAGAAATCATGTGGTATGTTTCCACACAGCAAATTTGCGAGAGTTAAAATATCAGTGTTAGCACATATTAGAGTATAGTGTTGAGACCTTAGTGTTGTATT
>JAVDPK010002876.1:42949-68772 GCA_034780415.1 Cichlasoma orientale | reverse complement strand
CATGGCTGTGAAGTGCAATTTCTGAGCTTTCAGGAACCATTTGAATTTTTTCGATAGGACAAACGGTCGCGGAGTTACGGTAAAAAGCCAGCTGATCAAAGTCCCTTTAATCGGTGATATGCTATGTCTTAATCAGCTGTTCGCGGCTAGTAAAGGCAGGAAACCGGCGCCAGCGGCGATCGCCTGGCGTAAGCCGTGTTACAGGCACTGTTCGGAAAAAAGTGATAATTAAAAATTAAATAATCCTTCTGTGTACCATCTTTCTTTGTAAATATCTCATGTTACAACACCTGGACACCTACGGCTATTATTCAGGTGCGGCCTATTTATGTAAAAAGTTATATTTCTTTTAAAATTCAGTTGGTGCGGCTTATATTCAGGTGCGCTCAATAGTCCGGAATTTACAGTACAAAGCTGCAGCCCTAGGAAGTGCTCTGTCCCATGAGTCAAATGTTAATCAGCATAAATACAATGAAAGGAAAATGTATTTACTATGAACTGAATGAACAGCAATGTGAAACATAAGCCTGTGTGAATTAATCATAATATTTTAAAAAGGAAAACCTTTTTAAAAACCACCATTATAGATAAAACATCACCACCACACTACTACAGTGGCCAGTCAACAGAATCATGCAGTAGGAACACACACCCCCTTGTGTTCACTGTCTGGTTTTATCATAACTGTAATAAAGATAAGAAGTATGTTTTGGTTTACTGATATAAGGGTCATCGCTTATCTTTCCTTGCAGAGTAAAACAAAAATAATCATTGAATTTTTCTTCCACTCAAAACTATCTGCATCACTGAATCACAAAAACAAACCATACACATTCATAATAGGAAGTTGTTTATTTTTCCTTTTTTCCCCCACCAGCAAGTCTGTGAAGGCGATTTTACCTAGACGGGACTGTAGCGTGCCGTCGTCTGTCGATGCCATGTCATTGAGCCTCAGCAAACCTCGGCCTCTCTCTATCCACGACTGAGCAGTCTTCTCAAAAACATATAACTTGCACTGCATCTGAAGTAAAAGAGGGCAAAAATGATAAATTATAGAACTTTCTGCCGCACTTATTCGCTGCAGGTCTTCAAGTGAAACACCCTGCTTTGCCTTTTACCTGTAAAACATTGCTTTCTGATTCCTCTCCAGTTTTCACATCAACTTTCTCTAAGATGCACTTCTTGGCTGTGGCTTTGGTGTACGCTGCTGCAGACTCCTCCAAAGACTCTGACACGCTGTTCACTGGTGAAATTAAACACAAACACAACTGATCTTGTAGCAACACAGAAACAGTGCTACCGCAGGGTAATCAAGGGTCCCGTGCTCTAGCCCTTAACAGAGAAGCTTGATAGTCTGCCCTGCATCATTTCCAGAGCAGAGGCAATTGAGCTGCGCGCCAGAAAATATTTCAATTGACTATTACTGTTATGATTACTGTATTTATGTACAACTACCTATCTAACTATCAAAGGTCTTGTGTTTGTTGTCTGGAGTCTAGCCATGTGACTTGCTTACATTTGTAGTCAAACAAAACAGCAATAATTTTTAAAATAATCAGAGTGATTTTTTTTTTTTACCCTTCTCTGGGGTGGCTTCCTGTGATGAAGGCTCTGAAACAGGGGGAGCTGAGATGTCTTTATTTTCCTCATTTGAGGATTCACCCTTCGGGGGACTCTGAAAACACAACAGAGTTGATCATTGGAACTCGTTTAATTGCAGTCAACAGGAATTTTGCAGTACGGCAGGAGGTAAACAAACTACTGAATACACCCTATTAACTCACCAGAACTCGTTCAGACATATTCTGCCCAAAAACAAATTTTGCTCCACTGTCTGCACTGTTTGTGGCATTTTTTGAACTGAAACGACAGAATTGGAAGTGTGCATCAATACACCGATTAAAGTTAATAAAGAATTACACTTTACACACACAAAAAAATAAGTCAATTAGGACACAATTTAAGGTACCTTGTGGTAGAAATGTACTGTAAGAAATAATTTGTGCCCTCTGATTGAGAGTCCAGTGGCACACCATCCTTTGCATTGTCTTCTGTATTGTTATCATCCAACTGGAGAAAAAAATACACAGGAAGGAATCTTATGGCAGGAACTAGATTAAGAAACCATTACAGACATGTTTCAGTGGTAACAACGTAACATGATGTAATCCAAGCACAAAAAAATGTCACAATAAGGAATCTTACTGCATAAATTTAAAACAAGGCATCAAAGCTCCTCCTCTCACACTCACATTTAATAGCTTGACACAACTTTTGCCTCAAATTTGCCCACTGTCACAGACAACTGAAGAAAAAAACCCACCTTTGCTCTGTCTTTAATATTCTGACCAAACACAAATGATATTGCTACATTTGATTCCTTCTTCTCTTTTCTTCCTCCGTCCTTGTTAGCACTTGAGCCATCTTCCTCATTTTCATGTTTCTGAAACAGGAAATAAAGCAGCAGGGTCAACTACTCTAACTGCTGTTTACCATGCTGTTATCAGATTTGAAGGAACTTTCACCAACAAGAGTTAAGAGTTTCCCCTAAATACAACAAGTTGCATTAAAATTTTCCACAAACCAGACTGACTGCACGTTGCATTTTAACAGTCTTTGCAGCTGACTATGGGTAGCATAAAACACAGAGAACCCAGTGTCTCACTCAGAAAAAAAAGTGAATTTTGGCAATCTGGGTCATTCTCAAGTGTGTGCAAAGCAGCCAATTAAGTGGCATACAGCAACAAGACATGCCTAACTCTCCTAATGCAAAGCCATTTACTTAGCAAGCCTCTTAGCTTCATAGCGACATAATTAACATTTCTGAATAAAGTTGATTATAGAAAACATCACTAGGTAACTAGTTAATTCGTGCATTGCAGTTTGAGGTTGCTACCTCATGTAATCAAAACAAGAATCAGCAGGCTGCCCAAATCTGTGGTCCCACTGTCAGACAAACTGCATTGTCTTGGACTGTGGCTAGTTAAGGCAATCCTCTCAAGCTCTGGAGATCTTGAGAGCTAGTGACGTGCCGTGTGGATGGAGGCACTTATTACACTGAAAATTTTCCTTTACTTATTGTTAAAGTGTAAAAGGTTTTATACACAAATCCACTTCTGTGGAAAACACTGTATGAACACAATGATGCCAACCCTGTTTGAGCAGGTTTATGCACACAGAAAAATTGGTGCTTCTCATTCATTTGCATGCTGTTTGAGAAATATTTGTGCTAGCAACATTTGTGCTTCATTATTTCTTCTGTCATCACAATTTCTAACATGCTCATGACTTTAGACATGATGAGGCAAAAATGTTTCTTTGCTTCTGCAAAGGAGTCATTACTTTGAAATAATTTGGACTTTTATGGGTGATGAGGCCAATGCTTAATAAATTTATTTAAAAAAAACAAACAAAAAAAACAAAACAGTGGCAGCTAACATTTTTATTTGGCCTAAAGAAATGACGGAAACTGGAAGAAATGTTGTTCTGAACACTAGGAGTACCAAACTGATGCAACCTTGTCCTGAATGGTTGCTCTTTGTTAGTCAAATTATATTTTCGGTTGTGTCTGGGGAAGGAAAAAAAGCTCACTCCAAACCAAACCTGTAATGATGGACGGGTGAGATAGGGATAGAAAAGTAAGTGGTACAGTGCAGTAATATGGTTGGGACAATGGTTTACTCATGTACATTTTAATAAATGTTTAATCAAATGTTTTGAAAAAATGTGAAGTGCTCTGTGCAAAGGTTTTTCATTATAAATAACTTTTCATATTATGATTAAAAGCCTGGGTGAAGGACACACAAGCAACAATATTGCTAATAAAAAAATAACTACAAGAAACTGTCGTATTTGATTTTGAATTTCAGACCCTTAATTATAACTGGCTTAGGTTTCATTGTCTCTCACCGGTGTCTTAGCCAGTGTAGCTGAGTGCTCTGTGTTGTTCAGGAAGAGGGACTGGGTCGCAGGTGCACCATCTGATGACTTTTTCACACCATTGGTTCCACAACTGGAATCTGCAGACAGAAAGAAGATGGATCATTTAAACTTTTTCCTGTCTTGATGGGACACCTCATGAAGAAAACACAGTTTGCACTTGGAAGAACATAAGATTGCAATTGTGTCTGAAATTACAGGTGATTAATGACTGCAAGAAGTCCTGAGCTTTACTCACTGGACTCTAGATGTGATTTAGAGGGCGGTGCCTGGAGAACTGCAGGGCGGAGGACACTGCGTTGCTGCTCCTTGGGTTTCTGACTAGGGACACCTGCAACAGAGGCAACTTTCCTCATGCTCTGCACACAGTCATTTCTTTTTAGTGTACATGTTTGTGTGTGGATTCTAGGGCTGTCCAGAACTAAAATTTAAAGTTATAAGATGGCTGTAGGCTACTGCACAAATTGAAGATGTGTGGTATATTTTGATTCTTTCTTTGTTTTGTTTTTTTGTTTCTTTTTTTTTTGGGGGGGGGGGGTCATCTTTGCACAATCTGATGTTATTCCAGACAAGAGAAGGCACTCAAATCCTTGACTTTTTGTGATATCTTTCTAACACAGTTGGAACTTTTAATCATATCAAATGTTCATGAGGACTGTCCTAGTGTCAGTGCTGATAATTAAGCTTAAATGTCCTCATCTGATAAAAACTGAATAATAAATGATGATACATTATGAACAGGAGCTGTCTGAGCAAACATCTGCCAAGGATGAAAATTCCCTGCACACCATGCATGAGAACTGAACATCTGGATCAACAAGGATATTTGGATCTGTATGGGTCTGTGATATTTTCAGGATGATATCTGCCAGTTTTTTCTTATTTCAGTATGATATCTACAGTATTCGTGAAGATGTGATGCAAACAATTTTGCCCCATCTCTCAATAGTAAAAACTTTTTCCCAAATATTCCTGGATCGACTCCTAAATTTTATATAAACAATGACAAACACCATCAAACATCTACCTGAACTTGGTGCCTGTCCATGTATGAGAGTCGGTGGCTTTAAACGGAACCCCACAGGCTTCTCCTCTGGTGTAAAAAAAAAGCATAAAAAGAAGCAGAAATTTAAAAGAAAAATATTCAAGCACTGCACAACTTAATACAAGTAATGTTCTCTTGTCTTTGCACTTTTCTAACCACAGAGCCAGTTACCACAGCAACCCTCACACAGCCTTAAGAGTTGTGTTGGAATCGCAGTAACATGGCAGGCTCTAGGGCCTTTGATCTATTTCTACCTCTGTCTCTCCATCTCAGTGGCTTTATTAGGATTCCATCAAGTAATCAGCACTAACACAGAAACCCAAAAGCAAATGAAAAAGCCACATCCTGGTCGCCCTCAGCGTTTAAGAGACCATTCCAGTGCATAAATGTTAAACCTGCTTAATCAGGCAATTAATACCAACTTGTGTCTGAAGCTTAGATTGCACACATGCTGACGAAAGACATTTTGAATGTAGTTACAAGAAATATTTGCGTATTTAAATATAAATGAAATGGTAAAGATATTTTAAAGTTCATTTAAGTATTTTTTTTACTAAATCTTAGGACACACAGGGAGACAATGAAGAAATTCACCACACAAGCAATCAAAGCACTATAAGAATTTCAAATGTAACAAACATGAATGAACAGTACATATCGTGGCTCTGCATCCCTCTAAGAACATCTCTCTCCCTCTTTTTTTGGCTGGCAGTCTGTTCATCACTGCTTTTACTTTCAAATAAGCACATTATGTAACATGCTTCAGGCAGTTATTAATTACAGCCTGTTTGTTTGCTCAAGTGGAAGTTCTCTCCGTAAAGCTTTTGACTGGTGATTTCATCTTCTACCTCATACCTCAATTGATTTCAATCCATTAAAGAAAAAAAAAAAAGATTGGGCCATTTTATTTGTGATAAAATATGGGATTAAAAAAAATTATTCAAATAAATAAAATTCTATATAAATCATTCTGCCTTATTCTTACTTAAAGTGCTTCTGCAGTAATAATGTCATCTCTCTATTATCTAATTGATATTTTTCATAATGACATTTCCCCTCCCATTATGGCTCTACTTACCAGTGCAATATTATATTATCTTATCTATGCCTACTCAACAATGACTGATGAAGCTGAGCAGTACACGTGAAACAAAATCATCTAAATCTGAAAATTTGGCAACTAAAGTGACAAAACAAATTTCCTAGTCTGGCTGCTTATAAATATTATGCTTTAGAATAACTGTCAGGAAAAGCAGACACAAACGAGTGCTGCTGGGTTTGAAGCAAAGATACCGCAAGATAATTGTTTACAAGCTTGGTGTCACAGACATGCTACAGATAAACAATGCTGTTTATCCAGCTTCACCCAAACTTCCTCTCCTCACAGTTATTCTGTTTTTTTATTTAACAAATCCACATATTTTTCTCTGCATTACTCTAATGTGTGTCAATTATATAGCGCTATTGTTTTAGCCTTGTAGCTTGCCTGTGCAAATGACCAGCAGACATATTAACTGTAAATTAATACATTATTGTTTTAGATAATTTTCATAACTATTTTATTAACACAAGGCCCTAAATAACATAACAAAAATGTTATACATCTGTTATACACAAACAGAGTTCTAACCACAGCATGGAGCCTGCACAAGCAAGGGCGTGAGGCTGGAACCCGTTTTGTTCATAAATGTTTAAGACCTAGCTTAACCTAACCTACCAGCTGCAGCTGGTTTAGAAACTCTGGTTATATTTTATATGGTTGCAAAGAAAGAAATACTTTAGTTGTACAGAAAGATCTAATGTGGGAACAGCTATTACATCAAGACATACTATATTCATAGAAAGACAATGTAACCATCTAAGACCGTGTTAAATAAAGTAGCCTGTAATACCTAGTAAGCTAGTCCTATGTGGCAGTGGCAATAGGAAAACTGATGTCAACTAACACCGCATGACACAAGGAAATCTGATAATAAATCCTATGCATTTACTAAAGTCAAGTTCAACTCTACCCCTTTCAAGTTCAACCATCATAAATGTATTTCCTGGTTGAACTTGGCAGTTCAGACAGCTATAATTATAACAGAGCTTTATTATGTAGAGGCAGGATCACAAGGGACTCAGGACCATATTGTTCTTATAATTAAAAAAACCCCAACAACAACAAAAAATTCTTACTGGAGAGTCTGAGAGGCTAATATTTGCAAGCTACAGAAAAGGGCTTCTCTCTGCTTGGTATATTGAACGGTCTACATGCAACACATGGCAAAAACTGAAATGAGCAAGGAGATCTGAATTCTCAAAACAACCCATACAAAGGCTTAAAACAAATGATCAAAAACAGACAAAACAGGCTGGATCAATACAGAGATATTAAATACAGTGATGTGGCACAGTAAAGCTTTTGACTACTAATATTACATGTATAAAAGTTTTCAGTTCATGTTTATTCAGACATACAAGATATGTAGTAAAGGCCATGAGCCAACTAGAAATGGTCAGAGTTGACGATTGTGGCATTTACTTGTTGAAGTCTTTAAACTTCCCAAATTTTCTGTGACATATAAAAAATAGGTTAGAAAAAGTTACTGTTTACCAGTTTTAGTTAGCTTTTTGTGCCAACTGCCTTAAACTGTTGATACATTTGACTGTTAATACTGAGATTTTTACAGTAGGGGCCCTTTAAGCTGTGAAAGGAAAACTAATAGTCATCGAGATGGCTCACCTGGCTCAGAGTCAGAGTTCCCAGTCGGAGACTGGCAGAAACTTGAGGGCATGAATACATTGTTCTTAGGAACTGCAAAGTAGCAGACAGGCATTGCAATCAGCATACAAATCAACGTGTACACCACAGGCAAGAAGCAACAAAAAACCCCGAAATGCTCTGCTCTGCTTAGTCATCACGTGCCCTTACCAGAATGTGGGGGTGGGAATGATGAGGTCCTTTCCCTTTTCACAGGGGGAATATAGCTTCCCTCATCTTTATCTGAGTCTAAAAGTAGTAAAAAGATTATAATGACATTTCAGTTTAAATTTAACAATAATATGGATAACAAAAGTGACCAGTTTGGATATTTTACTTACCTTCTCCATCCTCTGCACTTGAGCCCTCAGCAGATCTCTGCAAGAGAATGCAAAAAGTCTTGCAGTTATTTATACCAAAAGGAGCACCACTGGTCATTAAAATCATTCAAAATAAATAAACAAATACATTAAGAAATAAAAGATAGCTTTCTTAAATTCAGTATTTTCTGCAGCTGCTATAATGGCACTTTGATTTTAGAGCAAGTCCTGCAAACAGTGAAAATTTTGAATCGAAGAACTTTTCTGGGTTGCGTGCTTTCTAAAAATTCAGCCCAGACTAAATATTGACAGAAATGATGTCTGCAAACTTAAAAAGGTGGCTTTCGCATTTATAGATAAATAGAAACTTACCTTCTGTGGTTTATCTTTATGGAAAACAAACACAGGGGGCGCTATGGCAGGCTTGTCTGTTAAGAAAAAGATGTAGGCTGGTCATCTAAACACTAACTTGAGGTGTGCAGCAGTAGTCTGTCTGATTCTTCATGACTTACAGCTGAAAGCACCCAAGCTATGGCTTACTCATTCTGTGAATCCAAACATTTTGAGTCTATTTGGACATCTTCTATTTAGTAGGCTGCATGGCTGATAAAAACAAATGTCTGACTCTAAAAAAAAACTGCTGTGGTGAAACTTCCAGTGAGCTAAACAACTGTTTACAGTTGACTAATTTAAGTGCAAGAAAATGATTAAGATGGCCTGGGAAAATGCAGCTTAACAACTTCTAATTTCTATCTGTGTCAACCAGCCAGGAGAAATCATGTTCCAAACAGAGCACACTAAACTTAACCATATAATCCTATCAGACGTTCCTGGAAGAATTACATCACATTTAGTTGACCTAAAGTGAACAATCCAAAAACTAAACAATATGATCAAATGTAAGGCATGAAAACACACGTGTTTCATCTAAGTCAATCTAAACGGTCAAACAGATTATATACAATTTTAAATAAATGAGATTTTATAAAGCTTTTCAACAATATTTTGCTGCTTCTACAATCTATTATCATAACATAACAGGAATAGCTAAAGCCAGGCTAGGTGAGAACCTGATGTCAGATCAAGCCACTTAATGCCTTTACCTTCACACTGTACCCTCCGTAAGATGTGTAATCCTATAACGTTAGCAGACAAAGGTTTTCCTCTGTCTGGCTTGGGCCTGTTACACTGAACAGGTGTAGCATCGCTGTCGCTGCGCGGAACACACATGCATGCGATATCAGCCGAAACGCCGGCAGCACACAACCACATTTATTTCCTCAACCGACAATCACCGCTCTGACACAAACCCGCATGGCTTATACTGATCGTTTGTGTACGTGAAACTAGAGAAAATGTTGTGTGACCTATATTTTACCCCCACCTCTAAATCTGTGGCTCACAATCAGCTAACTTGTCCAATGAATGTAAGATTTCCGGCATGCAACACTTTTGAAATGCAAGTAGCCCCAATGGGTTCCTTGCTTATGTTAACCAGTTAGCACATATACCCATCTGACCCTTTTCAGTAAATAGTCGGCGCCACTGGCTGTTCTCTGAAGCCGAGGGAGGTTTAGCTCGCTGGCTATAGTTAGCCTGCTAATGCGCTCCAACCCGCATGAGTCATCTCGCCTGACAAACAATGTCGCCGCAGTTCTCACTTTATTCTTCCATATTAAAAGACCTACATGATGACAATCAGATCTTAATTGAATAAGAAAAAGCGCTGGTAAGCAGCGGCTACACCGAAGCATCGTCTCCTGGCTGACATTTTCCTTCTACGCGCCTAAATGAACGTCAAGCAACGCTAACAACATAAAATAACACGGACGCTGTTTGCAATCACTGTTGCTCCCACACTTTAGCTTCGATACAAGCTGTGCTTTTCACCTTTGGCCTAGCCAAGTTTGGGGTTTATATCCACATTACAGCATTTAGTCCACCACAGATGGCAACACACACTAACACAACGACTATAAATAGCCGGGTGCTAGCGTTAGGAGGTAAACCGGTTAAGTGACAGGCAGCACTGGAGGGCGTTCCGAGACATTCCAGGTATTACCCACAGCCCAGCGTTAGCATTGTTAGCCTGTTTGCTAACGCTATAACCTTATAAACGCCGCGACGCCATTAATCCGCCTGAAGTCGCTATTAACGTGTACCAGAGTTGCTTTATTTCAGTTATCCAGTATGCAAACAGTGAATAGACACGGTTTACATGGCCACAGCAGCTGTATTGTTTTTCTCATTCTGCCACTTACTCACCTTCGTTTGCCAAGTCCGCCATTTTACTTCGACGCTCACACACCCACAACCCACCGCGCAGATAACACAAGTTAAGGCAGAAATGTGCTGCTCAGAGCCACCGTTTGCTAACGCAGCCAGCGACCCCTGCCCTCTCCACCGGCCTTTACGAAGCCTCAACGCTAGTATCTGTCTATGCTTGTCATCGTACTTATATATTTATTTAAAATTCAGCCAACCCAAAGGAATAGCCTGAAGTTTGATTGGGTCGCCTAACCCACTATTACAGCTTTCCCAGGCCCCTGTGTAACAACACCGATTTTAAAGGTATTATTAACCGTGAAAAAGCTGCACATAAACACCAGATGATGACATGAGTGGCGCAGGTTTCTTAACCTAGAAAACAGTAGTTTGGCGGAAAAAAAATACAGTCTGAGCACTTCGCAATCTCCCCAAGGCATCACCACAGCCAGTGGTAAATGATGAGAAGCATGGCTTTTTTGTGCAGTTTGTAAGCAGCGTGTTTCTTGGAACAGTAGCTTAATTGTAACTTGTTTATTTAGTTTTCAGGTTTCAGCTGAAGGTCTTCCTTCTTCTACAGGTGGTGGTATTTAATGAGATTCTCAGTAAAGTAAAGGTAAACAAACAAGGTGTTGTTCATATTTCCTGTTTCCAAACGATGTGTGCCCTATAATCACCCTGTTTACATTTCTACACATGGGTTTATGCAAGGTCACTTCATAACAAGAAGGCCTGTGGTTTTGACTCTACTGGAAAGCTGCTTTTATTGGTACATAAGCACTGTTTATAGAAGCCACATTTACTGTGCTGTGACTCAAACGTGACAGCACCACTGACTTTACTGCGGTGCTGATTGGCTTTGACACATAAAAAAACACCATACTTTAAGATAAGACTCTTTTATTAGTCCCACAGCAGCGACTACAGGAGCAAAGAGATGGCAGCATAAAAGTCACACCTAAGTACAAAAAAAAGAAAAAATAATCAAAGTGAACAATGCCAAAATGACAAACAAATAAATAAGTAATATTTAAGGCAGACCAAACACTGTATGGCAATGGCTTACATTATTTACATGAGCTTCAATGTTATTTCTCAGTATGATACATATTACACAAGAGTAGCTGCAGATTAATCCCATTGCTTCAGGTAAAAGCAAGCATGAATCTGAATTCTGCCCATTTTATTTACATTTTCTGTAGACATCTAGCCTTATACAACATTTTCAGAGCTTTGTGGTTTACAGACTGTTTAAGTTTCATTTTCTAATCTCCTGCAGTTCCAATTTGCTGCCACCAGAGGGCAAACTGTCATTAGAGCTGAACAAATCTGTTAAAGCTGAACAGTGCTTGCTCTCTTCCCTCAAGGCTTTGAGGCAATCTTTGAAATAGCAGGCTATTTTACAGCACTCACCACAAGGGCACCACAGACTGGCAAAACAGTATATATTTCTTGCAGAAATAAATAAGTAAATACAAATTCTTCAATACTTGAGGTACGCACAAACCATCAACTGAATGAGTTGAGATAATGGTGGTTATCAACTTACTGTGTGCACACTCACTCTGAAAATTTAAAGTAGACACATTCAAATATTACAAGTTGCCTAATAGCCTAATAAAGGAGACGTTTTAATTACTTTAGTTTTCATTTTATTGCTTATACAGGTATTCTTGGTTTGTGTTCTGTGTTGTAGTAGCTGCAATTCAAGCCGTGTAAAAGAGACTTAGCAGCAGATTAGACTCATTATACATTTTCTGCATCACCAAGTTAATGCATGCACATTCTGAGACGATGCAACACACAGTTTGTTTACACAACAGCTTGCACATATAAAATGTATTCCCCCCAGCAGGGAATCTATATTGCACTTAAAACATGCTGTAAATAAACGATTCAGTGAAAAGGCGGCACTTCCGGCTAATTTTAACCCAAATTCTGAAGTTTTTCCAGGCTAAAGAGAACCACTTTCGTGACAGAGAAAACTTCGACTCTCAGCTCGACATAGCTTACTGAGTCAGTAATCCCACATCGTAGTACATCCCTCAGGCCGTAAGACTTTATCATGGTGGTGCTGAGTTTGGCAGTGCAGAAAGCGCCTGGAGTGCCGCACATGAAGTGTAAAGCAGTGAACTTCGCAGGTTTTGCAGACACAGGTTTTTGCAGTTACAAAATTACAAAAGCTGAGAATATACAATTTGTCTGCAAGTGTTAATGTTTTTGCAGCGCTTCAAGAATCACTCTTAGAGCTTAAGCGTTCTGAAAAAAAAATCTAATACTGAGACAGGTAACAAGTATTCTGTATCAATGTGTTTAAACAGTGAGGACAAAGCTGTGACACATTGTTTTTTTTTTATGGTGAAACTGTATTTCCCATACGCCTTGTAAAACTCCCCACGCCGCCTGTTATCGTAATAGAACAGTTTTCTGGAGATTACAAGGCAATTATCCCGTTATCATTAGATATGTTGTCATCAGGGAATAGTGACATTAAGCGATTTATCGTTTCATGATGGTGGATTTAAAAGAACAACTACACCTGCTTTTCGTCTTCCAATAGCTAAAAGCATCGACTCAAACATGAACTAGATTAAGAAATGTAAGTTAGGCAGAAAACAATGGATAAATACACCACAGGCATAAACACAAACCAGCTGCGTGCCTTCTTAGTTCAAGTACGGTTAAGGAACACTGAAAAAAAGCACATTTCATAAGAGCAGTTTGAGCAGTGTTGACCCAAAGTTTTCAGAAATAATCATGCTTGAGATTTCCTTTCAGGCTCTACTTAAACAAGCCACTGCATGTGTTTATACTGTTTGCCGCCAAGGGCTGTCATCCATCAGAGGAGCTTGGCTTCTGCTGTAGGCCGTATAAGTTTCACTTTTTTACTTATCCATTGGGATAGTGAATGTCCACTGTGCACGAGTGTCTATGGGCAACATACAGCACCGGTTAAAAGTTGGGACACACTCACTCACGTATGAACGGGAGACTGATGCTGTAACTCTCACCAAGCACCAATACAGCTGATGGTTTGAACGTTTTTCCTGTCAAAGCTGGTTATGGTAGAGTCTGTAACACTGTTAGGAGGGTAAAAATGACTGTTTTAGTCAGAATCCATCAGAGATGACAAAACCCGACTTTCTGCCTTCCCGGTGCGTGTAATATCTGTGTAATAATAACATCTGCTTTGAAGTATTCCGAGATTTACAGCATTTTCTTACATAACAGGCTTCTCATTTTCCAGATCATTTGTAACTAAAACTTAAAGATAAAACCCCAGGGGAGTCCCATGGAAAGACAGGGGTAATTACGATTATGTAACCTTCTCTCACAAAATCCAAAACCATGCTATTTGTTCAGTGGTGTAATGTTGGCTCTTATCTACTGAAAGTTGTCAGCTGAAGAAAAGAGATGATTGTGTAATAAATTAGAGTAAAATAAAACTATTGGGGAGAAAAACCTAAATAAAAAAAAGCATCAATGTAACCACAGAAGGTGAGAAGCACAAGAAAACCGCATACCAACATGTTTTACCAGGTGGATCAAAAAACATGTTTAATAATGATGGTCATTTCTCCGAGGCCTGGGAGATTACAGCTATATTACATTATTTATCTTTGTCACATCATCTGGTAATATAGTAAGTATGCTGTATCCTCTTAATCTTTGAACTCAGGTGTTTCAGCCCCATTGCCGTGTGTATAAAAGCGAGCCGAGCAACTAGCCATGCAGTCTGCCTTTGCAAACATTAGTGAAAGAGCAGGTCGATCTAAATAACAGTGAGTTCAGGTGTGGTGCTATAATAGGATGCTGCCATTGCAACAAGTCAGCTTGTGAAATTTCTTCCCTCGCAGATATTCTATGATCAGTTCTCAGTGGTATTATTGCAAAGTGGAAGTGCTCAGGAACTACAGCAAAGTAAAGTTGCACAGCAGCGTCAGCGATGAGGCGCGTGGTGTTTAAAAGTCGCCAACGTTCTGCTGAATTCCAAACTTCCTCTGGCACAAAAACAACAAACTGCACTGGGAGCTTCACGGCATTGGTTTCTATAGCCGAGCAGCTCCTATAGTTACAATAGAATAGAATAGAATGTAAAGTGTAGGTGGCCCAATACTTTTGTTCACAAAGTATAGTAGCCTAGTCTTCTTTTTTAACTCAAATCCCACAAAGAACGTACATATTGGGCAATTTGTTTTGCGTTTCTTAATTTCCAGCATGTCAAATCTGTTTGACGTGTCCCCCAAGTGTTCCCATGTTTGTTCTCATGTTCTCCCCGAGCCTGAAATACATTTTTTCCCATACGCTGACAGTCCACAGACCTCTGACAGACAACTCGAAGTGCCTGCGGGTGTAAATTTGAATGTGACTGCTTATCTGTCTTTACATGTCAGCACACTGATTGAATCTTGACCTGTACCTTGCCTCTTACAGTCTCACTGTCATAGCTCAAAGAGCCTCAAAGAAGCACACAGCTAATATATGGATGGAATAAATTACAGGTCTGTGACAAGACAGGAAGGCCAATATACACCCATCCGCCAATCTTACTCTCCACTTTACTACACAAGATGCGCACATACATTTGTCTGCCATTGTGTGTTTCTGTCAGCTCTGCTATCATAGTCGGGTTTTGTTATGTGAAGCCCATAATTATGCTTATTTTCAGCTTCTGCACAAACAAGGCACAGTGTGTTGCTGATATTGTGCCTGTCCATTGGTGGCCTTGATGTAACATTATTACTTTATTATTATTATTATTATTATTATTATTAAAACTGACCGCCTAATATCAAAAGACAATAAAAAATCTCATTGCAGAGGTAGTGAGATGTCCACTTTCCTGCAGCCTGTAAGTCTCTGTCTGTTTGTCGCAGTCATTTCTTTGTTTCTGTGTTGATTTAATGCTGATGTGAAAAGTAAGAAGGTTGACTCGTGGTGACGTTGGCCGCACACATCAGTGCTCCCAACATTGAGGAAACGTTGGATTTTGTTGCCCCTGTGATTTTTTTTTCTTGAAAACAATCAGTCAAGTAAGTTTTGATAACTTTTAATATTAACGTTTAATGTTGCACATTCGTGCTCCCAAAACAAAGAAAGAAAAATGAAAGAACAATTTGCTCCTCTTTGCCCTTTGCTTCAGGATAAAATGAATCATATTAAAACTGAAATAGAAATAGTAGAAGCTAACTTCTTTTTTGATAACTTTCCTCTGAGTTTGCTTTCATTTTTTCTCTTTTTTTTTTTTTTTGGTACAATACAGTTTACAAATGAATCATTGCAACAAAAGTAAATGTTAAATTAGTGTCAGTCTGCAGCATTTAAGACAGCCCTGTCCTCACTTATGCTGCAGCTTTGCTCAAACTGCTTGCCAAAGTAAAGATTCTCATACAATGATAAATGTATTCTTGGAGGTGCCTTCTTTTTAAATGACAGCAACGATGAAGGGATAAAACAACATATCATATTATCTGACGGGAATGCTGAAGACAACACTGTGCATCTTTGCACAGACAGAGTCCGTGTACTTTTGGCAGTGGACCATCATCTTCTGACAAATATTCAATACCATTAATCCATCAGGATTTTTCAAATATGCAATCACAAGCAGGAATAGAGCTCCGCACAGCCAACAACTTTTTTTTTTCCCCCAGAAGTTACTACTTGCCAACTTCATTTGTACTGTGATTAAACCCACACAGCTAACAGGAAATATTCACTGCAAGACCAGAATTGCCCCCTCCAAAAAAAAAAAAGAAAAAGAAAAGAAAAGAAAAAAAAGAGGCAACCTGTGAGTCAGTTGTAGCAAACCAATTGTACTGCTTTAGAGCCTGGGGTTTTTGCAGGTTGTGTGTCGGAGCACCATTATCCTGCAGGCAAAAAGAAAAGAGCAGGTCAGTGACACGCTTCACTCTTTGATGAGAGCACTGGGGAAGAGCATAAACACCGCAGAGTGCTATCAGATGTCCACTTAACAGCTTGAGGCTCATTAATACCTGTCACACAGCGTTCAAAAAAGAATCCTTTTTAAGTGCGACACAGCAACCTGTTGTTAGGAATTAACAGAAACAGCCGGTGGATATGATGCGAGTGGATATGCACAAGCGAATTCTGACAAGTATCTTTAATGCAAAGCTTCTCGTCTGTCAGAGCTCAGCGTGACTGAAGAGAAAATGCATCCTGATGTATTCTGTGCAGCTCATGTTTCCCTCGTTAAAGTCAAGTTTTCTGAGGATATGGACAAGAATGATGAAGAACATAAACAAGTATCCACTACACCACACATATCAGACTAATATCAGTTGAACTCAAATGCACTTAAGTCAGTATATCGGAACCTCAAAGCTAATTTTCTTTATCACGTTAGTTCAGACAACATCATTGTTACATAAAACTGTACTTATGACTTTAAAACACAAAGACTTATTGACTTTTTCCCGTTCTGATCAGGTTCAAGGGTCAAAATAAAGTTCTTGTATTTCCTGTCAGGCCATGTGAACTATGTTGCTATTAAGTTTTTATGGCCCTATAAACTTTGCGTAACACCTACTGGGGATTTCCACAAACTTAAAAGTAAACGAATAACAATAAATCTTTCAACTTTATTCTGTGCTAAACATCAAATGGTTTCTTTTTCTACAGAAAATGACATTCACTTATGTTATCAGATATATCAGACATATGTGATACATTGCTCAAAAAAAAAAAAAATTAAAAGAGCACTTTAGAGTATAGCACAAAGTCAGTTAAGCTTCTGGGATATTGATCGGGCCAGTTAAGTAACAGAGAGGGTTGTTAATCAGTTTGAGCTGCTTTTGTGTTAATTCAATGAACAACAGGTGACTAGAGGGGCAACAATGAAGCAAGACCCAAAACAGGAATGGTGTTACAGCTGGAGGCCACTGACATTTTTCACCCCTCATCTTTTCTGACTGTTCTTTCACTAGTTTTGCCTTTGGCTAGGGTCAGTGTCACTCCTGGTATCATGAGGCGATACCTGGACCCTACAGAGGTTGCACAGGTAGTCCAACTCCTCCAGAAAGGGGAATCAATACATGGCATTGCCAGATGGTTTGCTGTGATTCCCGGCAGTTACTCTAGCAGAGCTGGACAGGATCGCAGCAGTTCCTTAAACCATCAAAGTATCTGCTCCTTTGTGCAAGGAGGAACAGGACGAGCACTGCCAGAGCCCTACAAAATGACCTCCAGCAGGCCACTGGTGAGAAATGCCTCTGACCAAACAATCAGAAACAGGCTTCATGCGGGTGGCCTGAGGACCTGACATCATCTATTGGGCCCAGCGCTCACTGCCCAGCAATGTGGAGCCTGATTGGCATTTGCCATAGAATACCAGAATTGACAGGTATTCACTGGCACCCTGTCCTTTTCACAAATTAGAGCACGTTCACCCTGAGCACATGTGACAGATGTGAAAGTGTCTGGAGAAGCCATGGAGAACGTTATGCTGCCTGTAACATTGTTCAGCATGCTGTGGTGGTGGGTCAGTGATGACCTGGGGAGGCATATCCATGGAGGCACGCACAGACTTCTACAGGCTAGGCAACAGCACCCTGACTGCCATTAGGTATCAGGACGAAAATCCCTGGACCCACTGTCACACCCTATGTGGGAGCAGGGAGTCCAGAGTTCCTCCTGGTGCACAACAATGCCTGGCTTCATGTGGCGAGAGTATGCCTGACCTAAATCCAATAGAGCATCTCTGGGACATTATGTTTTGGTCCATCCGACAGCTTTTCTGTGGTAGATTTGCTGGCATTGTTCGGATCATTGTCATGTTACTCACCCACTTTTGGCCAAGCTTTAGCCATTTGACTCTGGAATACTTTGGCATACAGAGGAGATCAGTGACTCAAGGACTGCAAGGTGCCCAAGTCCTGTGGCTGCAAAACAAGCCCAAATCATCACCTCTTGGTTTGATGTGTTTGTGCTGATATGCTGTGTCTGGTTTTCTCCAAACGTGACCCTGTGCATTCCCTCTTAATTAATAGGTCAAAACTGCACCGCCATCCAGGATAATTGGCAGGTTGGGTCCATGGATTCATGTTGTCAACACCAAATTTGTGTCAAAGTGTGTCTCAGCAAAAGTCAAGATTCACAGTATATAGTTTAACTGTTAGCAGCCTCAGATTAGTCGTCATTGTTGTAGATAATTGCATCAAGGTTTCTGCTGCAGCATTTGCATCTTGGAACAAAAGTTCAGTTGTTTAAGTCTGTTATGCTGTTAAATACAAGGATTTCCTCAGCACAACCTTTTGGACAAGAGCTAAGAACAAGTTGCGCAAGTAAAAGTGCACTTTAACACCTTCATTCCACAGCCATCCAACAGTATTTCTCAATATGTAACTGTCAGTGTGAGGAGATCATAAAACTTTTAGAGTACAATTTACCAGACTCCAATTACAAGAACCTTGGGCAACATGAAGGTAAACTGTGTGTTTGGATGTCAATGAAAGCATAATGTAGAGCACTAAACACAGCATTCCCCTTAACACACACACACACACACACGCCGTCTGTTTGAATGCAAGCGTCCAACATCCAACTGCAGGCGGAGCGCGGACAACCAAGTGAAATGTATTAAATTAAACTAAGTGAAAGGAATAGGATTTTTTTTTAGGGAAAATAAGCAAAAAAAAAAAGAATTTGCTGATGCTGTTGTGTTGACCTTTTATTTAAGTATAATCTAATTTGGATCCTTTTTTATTGTTAATGAGTGATTTTAAAAAATTAGGTGGTGTAAGGCATGAATTTTTTCCAGCTTCTGAAGTAGGACACGCCGAGTTAAAGTTATTAGGAACTAACTGTTGTTTTTGTTTGCTTATTATTTGGTGATTTGTTACTGTTTGCTTCGCCTTTAATCATCCAGTATTTAGGTCAGTTGTGTTACTTGATTGTCTGGAGTTTAGTTCTGTTGGTCTGGAATTTAATATTAGACGTTTTGTATTTTAAATCTGTGTACATTGCAACTGACCAGCTTGATCCCCGCAGACGCACGGCTTTGCACCAAACTGCTTTGCAAGTTCATTCAGGTGTTTAGACTAATTTTTAACGTAAGCAAAACATAATAGGCCGACGCTGAAAGGACACTTTAAAGAAAAAAAAACTTGGCAAAGGTAGGACCTGTAGGATACTCCCCCCAGGTGTCTGTATAAGAGTGCTGTGCCTGCACAGGTTGATAGACACTACGCTACAGTCTACACCTGGAGATCTGAAGGTGAGTAATCTGTTATTTTTTACTAACAAGCATGTCTGGTTTTATAGGGATGATTCATTAATTTATAGGGTCATTAGTATTGCATCAGATTAGCTTTAGTACATTTTGCAGTATTTGTAAGGCTAGTTCAATTGATGACAGCACAAAACAACTCATATGCCACACAATTTAAACTTTATGTGCAAGTATAAACAGATTTGTGACATGAGGAACATTTATCTGTCCTGAATCCTAAAATTTCCCAAACACCTATGGAAATGAAATGCATATTTATCTGTGCTTTAGGGCCAAATGGCCAAAGCTAAGCAGTCCTGCATTTCCTGATTGGGTGACATTTCTTTACCAGCTAGAACTGTTGGTTTTAAAAGATTAAAGATACAAATAGGTAACACAAACATAGGCAATGTAAAATATTTGTTCAAGGTTCAAGATTTCAGGTGTGAATCAGGGCGTAATGGGAGGGGCTGAGGCTCAATAACCACAGACTGATAAGGCTTTTAATTACGATTGCAGGGGAAAACTTATATTTCTTGACCTTTTTTTCCTTCAGCGCCACCACCACAGTCCTCACCATGCGGTTCAACACGCTGCTCTTCCTGCTGAGCCTTTCTTGCCTCTGTCTGGCATTGGCACAAGGTAAAGCAATGCAAAAGGAAGGAATCTGAAAATAGTGTCATATATGCAGCATGCAATAAAGAGGAGTGAAGGCACAGCAAAGATAAAATCAAGGTCAAGGAGGCTGTTTATTGCTGAAGTGTGTGCGTGTGTAGACGTCGCCTCACTGTGTACTTGTCTTCACAGAAACTGATATATTTGTGTTGAACAAATTTTTATCATGTTGTTCACAAGACTTAAACTAGCACTAAACTCTGCTGGATTTTTATGATTTCAGTGTCCTATGATGACTGCTGTCTAAAGTATGTGAAAGCAGTCGGCAGCGACGCTCAAAAACACGTAAAGAAGTACAGATATCAGAAGACAGACGGAGGCTGCAACATCCCTGCTGTAGTGTAAGTTGATATACAGCACATACTAAGGTTATTATAGTTAACGAAGCACTCAAGAAACTGCTTTTGTGATTGTGTTTGTACTGTAGTACTCATTCTACAATGTCTTGAAGGGTTCCCCTGACAAATACCCCCTTCACTGTAGTAATAATAATAATAATAATCTTGCAGTTTCACCATGAGGAAGGGACGCGTCATCTGCACGGACCCAGGAGAGAAATGGGTCACTGAACTGATGGAAAAGATTGACCAGAAGGAAGTCAAGAACCAGTTGCGCAAAATGGTAATTACTAAAAAACAGTTTTTGGATTTGCTTTTGAAAAAGGGTGAAATGATGTTCAAACTGTTGTCTCTTTTCTTAATAGGCACGTCAACGACATTCAAACAGAGGCTGAGGATGACTGCCAGCTAAAATGGCCTCGTTCATCTTTCTGACATCTGCTATCTTATAACTCAGCAACATGTGGTTTTTATGGTGGTTTTATGGTCTCTTACTGGAAGCAAGTGAGGAGGTCTGCTAAGAAATCTTGTAGCATTACTTTTGCTTTCATTCTGCAAAGATAAGGGTCAAAGGCTTGCATAGCGTTGCGGTAGCACTTTGCTCTTTTTGGGTTGGACTCGTAAAGCTGAACGGCCATAAAAAAAAAAAAATATCAATGCATGGCTGAAAACATTTCACTGAATTCACTGAAAGGATTTGTGACTGTTTCTTGCCTTTTAATACATGATATATTCAGCAAGCAGCTTAATAATATAAATTGTCATGGAGTGTAAATGATGTACTATTCAGAGTAGCTATCTCTTCTGTAATGTGTCCAGATGTCCTTCAAACACTGGTTTATGTCCTTTATGACTTTTTGAAATCAGTTTCATAAAATAGTCCTAATCTTTTCCCACACCTTTTAAATGTTGAACTTTTCACATATTTTCATGTACTTTGCACGTTTTATTGCAATGTTTGTATTCAAATAAACAACTTTTTTTTAATCGTGGTCCCAAAAGTCTAGATCTTTTCCTTCTGTCACACAGTTATTCACAGCATATGGAAAAGGGAAAAGGGGATGAATGCAAGTTTGGACAAATGAACAACATGGACTTGAAAACCTTTAGTATATGCATATTGTTTTGATATAAAGCACCATGCGTGACAGTATATACATGTCTACGTGTGGCGTGGTCTCCTCAAGAGGTTTCATGAGGCTGCTTCAATGCTCCTGCCTCACCTCATTCTTATAAAACTCAGTTAATCCTGGTTGCACTGTCTCTAACATCAGTTAAGATACACTTTTTATAGTCCAAGATAGATATGTTACCAGTCCCAATCTTACATGAACTTTGAAGTGTAACTTCTAGTTCAATATTTACCAAAACAGCCCAGTGCAGCCATTTCTAATAAAGTGTGTGTTGGAGTGATGCATGCATGTGGTTTGCACTTGCACGAAATACAGAAAATGGCAGAGTTCATGTCTGTCATTATTGCTGTATTTTTTATTTTTCTTTTCTTAGCTGGCAGTGCAACTTTAAATTGACTTCCTTTGCACGTGTAATGTACAAATTCTTTGGTCTAATAATAACAAATGAGCCAGCGAAATCTCACGATTTAAATAGTGTGGTGCAAGGTAGAGAGAGACATCCAAAAAAAAAAAACTCTAGACAAAGAAATCAGGCACAGGCAAATCTTCAATGAAGTATCTGTGAATGATGATTAAGAACACTATGATCTGATCCAGCGCAGTGCTGGGCTCACTCATTGATCTGTGTCACCGCTGGGACTTGCAAGTGATAAAAATCTAACTGTGAATAATGCAGTGTGTTTAACTGATTGGTAGCTTCACGCAGTGCTGCCTTGCAGAGACTTCACCTTGCATGCAACAAGATGAAGCAAGCTGTTAAAATACGGTTTATGCACTAATTTTCTTATGTTTGTTGATTAAAGAACTAGTATTAACGCTGCTGTCAGTTCTTCTCAGTCAATGTGCGCATGAGAATGAAGTGTTTTTTAAAAAAAAATGCATTTTAGTATAGGGCAACTGAGATGCAAAAACAGAACCATCCATGCATGCTGTTGAAGAATTTATTTGAAAATGTTGCCAACTTAGCTGAAAGGCAAACGTGATGGATAATCTGACAAATACAAAATAATTACCAAGACATCAATGGCATAAAGAAAATTGATGGACACGCAAAATTACATCGAGTGTGATTAGTCGTTAAACCACCATCAGAGGTCAAAGAATTGGGTTGCAGCTTGAAAGCGTTTTTGGTGCTGAGGCTTTGCTCCTTCTTGTTTATGCAACAGTAGTGCTGATGAATGTGCATGTCGAGGCAGAAAGGACTGGCTGGCTGGCAGCGAGAGCAGAAATTGTACCATCTTTTTTTTAAGTGGAAAAAAAAAGGGGGAAAAACATGAAATCATCACTTTACACTGAAACAAAAGTGATGCATTACAAGAGATGTTTGAAGACGTGTTAGAAAACCAGAGGGCATTGTGTTAAAATAAAATAAAAATGGAAATGACAAAGTAGGAGCACAGAGTCGTGTCCTGTTCATCTTTGCTTTATAACCGCTGCAGGTAACTATCCATTTTGTGAAGTCATCGATAAAATGGAAAATTAATGTTTGCCATCCATTTATCATTTGCTTCATTTTGTTTTGAAAAAATGCAAAGTGAAACAGATTTATTGCCAAAGACTGCCATGTGTGATGGAATAACATTGCCTATAAATTATAGTTCTTATGAAGGTGTTAAAAAGGGAACCGGATCAAGTAAGTAGATGAAAGCAGTCGTAGAACATTACACACTGCACAGTTATTTGAAACTGACATTATATTTATTACTGTGATAATTTAAGACCCTAATCAAACTCAAAAACTAGTCATAACATCTACTTCATTTCACGCTGATCAGTCAATGCAGTAAATAAAAGATATTCTTCTAATGCATGGCAGTAATATGTATCGGGACTATAGTGAGTGCTGCCATAGAGTCATAGATATAGTATGTAGATTTCAGGAAATCAAAATATCAAAAGGTAAAAATTGACACATATTTTTTTATTGTAAATACGGTACACAAAATGACGAAATTCAGAAGTTATCAAAAATAACTGCCTAATTCAGACCTGGGGATTGTGCGGCCCGCGGGCCTCATTCTGCCCATTGGTTGTCTCTGACCAGCCTGCGAGAAGTCAGTGGGAATTTAGTATATATCCGTCAAAGCTCAATGAAATGATGGAGTGATTTGTTCACAGAAGAAACTGCATGCTTGGAAAGTCTTGGGCTGAAATGGAGCAAACTGGCAGGTGTTACAAACCTGACGGCTGCAAGACACGGAGACTGAAATGGACCCAGAACTGAAATTATTCATGCATTGTGTTATACACCAGGAGGTGTTGAGTAAGTGCTAAAACTTAACCATACTGTTTATGTTGTATCTAGAATAGACACTGCACTTGTTCAAGGCCAAAACAGGTTCGATTTCTCTCACTGAACATGAAAAAGAACTGAAAACATGAAGATGAAGTAGTTATCACTGCAAAATAGCAATAGCACTCAGCAGAAAGTTTCAAGCATTGTGCTGACAAGTGTTTGGGGGAATATTGATTAAACAATGAAAAAATGTTGATGTTTTTACTGTGCCTAGTTTACATTTTCACTGCCTAATTGTACCAGTAGCAGTTTATAAAGACATAAATGAACCAAACTGAGTTCAGCTTTTTTGGTGCTCCACAACAGCCCCAGTTTCTCTTGTAGCCCCACGCTAAAATTAATTGCCCACCCCGGGCTAATTCAGTCACTTTCAGCAGAGTTGCAACGATTGACCGCCCAGGAACCAGAAGCCACTGATCTCCAGCATTCTTGCCGAGACCGGTGACCAGCGACTGGTTGGTTAGTCTACCGTATGTCCGATTATGAGCCAGTCTGTTTCATGCATAGGCCAGATGCACACAGCAGCACAGGTATATAGTTGTGCACACACTCACAGCCACATGCAAACATGATATTAGCATGGAAGCTCCTCACTGTGACTGAAGACACAAAGGTTGCCAAAGTAAACTGCAGGAAACCACCATAAAAACATGTGTGGCAGTTGGGATTGAAGGAAAAAGGAGGAAATAACTACGGGGGAACAGATGTGGACTGGGATCAGCCCAGTGGAGTGAGGCAGGTGCACACTTATTGATGTGAAATAAAGATTTGCTTTTTATCATCACTGAATGAAAATGTTGTCTTTTGCTAGTAACCTGTCGTGGGTGTGACACGTTCCTAACGTCACACCTAATCAGGCTCACCCTCAGTCAGCTGAACATGATATTTCTTAAGAAGCTAAGAAAGCCAAAGTGGCTAAAGATAAAGCTATCCAGGCCACAGAGTCAAACACAAGCCAGCAGCCTTGGTATGACTGAAGGATCGAAGCAGTTGCAGGAAATTTATAGAGACCAGCAGAAAAGAGAAAAGGATGGATGTTCTGTCATCTGGTGAAGTTTTAAACTTACTGGAAAATGATGTAAGTAACTGACATTTGTTTGTTTTTTAAAATAAAAATCTGTTGCAAAACCAGAGCACTTTATTTTCAGTTTTATTATGAAAATATTATTTTCCATTCAAGAATAGTTTATTTGTATATGCTGTCAGTTATAGTTCACAGAAACAAAACTGGAATCTGAAAAAAACTGGTATCAGCAGATCACACTTTTCAGATTTCCTTTAAAAATAAAGATCATTGAATATCAATTTGGGCAAGCTACACATTACTATGCCCACAATATAAATTTTATGTTTTTATAAGAAATAAACATGAAATTCAATTTTCCAACTCTAAGAGCTGATAAAACGTGTCTGAAAACCCTAAAAACAGATTAAAATCTCCTTTAAAATACATCACAGATATAGAGAACATTATGGTCTTGCAAAACAAAACACAAGAATATGCCTATAATGTTAGAACCAACTGGCACTCATTTACTGACATTCCTCTTACCTTACTGAAAGATGAACCTGGGTCATTTTCAGCCCTCATAACATTTCTGTCAGGCTCGGTTGGTTTGCAGCTCGCATTGTAAAAAACACAAACGTTTGCCAAGTACGCTCACAGAGTGTGACACTGTGTACACTGGAATTCACAGTAATTTCTAAATCCAAAAGAAGCTCAAAAGTGAAGCCATTTCACCCTTTTAGCAATCTCATATGACAACATAGATAGATAGATAGATAGATAGATAGATAGATAGATAGATAGATAGATAGATAGATAGATAGATAGATAGAT
>JAVDPK010002876.1:18959-38507 GCA_034780415.1 Cichlasoma orientale | reverse complement strand
TAAAAATAGGCAAATTTACTTAAGGAAAATTGTTTTTATTTTCCTTCAAATGGTGACACCCGACGAAATCAACTTTAAGAAAATATTTTGACATTCCTTCAGAACCAACTGATGGCAAAACAGTCTCACCAGTAACAGCTGGTCTGGAGCTTTTCTCTACTTTCACACACCACCACTTTTTATGTCTGTTACTAAGGTGGAGAAAAAACTTTAAATGCCAAGTTAAAGTCTTAATCATTCACCAATAAAATGGAAATTTAAACATAAGAAACAAGCTCATCTCATTAACCTCCATCTGTGGAGGAAGAGCTGGGATCCTGATACTGGACATTGTGATCAGGCTGCATGCCAGAAAGCTGCACTTTATTTTACACCAATCAACCTTAACATTAAAACCACTTATAGGTGATGTGAATAACCTTGACTATCTTGTTGGAATGCAAAGTTCTGCTGAAAAAACTGTTTGCATTCATGTGCATGTTATATTGACATCCATCTAAATGCTGATGCAGACCAAGCACACATGGTCAGTGGCCTCCCCCAGCAAGATACTTCACCCGCCACACAACGACAACATAAAAAAAACCTTGCACAGGACTCACTCAAAAAAACACAACAAAGAGCCGCAGGCACTGGGCCAGCCTTGAAACCTCCCAGATCCCAGTCTGATTTATGCAGGGTGTGCCACAACAAGCCCAATTTTGGAGTCTTCACCCCACAACACACGGTACTCCGCTGCCAATTTACCATTGCCACCTAAAGAACACTCCAAAAGATTGCAATACCCTGCAGGTCAGAGCAGTGTGGTGGCATGAAGAGAACCTACACAATGCTGGGAAGGTGGTTTGTTATGGCGTGGGCAGTGAGCAAATCCTCAGTACTTGCACGGGAAAACAGATGCTCCATGAGTCCCCCAGTAACCTGTGGTCAATCTTTGGTGAGATAAGCTTTGGAAATAAATCCTTAGAAGAAATTTCAAGCTGGAGTCCCAAAGGCATTTGCATATTGTTTGTGACTGGCAACTACTGTGACACAGCTGGTGCCAAACTGTAGATATCTTTGCTGCTCCTTTGGATCCGTCATCTATGTGCAGAGGTGGAACCCGGGCCATGCTCTCCATATTCTCCCCTGTGTTCACCTCAGCTGATTTGTTGTGGCTGACAAGGTTTGAGCTTTATAAACAATCTCCCATAAATTTCTTGAATGTGTGACTCAACCTACGCGGATAGAGTGCATTAATACAAGCTCCTCCCCTTAGGGCCAGAAACCTCATTTGAAAACCAAAAGCAGAACAACATACCTTGTGATCTACATAATCAAATCAAGTAACTACTATGATTGCAGTATTACCAAGATTATGATAGAATTTCAAAGAGATGTGCAGTAAATTAAAGAAAGGAATCAACAGCTGAAACTACTGTGGGGCTGTCGCCTCAATCAAGGTGTCTGAGTGCTGATGGCAGTCAGAGGTGATCCTGTTGATCCTGGTGAAAATGAGGGGATCATATCAACACATCAAAGAAGGATTAACACCATCAAGATACTAACTGAAAATTAGCAAAAAGCCAAGATTGCCAAACGGCTAAAAGCTGAAGCCATGATATCTGAAGAGGACACCGAATCAAAGCGTTGTTGCCCTGACAAAATATCCAGATGCACCCACTTGGCTTTTATACCACGTTCTTGGTTAAGCTTCCTCAGACGTAATATTGACATAAACTTGAAACCTATTCACTTTGTATTACGAGTATTTAATCTTTCCACTTTCAGTGATGATTAAAAGAAGAGGGCAGTTCTGAGGGGTTTGGCCATTTGGCGTCATCTTGAATAAACACAAAGGTGCTGGAGCCTTCTAAGGGTGAGGCTTCGAGCCCCCATGCTGATTGTGTTTATGTGTTTGGGCCAGATTTTGTTTTAAGTCAGAGGTGCTAAACACCTTCCCCCTGAGATAAAAGATGATTAATGCCTTTTAATGAGTGGCACTTTAATGGCTCAGGGATACTTAAGCACTTCATTAGGGTGAGCTGAGGCCTGGTCGACACACTTTAGCCAGCGGGTCCCCTTGTAGCAGGATCAGAAAAGCTGTAGAGATTTCCTTTGAAGTTGGCTTCTGCCCGGAGAAGCATGGAAATTTGATTAGCTCTTGCTCTTTTTTTTTTTTTTTTGACACCACCCCTCTTTGAGGATTTTGGGTGACATTTGGGGCTAAAGCTCAATCCCTTATAAATATCTGAGGCAGAGCAGAGGGACACTCAGGATCTGGCGGCTGAGGAGCAGATTTGGACTAAAGCCATGGATATACCCCAACCTTTCCTGCTCTTTCTGTGCGTCCTCCATTTGACCTGTAAGTACTGTTTGCGTGTTTTATTTCACTGCAGCTGTGATACGTGGAGCAGAAGATATTCACTGACTTAAACACAAATTTGCCATAAATCTGCTCAAATATACTAATAATTACCTTTTAAATGCAAGTAGTGGAGGGTGTGATGCTGAGCTCAAGGAGGGATCAATTTCCTTACAATGCAACCAAATGTAACCAAATTTTAAAGTTTTTTTTTTATGATTGAGAATATTTATTGTAAAAGAAATCTTATTAATAATGAGTGTCTTGTAATGGATGCCTTTCATTAAACCTGATTGATGATTGTAAATAACTTTTAACCAAAGTGCAGTTCCACTTTCAATCACCAGGGGAAATGTTATGTGCTGCTTCTTGTGTTTTCCAGTGACGGGAGCGTTGAGCAAACACACTGACCACAGAAACCTGTTTACACAAAGAGCGTGCTGCAAGAGGCAGAGCCACTTTGTATACATTGGACAAGGCAAGGAAGCACATCCATCTGCATGTTCAAGAATCCCCTTATTGAGTTCACATGCTTTCCACTGTGCCCTCTATAGAAATGAAAACTTCTGATATTTCATCACACTGATGCTTAACGGGTTAAAACTGGATTAAAGGCTCAATGATGAGTTTAGACTCTTGTAGTTAAAAGAATGAACATGTTTCAGTGTCTGCCTTTAAATCTATTTTCCACTCTTCAGACATTTTGGGGAGTCATGTCAGCGTAGATGTAGGGATGTGCAAATCACACTGTGGGGGCCCAACAACACCATCATATGAAGCTGGGAGGCAACAGTACACAAAATATTCTTCGATGCTGGACTTTCTCAGGAGCAAAAAAGTAAGTGAACGGTTGCGTCATAATGAGATCAATTGCAGTTACAATGTAGAAAAAGTGTTGCTTTGTAAATCTGCGGGGTCACCTTGCACAAACCGTTCAATAAATCTGAGGCTACTTCAAATGCATCAGGTAAAAACACGTTTCTGCCTGTTTGATTCAAACAATAATTTCTCCCTGGCTTCATAAAAGAGGACGCTTGGACCCGCTACTTCAGAGAGCGCGGGTCCGCTGAACCAGCTGCCTTCGTGCGGCGCGACTCAGGTGTGCGAGCCGACTGGGATGCGCGTGGACCGGCTTCTTCTGTTCGAGGGCCCCCGAGAGGTGGAGGTCATCGAGGACTGTCATTGTGAGATCAAGCTAACCCAGTGCATACGTGTCCCCGGACTGAGGACTTACTACTCCGAGACACCGTATGAGACAGTCATCGACGTGGGAGGATGCTCCCAGTCTAAAGGATCCCCAGGTGTGTGTGTGTGTGTGTGTGTGTGTGTGTGTGCCTAAAACAACGGGCTAACAAAGTAAGAAAGACGTGTGTGAGCGACAGTACAATTACAAATGACTTACAGTTGGTTTACTTTTTATTTAGTACATATTAAAGTAGTTCGTGGTAATGATATTCATAATCAGGCAGACACAAATGTATAATATTAATAGGTAACCTAACAGGTACGGTTCGATTGGCATTGGCTGTGTAATGCTGAGTTTAAAGGGGTTCTCAGAAGCTCTGCAAAACACATAGTTGATCAAGAGATGTTTCATCATTAATAAACTTATCAAAAAAAAATCTCTGCTTTCCATCACAAATCATAATTAAGTTGCTGTTATTATCAATCATTCACAGATGGCTTCTCCTGTGTCCCCACAAAGTTTGAATCAGCCTTGGTGGAAACCCCCAACAAAGTGGATCTCATACAGACTGTGGCAGCCTGTGAGCTGAAGGAAAGCTGCTACAGGGTCCGATACGTGGAGTATTATTATGAAGTAGTCCACCATGCAGATGGAGTCAAAGAAGAGAAGCTCAAAGTAAGTTTAATCTAGACACTATTACTGAAACTGTTAATTTTTCACCCCCCTTCAATTTTATTTTTAAAGCCAGCCCTTCACAATAAACAGTTTCTTCTCTGTCATTAGCATGGCATGGTTAACACACTGCAAGAAGGATTCACGCTTGGTGGCATTTTCACACTATTGTAGTGAGGTCGAGAGGAAATGGGGCTCTACCAGGTGCCAGACAATAATTAAGTATCTTTGTTCACTGTAGACAAGTGGAAGACAGCACTTAATCAAAACAACACACTGGCCTGCTCCGTGCATCCTGGGTGTGAAGTACATCAACATGTTCTGCATGCGTATTCATGCACAAGCAGAGACTTGAGGCTTTTATTGTAGTAGAAGCAGAGCAGGAATTTCTGGCACAATTTTGATTTCTTTTAAGGTGAATAAGTCTAACCAGGTCAATCCTCTCACAACACTTTATTGTTCAAACATGTTTCTTTGCACTACCAAAGATGTTTCACCTTACAGCTACTTATTTCATTCCCAGCCCTGCTTCTATGAGAAAAAAGATTTGAAAGCACAATTAAACCAATTTGCATGCCATACTGAAGCGTATAAGGATTAAAAAGCATTCTTCCCGCATCATTTTAGACACTTGACAAAACTTCATCTTAAAAAAAAACTTTCCTCCAGCCTTATAATTGCAAAGTAAACCAGTATTTGTGATTTTAACATGTGATTTATCCAATAAATGGTAAAAAGTTAAGTCAAAGTATTCAGCTCAGTTTTGGTGGTCTGCTATGTCCTGGAACCAAAGGTGCGAATGGCGCCCCAACACAAATGGCCTTTGCAGGTGTTGAATCAAAGCGGTGCTAAACATGCTAAACAGCAGCTGGAACTCAACCCTACTGGGTAAATATTTGCGAGCAGCTGTGAGCTGATTCCTCTCTCTCTGTGTTGCTAATTTTCCTCAGGAAATAGATGTGGGCAGATGTTTGGGAAGCTGCACTACAGGAAACCGATGTCTTCTCAGGTATGTATGAACACAGCTGCTCCACACTGCCTCATGCACACCTCGTGACAATTACTTGTGAGCTCTCGCACCTTCTGCTCTCAGCACGTTGACTTCTGGGTAAATTCCTACACCAAATGTTCTTTTTACACCCGCGGCTTGATTTTGAGATGCTCGCAGGCACCCAGTGTTAATGCTTCATCTTAATGATATCAAAATAAATGAACAGAAAAATTTGTTTCAGTGGTAAATGTCACGCTTAATTAATTTCTGACTTCTCAGAGAAGTCCAGTGTGGTGGCCTAAATGAATTCAGTTTACTTGCCTAATAAGTAGCAATATAATTTTTACTTTAAACAAGTTTTTGGCAATTCTTTTTATATTTGTGTTTTCTTGTTTTTGTGACAGATGGTCTAATAACTTTGCTCAGCAGCAGTAATTGATTGACTTACTGTTGACTTTTAAAGATACTATAGTACAAACTAGGCAAAGAGGTCCACACTCTAAATTTATCTTTCAGATTCTTTACTGTATCGCTAGACTTTGATCTAATAGATGAGGAAGAAAAATGCTGCACAAACAAAAGCATAAATGTATATATTTTAACAGATTTCATTCTGTATCAGTGGGATTTATTTAACTTGTCTTTAATGTAAATATTGCTATCTTGCATGAATTGCATTGATGTGATGCAAATATAGGCATGTTTATCAGTATCACATGCAGTGCTTATGCAGGAGTTATCCTTCTGTAACTTCCTTACCTTTACCATACGTGTTGGTACATTGTACCACATACTTGTAGCTGTATAGTTACATTAACAATGATGATATTTTTCTATTTGAAAAAAAAACTGTTTTGAGAGATGAATGGAATGCTGCTTATAGTAATAGATTGATTTTAATTTTCTTATGCTTTTATATTTTTTGTTGCAGGAGTCCAACTGATCCAGAAATCTGCCACTTGTGGTCTGAGAGGCAGTCCAGTTCCTGTGTTCCTCAGGGATATGAGAGCCACAGCTTCGTCAATCAGTACGGGCAGATTCGTACAATCCTGTCCATCACTTCCTGCCATTGTCGAAACTAAACGCAGCGCCCTCTGCTGGAAGATAACTTGAAAGACTTTCAGGGGCTCCCAAAGTTTGGCCGCATAGCGTATACAGCACCTGTAGCGCATTGATGACCCCGCCAAATAGTGGATTTTAAAAGGAACTTGCTGCCCTAAAGTATTACTGTATTATATGTAATATATGTAAGATGGTAAATTTGTAAATAAATTTAATACAACAATATCTGAGGACTTGTGCCACTGTACAAAATTGACTAAGAATGAAACATGATGAGAAAACGTTTAAAATTCAGATCTAAGAGCCGAGATCTAACTTGAAAAATGTGAAGTGAGTGTGTGATCCTTTAAAATGCCTGTATATTTCGCAGAATTTGTATAAAAACTATGCAAACTAGGATAAACTGTAAGTCAATAAAATCAGGAGGAAAAAAAAGCTGAACTAATGTCATTATCGAATATAAAGATATTTGGGTGCGTGTTTCTCTCCAGATTCATCATAAAACACATAAAAATGAAATCTCTCTCTTTTTTTTTTGACCAGCGTAGACTTTTCTACCTCCCCATGCAAGAGAATGAAATCACTGCATCGCTGAAGTTTCCATTAAGAAACTTTGAAGGAATGAAAAAAGAGGCAAACAAAAAGAAAACCAACTTTGCAAATGTCCCTTTGAAAAAACACGTGCAAGTAGTTAACAGCGCCTTATTTCGATACCAGCATGTGAACACTTAACTTTGTCATCTAAAGACACGTTTTATGACTTTCCTGCAAGGTAGAAATACTTTGATCTTTTAAGTGTTTATCACAGTGAGGAAAACAAATTTATTTTCTTTCTTTTTTTTTTTGCCTCAGTTTGCTTTTTGTGCCTGCTTAATTGTGCAAAAAGATCAAATACAGCAAATGGTAACTTCCGAATTTGCAAGAAATGGTTTTAAAATATGATTAACGCACGATTTACATCTAGGCCTAAATCCATCCATAATTGAAGTATTTAAATAATATTTCTTTGTGGAAGTGGATGATATTGCTATGATATTATTGTTCCTAAATATAAAATGAGGAAATTTAATTTAATAAAATTTTTTATTTGATTTAATTTTAAGGTAAATGCTTTTTTAAAAACCTCCAGAATCATGTTTATTTGCCTCACAGTGAGGCGGGAGAGATAAAGAAAATAAATAATGACGTTGCAGACATTAATTAATTTGTGCAAGAAAAAAAAAAGATTCCGGTGTGATGGGCCCAGCTGGATGCTGTGGTTCTTTCAAAAACTAAACTGCAAATTTGATGATTATCCAGCTGAACCATCACTTATTTAAATCTCACTAAGTGTTCCCAGCGACGCTTGTCTCTTTGTCAAAGTAATGGGTTTTCATCTAACACACTGTGCCCGCTATTCCAAATTAATTGATTCATTTAGGCGCAGTTAACCTCCCGCTGTGACAGCATGTCCTCAAGAGATCATCTCCAAGCCTTTTCTATTTAGCTTTACATTTTTGTCTCTTAGAAAGTCATCAAGGCTCCTCATCATTAAATATGATTAATTGTAATTTCACTACAATATGGTCTCGTATCAATAGGAATTTGTATTTTCGTAGGCTGACTTTAGTTTATTGGAGGCCTTATTGCCAGACGCAGGCTGTGTAGAAAGCCAGGTGTTCACACCTTTTAACGCCCCCATTAGACTACGTTTACATTCGCTCATCGGTGATTTACATTTGCGACCAAATAGCATCTTTACTACTGTTTACCGAGGGGCTGCCGGCACTGAAGAGGGAACGGGGGGCATTAGATATAAAAGTCGTCCTTGCAGGATCCCAGTGTCGCTCCACGCAGCTGTGCAGTTCGAGAATTTTGGCTCACCGGGAATTTACTTACACAACGAATATGCTGAAATTTGTCATCATCGTTGCCACTCTGCTGTGCACGGCTGCTGCACGGCCTTCGCTTCACTACCTGGAGAATCCTTTTGCACCCGTGAAAGGGTCAGAGGAAGTCCGCTCAGCTGCCATGAAGAGACTTTTGGAAGTTTTCGGGATGGAGGACCCCCCTGCCATTCATGGGTACAAACAGCCACCCCAGTACATGCTTGATTTGTACAACGCGGTTGCTGATGTGGACGGTGTGACCAAGGACCCACATCTTCTGGAGGGGAATACTGTGCGCAGCTTCTTTGACAAATGTAAGATCTGATTTGCCCCCAAGGCGGGCTGCTATGGAAGACAGAATATGCGCCTATTAAGGTCTGCTTTGATCCCTAATTATTCACTTTCCATTTACAGTGCACAGTGATCAGGTGGAGTTCAGGTTCAACTTGTCCATGGTTGCAAGGACAGAGAAGATTCTCACTGCAGAGCTCCATCTTTATAAACTGAGACCTCAGGCAACCTTGACATTCAACAGGCATCACTTCAGCCAGGTATGTAAACCAGCTGTAAGCCAGTTATCAAATCTGAATGCTGAACAGCTGTTTCTAATGCTGTCTGCATTCATTGGGCTCTTTCAGGTCAGTGTTTATCAGCTGCTTGACACCAGCAACAATTTTACACAGAAGAAGCTGCTTTCTTCTCGACTCATCCCAGTCCACTCTTCTGGCTGGGAAGTGTTCACAATCACACAAGCAGTAAGTATCACCTTCTATTTAAAGCCCACAAAACGAAAAAACTTCTCTAAGCTATTGCTGGACAGCTGTGTTTTAATTAACTGATGAATTTCTTTTTGAAGGTCCGCTCCTGGATGGTTGATGAGGGCACCAACCTGGGACTTCAGGTGGTGGTTCGGACACTGGGAGGGAGTCAAATGGATAAAAAAGTGATCCGCTTTGCTTCAGGACGCCACCACCACCACAGCAAACAGCCCATGTTGGTTCTCTTCACTGATGATGGCCGCTACTCTAATCCTCTCGAGAGCAAAGGTGAGATTTCTACTTTAATGTCAGTTATTCCCAGTGATATTGATATTCCAAGTTCAGACTTTAATTTAATTTAATTATTTATTTATTTTTTTACCTTACTGTTGAAAGCGGCAGTCTTGAGTTTCTAAAATGATAAGCACAGACTCTGCTATACCTGCTTGATAGCTTCCTTGTCTGTATAAGGAACATGACAAACACTGCATTTTTGAAACCGTGGTGAATTTCTTTCTCCAGATCTAGATGATACCACTGTCACTTCCAGCCTGCCCCAGGTCCCAATGTCCGGTCCACCTTCCCGCATCGCTCGCTCTCTGGGCTCTGATGCAGAAGGTGTGCCCATGCACTGCCAGCGGTTGCCCCTGAATGTAGACTTTGAGGAGATTGGCTGGTCGGGCTGGATTGTATCACCCAAAAGTTACAACGCTTACTACTGCAAAGGCACCTGCCCCTTCCCTCTGGGTCAGACCATGAAACCAACCAACCACGCCACTGTCCAGTCCATCATCCATGCCTTGAAGCTGGTCAAAGGCATTGGCACGCCGTGCTGTGTCCCCGACAAGCTCTTTTCCATCAACTTGCTCTTCTTTGATGATGATGAGAATGTGGTGTTAAAGCAATATAATGACATGGTGGCTGGAAGCTGTGGGTGCCAATAACATCAACTAGTCACTGGTATCGGACTGTGAAGATTAAAAAACAAAAAACAAAAAAAAACAACAATGTAAATAGAGTTTGGTCAGCTGACCCTGCAAACTTCAGTTGCAACTAGTGAATAATGTGCCCAGTCCTACATGTAATATATGTAAATATTAATAAATGATAATATATGGCAGTAATGGAATGGATATTAAATAATGGAAGGGATATTAAAAAATATGTAAATGTGTATTTTTTATGTTTTGTGTTAAATAGTCTGATTAAATATTGTAAATGAAAATCTTGTTTATTATGGAAGAACAACAATTAAAATGGCCCTTTGGATCAATCTGATGCCCTTGTAATCTTCAGTGACCACAGTTTTCACCCCACAGTAATTTGTAGGTTGAAAAGTACAAAAGTATTTTTACCAGCCTGATCTTGGTTTCTTAACTGTTGTTAACTTGTTATCCCTGGTATGATTACAGTGGATGTCATTTCTTGTGTTTCTTAGTGTTCACCTTGTTACCCTGCCCTGTCTTTCCTTGCTTATGTCTCTCTCTGTTTGGTCAGTGTGCATTTTATTTCTAATACTTCCTGCTTTTTGTTTTTGTTTTGTTTTTTGGTGATAAGTCTTTTGGTTCCTTTGCTTCCCCTTATGTTTTCAGCTCTGTGGACTTTTGTAAATTTTCTTATTAGCTTATTAAAGCTCACCTTTTGCCTATCAGAAGTGTCTCTGTGGTCTGCATTTGGGTCCTCTTTGTCAGGAAAATAATCTCCCAAATTTTGTCTAAAATATTCAAGAAAAAGACTGCAGATCCTGCTCACATTAGACATAACCATGACAACAATTTGATACACTAGATCAGATCAGAATTCTGACTTATATTTTAACACATCCATTTTTTTCCTAAACCCTTAATTTCCAGTAACTGAAATTAAAACTAAGTTAAAAAAGGAAGCCAGAAAATAGTGATCCTGGATCTAAAAACTCTCCAGGGTCATTCTTCTCAAACAATCCATGGTCTACATAAATAAAGGAATTACTGAGGATGGAGGTACATGAGCATTAGTGAATGTAACCACAGCTTCCTTTAGTTTAGACAGTCTGATGTGTGTGTCACATGTATGACTTTTTTTGTTATCCTCCTCACAGTATTTCCTTACAGTAGTTTCCTCAAAAATAATTTGTAAAATCATCTGCAATACTCAGCAGAATGTTGGCAGTGAACATTTCAGACTTCCAAATTCATCACATAGTAAAATAATGAATCTAGGTGGTAAAACTCTTTAACCTCTAACCTCAGAACATCATAAGGGACATTTCTTACCCGAGTCGCCATCTTTTTGACCTCCTGCCCTCAGGGAGGCGCTAACAGTTTCTTCCTCAAAGGCATCCTTACCCTTAATCAGGGATTCTGGAACACACTTTACAACTTCATGCCACTATTTGTGCAGTATTCTTTTACAATTTGTGCATTTTTTATATTTGTTTTTAATGTATGTCATGTGTTATTAATGTCACTGCAAGAGCACCTGCAATTTCACCGTATCACTGGAAATATTGACAATAAAGGCATCTTATCTTTAGATTCATTTAGAGTAAAGTGATGTGACCAAGAATATTTTGTTTTTTCCATCCGTCCATCCATCCATCCATCCATCCATCCATCCATCCATCCATCCATCCATCCATCCATCCTTTTTCTTCCGCTTTTTCTTGTCAGGTTTTTAACTCCCTGAATGAAATTGAATTGCGCTGAACTGCATCATCATAACCTCTCACTCACTGTACTGAGTATGTTTTGAATAACTTTTGAAGTGAGAGGCTTCCACGGTCTCTCTGAACATCTTCCACTTCACCACCAGAGGGCACTTTTGTCCAGTGAGATCTGGACTGAGATTGGCTGAGAACAGTTAAGATGAGTACAGTGAGCGCAACCACGAGGGCGCTCATTGTGTAGTAGCAAATGTCCTGAAGCTCCATCTTCCTACAACACATCCTCTTGACAGAGAACATTCCTGAAATAAGAGGTCGTATTGGAGTGTAAGTTGTAATTCCAATTTGCGCTGGGAAAAACATTTTAATGCAATCCAGCACCAGAGCCTGTTAATAAAAAGCTCCTCTTGTGAAGGTTATAATGTTTATCATAGTTTTTAGTGGTGTTATTTTGGAATCAGTTTGACAAAGTTACAGTGTTTCTAATGTCTGACAGGTCTGAATTTTTCATGAAATAAACACAATAAACACAACAAACATATATTAAATAAATATTTTACACAAGTAGCATGGTAGTATAACATGACCAAACATATGTGTTAACCTCGGCTCGTCTTATTGATAAAAACTAATTTAGATCAAAATAATTAAAGTATAAATTTAATGACCAATATAAATTAATTTATATAATAAAATACAGTAAAATATCTTAAATTCAACAAAGCAAAATTAACAACATTAAAAATGGTTTACTAAATGTATTAAAACAGCAAAATAAATAAATAAATAAATAAATAAATAGCAGATGACATTAAAGTGTCTCAGTATAACAAAGCGTTGTTCCAACTCTGATCGGGACTGTTAATGCGATTAAAAGAAGTGATAACCCAGAAGTTTAAGAAGTAACAAAACATAAGAATTAATAATTAAATCAAAATTCCTCTGGGAAGATTAATTCTTGTGAAGCACAGCGCCCTTGGCTTTTGTTGTTAATATCAGTAAATTAATTGTTGATTCAAATAAATTCCCCTTGCCATCAAATATTCCTCACTTGACTAGTTTCATGTGCTTGTCAGTGCCTTGAGCCCTGAGATTCATCTTATAAACTTCATAGAATATAGCGAGAATTCATCCAGGAGTAGAAGGAACTTCGTATTTGTTGTAATGGAAGTATCATTGAAGTTGTTCTTTGGGCTCCTTAAAAGGACCAAAGGATCCTGAGTTACAGACAGATTTGTTGATTTTGTTGATTTTTCTAAACAAAATATATAAAATAAAACTTTTTACCTTTATTTAACCTTCATTTTTATTACTAAAATCATTGGTTATTCTGGCAAATGACATCCTTGTCATGCATTTTAAGTAGAATAGAGTGAGGTAAAGGTGATATCATACACTTTCTATTTTAAATTATAATGGCAGAATCAAAGAAAAAGTTTTTTGTCGGTGCCTTGAGGTGTTTCTGTGCTCAGCTTCTGTGCATACAAGTCAGTGCAAGTTCAGAATTTTAGGTGAGATATGTAACGCTTGACCTAAAACTGAACCGGAAAACTCGCTTGAATATTGTATATAAATACACAACAACTGAGTTGTCAGCTGAAACAAAACGTGTCTCCCATCAAAAACTCTATTTGCCCACTACAAAACCCTGTCTCTAAAGAGTGTAACCTGAGCGGTGAACAAGGCGTTGGCCATAGAGTGGCACCAAAGGGGGTTGATACCGCTTGGCATGATGCTGGACGACAGCCCTTATTCACTATCAAAGGGGCTGCTATTCACAATGGAGAAAACGATGAAATGCCTCCATTATAGTGGGGACCAAAGGGCCTCGGTGCAGCCAGACACCCGATCTCCTCTTTGGCTCTGGCTTCCCTTTGTGAGAGTATTTCATAACTGACATACCCACTTTAAAAAAAAGCACTTCACGCTGGAGCAGCGATGGACCTGAGACTTTGCGTTTCCACGCTCAAACATGGGGAATAAACAAACCATCTTTACGGCACAGCAGCTAGATGCCTATCAGGTTGGTGTCAGTCCTGTTTCTTTATGAATTAATTAATCATCCTCGCTCAGAATGAATGGCGCTTCTCTTATCAGCATTAGCTTAACATCTATGGACAAGATTATTCAGACTTCTTTACACTTTTTTATTAGCAAAAAAGAAAAAGGATCCAGTTCCATGTGGTGCAGCGCTTCAATTCAGAGTCAATGTTTTCCTGATATAATGTGATGGCTGGACTTGCTCGTCACTTTGCTTCCTTCAGCATTGCTGTGCAAATAATCTATCACAGTCTAACTCTAAGAAGCAATCTGGTGAGCAGAGTTAGTGACAGTATGCCCAGAGTTAACTGCATTTCTAAAAAAAAAAAAAAAAAGCCTTAAAATGTGGACCTGAGGCAAATCCATTCACTCTAGTATATAATTAGATTTTCGGTGCTCCTCTAAAGGGGAAACTTTCATATTTATATATTTGTCATGGCAAAAGCATTGGATTTTAAAAACTTGGCCTTGCTTTGACCAACTGCAACATACAATATATAGAATATAAGACAGGCAGAGATCATTCTGCGCAGTGAATGTCAAAAGTACTTCATAATTTGCTCCCAAAAATCTGTATGTTTATCTCTGTGTTTTACTAACCCAAATGTTATTACAGTTTAACACATATATGTGTTTTGATAGTGCTATTATTGAGTACAGCTCACACCCATCACTGTACGAAAACGACTTATTCCTTCCCTGTTTTGATCTGATTGCCTTTACAGGACTGCACATATTTTACAAGAAAGGAAATTCTGAGGTGAGCCTGCACTTATTTTGTTTATATTTCATGCTTTTTCATATCTGCCCTCCAGTGTAGAAAAGCTCAAATCTGGATCACTAAAAATGTACTTGGTGTTAATCTCATTAATCAGCTGACTCACTGCTAATGCAGCATGTGTGACAGAGCTCAATTTTGTTCTATTCTACACAATACCATACTGTAACTCTAAACTAGACTATCAGGACACCTGTCTCACTGCGAGGCAGGCTGCCACTGAGATCACAGCCTATTTAAAATCTTCCCTCTGCTGGAAAGTGTGTGAGTTTTGAGTGTTTTCAGTTTTTAAAATAGCGGCGTTCAAAATAGTTAACTTTTCCTGCTTTTCTGCCGCTTCAGAGTACAAATCTACATAATATAGAAGATATCATGTAATTCAATATTGATAGTAAATTTTTTAAACCTTTCCTAGACTCTTCTACCGCTATCGGGATTTGGCACCGCAGCTCGTTCCTCTTGACTACACCAACCACCCAGATGTGAAGTTACCATATGAGCTGATTGGCAGCATGCCAGAGCTGAAGGTAGACCCACTGCACTGGTCCACATGCACCCTGCAGACCCGCTCTCTCTCCCTGTGTTCCCAATCCATAATTAATGACCAATTAATCGACAGAATTCTTTGAAAGGTTATATGTTACCCGACTCCTTTAAACTTGAAGGATGTTGGTGGGTCCCAGAGACACTTGTTGGAAATGGGTCAATTATATGCCTCTTTACTCAATGACAGCGAGGTAAACAGGTGTGTAAACAAGCTGGTCCCTGACATGCCCCAAGAAAGGGAGAGTGAGCCGGTCAAGATCAGGGTTACCCTCGGGGTTACCTCTTATTCCAAGCTGTTGCAATTGTATAGACAGTTATATAACTGTACTGGATTCCAGTTAGGAAAAAACAAACAAACTAGGGTTTAAGTAAAAAAAAAAACAAAACACAAAACATATAATTTTGTTATAACTGGACTGCTAATTGGAGCACAGGCAAGACCTCACATCCAACAAGCAAACGTTAGTTATGCTGCACTTCTGTGTGTTCACACTCTGACTCTTTATTAGACTGCTGTGGTGTCCCATTTGTTTAGGACAATCCATTTCGGCAGAGGATCGCTGAGGTTTTCTCTGAGGACGGAGAGGGAAACATGACACTGGACGACTTTTTGGACATGTTTTCCGTCCTCAGCGAGATGGCTCCACGGGACCTCAAGGCCTACTATGCTTTCAAAATATATGGTAAAATATCCTCATAAATCAAGGATGTTTGTCATTGTGTTTTGCTGAGACTGGCTTCAATTCCTCAAAGTTTTTGCAGTTTCACAAATACAGTGCACACATTATTACACCCAGTATTTTGTATGCAAATAACCCCTCCTGCTGCCACAAGCTCATCAAAGCCTCTGAGAACTTACATGCAAAACGTTTTATTTCACCTGGTAATTTTTTTTTCAAGATTTCAATAACGATGACTTCATCTGTAAGTCAGACCTGGAGAAGACGCTGAACAAACTGACTCGTAACGAGCTGACGGAGGACGAGGTGAGGATGGTGTGCGAGAAGGTGATCGATGAGGCCGACCTGGACAACGATGGACGTCTGTCACTTGAAGATTTTCAGCACATGATTGTTAGAGCTCCCGACTTCCTCAGGTAAGCCAGCAGCAACCAGTTACAAAGAGGTATGAAACAAGTAAACTCACCAGCATGGAATACTAAAGTATTACTCTGTTATAAATGACTGTAATAGAGTATATTGTGCTTTTACTTTTGTACTTCTAATGAGAAATAATTTCTGTTCACAGCACCTTCCATATAAGGATATAAACAAATGAAGCAATCTTCTACATTTCTTACCTCCAGCAGCCCCAAAGGATGGACTGAAAATACTGCAGAATGAAATCCTGCCATCGTTACCAAAAACTATTGCATCTTTTATTAAAAAAAAATTAAATTACCAAAAACATTCTTCTTTCATTCTTTAAGAGGAGTGACTCTTCTGTCACTCCTCTGTGACTGCAGATGTCATCGGATGGAGGCATCAGCCAATCCATCAAGTCAAGGCTCATTAGTTATGATTACCAACAGTGGATTTGTGTCTTGTATCAAAAGGTGTTCAGTTACACCGGACAATAAACAAAATACACGCCCGAATATTCCAGTGGGCCAATAATAGGAGAGCCATTTGTCATGAAAGCAGTCAGTGGGTAAACTGATAGTTTCCTCTGACATCCAGCCAATAAAACCACTCAATCAAAACACACAAGTTCAGTTTTATAGCCTTATTTTATTAAATCAAAGTACACATATCTACAAAATTGTAGATACATTTTATATGGGTTTAGAAAGTACAGTACAATTTAAGTAGACCTATTTTTAAGTGATATTTACAGTGTCCCCCCCACAATGTATTATTCTCCCTGTGTAATTCACACTACATGGAATAAAATATGGCTGTAAAAAGGGATGAATGTTAAGAAAAAGATATGATTTAAAAACAAGGAGGAAGTATCATTTCAGAAAAGAAAAACGATACAGCTTGAGTCCCATAAAAGTTTGCTCCCTATGCTTCTGTTTATGACTTAAAGCTACAGAGTCACTCGGAAAAAAGAAAAACCAGCGCCGTCTTCACATTTCAACATTGTGCTAAATTTGACCTGCACTGATGCACCAATGCAGCTTTAAATAAACAGTGTGTCCTCTTTTTTTTTTTTGGCTCAGTGAATGACACAAAACAAAAACAGCAAAAGCCCATACATTCAACTGTACAGGTCTATAGGTAGGTCTGGAAAAAAAGTACATTACACAAACACGCACAGGTCCATGATTCACGATGCATAGCTCAACTATGACAGAACAGAGTACTAGTGGTTAAGACAAATGGCCACGGTATTCATGAGGTCCCAAAATATTTGATATTAAGAAGGTGCAAGAAGCAGAAACATATTCCTACATACTGTGCATGTAGGAATTTTCAGACTAGCATAAAAAGTAGAAACGATGGAAACAGACTGACAATCCACATTAAAGTTCAGCACAGGTGGAGCGTACATATTTGCATCACATACTCCAAATTAGCTGTCCCTAATAAAATACTGATTAATATTTGAGTTTTGGCAGTCACCTAAGATGCACCCTGTGCTTCTGGCGCCACCCAGCGGTCAAATCTAAGGTCCACAATAGAAAAACAAACCTGTGGCAAAATGCAGAATACCCCAAACAGTGCCATCTTTAAGCCCAAGTCAGGCCAGCTCTACTTAAACCAATAAAATATTACTTTTAAACTACAAGTTGGCAGCGCAGTAGTACAAAAACAGAGGTTTAAAAAGTTGATTTTTTTTTAAATGCGCAGATATACTGAAATAATTTACAGTCCGAGTAAGGAAACATTTTTAAAAGAACTAATAACAGGGCAGTGGACTGCTAGCTGTCCTTTAGGGTTTGTAAAATTTTGCTATTATACGTCCATTATATTACCAAGAGTCAAAAGACAAAAAGAAATTTATAACTGTACTGTATTGCAAAACTATCACTTGGCACAGACTACACACAAACCATAATTTATTGGTAAAGTGCAAGGAGAGCTGCATGATAGCAGGGAAGGGGCAGAAAGGGTTTACAGTGTGAAACTTCAAGTGATTTTAACTGCTCATCAAACAACCAGAGACATCATTAAGCTCGACTGCGAAGTAGAGCTGATACAAAAACTTCAGACATCAAATAGAATCCATTTTACTTCAGAGCTGAGGCGACTTCACTGGCTTCAAACAGGTTGTGATTTTAAACTACAAATTAAGCATTCACTGTGGGAATCGTATTATACCTAACTTAAGAGTGGTTAATTGCTGCATCCAGAAACACTCCAAAATAGTGTACTTACATTCTCACTTCCACGGGTTATGACACCAGAGACCACCTAACAACCATGCCACCCCAACATAAAATATCCAGCCAAGCTTCTGACAGCAGAATGTAATCTACAGAGACAAGAATCTAGACTGTAGTTTAAGATGTTATATTGCTTTTAATCACTTGCTCAACAGAGGTGAATGCACTGAGGGTGGCGTCATCGTTTTCCGTCACATCAAATGATTGTCAAGGACAACATGCAAACCCAAGAGCAGAGCTCAAGAGAAAAATCTTTCATCCCATTCTCTCTCTGACCCTTGACTGATATGATTCTCAGCTGCTGCAATGAAAACGTACAGCTCTGTTTCACAGGAGTTCAAGCCCATCAGCCTCTGGTTGAAATTTGTCACATAAAAAAGGGAAAGAGCGCTATTAAAAATAGATCTAAATATCACATTTTAAATCCAGTCCTCAAACTATTAATGGTTTCTCATCCCTGGTTCTGCCACCAGTTGCGTGACTTATGAGCGAGGATAATGAAGAGACTAACGTCTGGAGTAAGAACCCATCCTTTCTGTGAAATGGAACATCTGGATAATGCTCCTGGCTGAGTCCTCCACCAGTAGAGCACTGTGACCCATGAAGCCAGCAGTTATCCTTAAAATGGAAAAGATGCAACTCTGGAAGCTTTCAGAAGAGGAAGTGAGGAGGGGAAGTCCTCCATTTACTGACAATATAATGGCTTATGTGGGCTGAGAGGACCGACCATAGCTGGAGAGAAAGGGGGAGGAAGTGCTCAGAGGAAGAACAGTCCATTTATGTCCAGTCAGTGTGAAAGGCCTCATTCCTCAGAGTAAGCTACAGCGGAAGAAGCTGGTCTTTTTCTGAGGCTCTGAGATCTTTACTCCCTGACTGCTTCCTTGCGGTGTGTTACCCTCCTACAGCAAAAACAACAAAAAAAAATCAGGTCACCGCACTGTCACTTCCTGCACAGTTTTCCACAAGTTGGAAAAACTCAAAAATGTTACATAAACATTGAAGAGCTGATGATGATTTTCTCACAGTGTTGTTCTTACCAATTTTGTGTCCATTTTTGATTTGATGTCTCTAGCGAGCGTCAAAAATGCCTTTGAGAAAACAGAGAAACAAACATTTTCAAAATTGTAACCAGCATCTGCTACGCATACAACTCAAGCAGTTAAGGCAGCTGGACATAAAAGTCACAAGGTCCTATGGGAGCTTCATTTTCAAAGAGAGAAAGAAGACATCAATGTTAGATCCAAGCAGAGGACATTAGGGGTGCAGGAAAAAATCGATTCGAGCTCGAATCGCGTTTCTAACATTGAACGATTCAGAATCGATTCTCA
>JAVDPK010002875.1:34168-47280 GCA_034780415.1 Cichlasoma orientale | reverse complement strand
GAACAGCTTCCTGGACTGTGCTGTGCTCACTGAGGAAGATGGAACCTTACCATAAGCCCACACACAGAGACCGGTACCTACTCTTTGGCTCCCACCACCCACTGGAACAAACACACACACACACACACACACACACACACACACACACACAGAAAAGAAAGGAGGTGCTATAAAATGCTGGATGGGATGAGGTGTGACCGTGGGAGAGGATCTGTGGGAGGCTTGTGTCTGTATTTGTGATGAAGCGATGACTGAGTTTGCCACCTCGCCTCCAGGAGAAGCATCTTTGCACCAGCAGTGAAGAGAAGGTGATGAGAAGGAGTCTGTTTACATGTTTAGATATCCCAGAGGGTCACCTGTGGAGAGGGCAATCCACCCAGAAAGCATTCCTCAGGGTATCCAGTGTGGAGGAGGGCTGATTCAACTACAGGCCATGTAGTGACTCTGAGAGGAAGGTCTGCCACTGAAATGCATGACGCGCTCTACATGATGTGTTGTGTCAAAAAAAAAAAATATAAACATTTAATTGTCTTTTAATGGTTTGTCGTGTGCCATCTTTCAAACCACGGGAAAGAAAACATTTGACTTTAAAGGAGGTTTCCAATTTCACACATGTTTATGATGGCCGCTCTATGGCTTTAATCATATTCTTATTATTGTAACCGTCTGTTTGAACTCTGATCTTCACTAAATGTAACCAAACTGCTTTTGGACCTAAATTAAACAGACGTGCTGTGTTTCTGCTGCATGACTGAGACGAGCTGAGAATATGAAGTAGAGTTTACAAAAGTCCTGTTAAGTTAACTGCTGATACTATGAATGTGAGGTAGACAAAGTACATAAAATAAAGCAATGGTTCCAGGTAAAATCTGCATCACCTGTCCTCCTTTACTTTCACTGTCATGACCACAATAATTTGCTAAGGGGCACTGGGACAAGAATTGGGTACTGTCCTATGCTTTCTGTACATTAACACTAATCAATTTAGGAACATGACACACATGAGTACAGTTGTGAAATAATAAGAGGATCTCAGGGCTTGTTTCCTGATATCACCAACAATAAGAAAAATACCCCCAGCTGGTGGTGGCAGATGGCTGCTCCTCCCTGAGCCTGGTTCTGCTGGAGGTTCCTTCCTGTTGAAAGGAGGTTTTCCTTCCTACTGTCACCGAGTGCTCAAAGGGGATCATCGGATTGTTGGGGTTTCTCTATGTCACTAAAGGGTCTTTACAATAAAAAGTGCCTTGAGGCGGCTGTTGTTGTGATTTGGCTACATAAATAAACCTGAATTCAGTTGAACTGAATATTTTTAACAAGAAATCTCCTGAGTGATGGGAATCTAGTCTTACATCTTTGACTTTTTCCTGAGCCTTTTTTATGCTTTCAGCATTCTGACAGCTTTAAAACTGAAAAAGAGAAGAAGGCGTTTATGTCCGTAACAGAAGAATCGGTCCATTCAAACTAATATCATACACGTATCGGGTGTCAAACATTTGGCCTACATTGTTTTCTAAATGCATTGTTCTTTAAATGTGAAGGTTTTCAGAATAAAATGGAGCCTTTTGGAGGTTTTATGTAGGTTTTAATGCAATGGACTAACTTTTCAGTTGGCCTGCATGAGGTCCGTTAACTAAAATGAGTTTGTATTAGACACTTAGTAACACTCAGTTTGAAAACAAATAATCAACACTTCACTGGAAAGAGAGAAGATTGTTTAATGAGGTAGCTCAAAGTAGAAAAAAAGACATACAGAAATATCACTGGGAGTCTCTTTAAGGCAGCAGAACTAATAAAACTCAGTCTGTTCTCATTTAAAAAAACCAACAAAAAAATCAAACCCGACAACGTAGAAGTTATATGACATTTACTCCTCGATGATGTAAACATGATGTGTTTGGATGAAGGTTTGTGAGAGAGCACAGACTGAGGCAGCATCCAAACACTGTATCTGTCGTGGAGTGAAGCCGGCAGGAGTGAACACTCACATGATATCAGTCCGTCTGGTTTTAAGAATGGCCTTCAGAGGCAACTGGAGAAGCAACGTTACACCCCCCACCCACCCATCCACATATCCTCCCCCATCATCCACAATCAAAAATATAAACTAGACCAATAATTTATTGTCAAGGGGAAGGAGGCAGGCAGTACACACTCCACATTAACCTGAGTCGAACATGTTGATGCTGTAAACAGACTGAGCAGGAGTCACAGCCTTTTTTTTATTGCTTATAAAACCTGAAGAACAGAATATTCCAGCTCCATGAGTGTTTTCCCTGAAAGTGTCGCACTGTGTTCATGTAGTGCAAAGGCCTGAGCTGCGAAGGAAGACACATACACACAGAACAACACTGGAAACAACAAAAACGGGGGGGAGAAGGTACATTCAAATGTAACAGGAACAGCTATAATCATGTGATCAGAGGCTTCCTGTGTTCCTGACATGAGGGTAGTTATTTTGGCTCAGGCCAGAATATGAGTTAAACCTCACGTCATCATTGTGTTCACAGTTTTTGTATGTACATGATTGTGTATCCCCAAGTTCATTTGAATTTGCAGCATTCATGAAGGCTTTCAGGTGAGTTTCAGTGACATAATACAAAGTCAAATCTATGGAACTGGCTTTTTAAATATAGAAAGTTAAAGGCTATGACAGAAAGACTAAAATATTTTTTTTTTCCAAATGCAATGTTAAACTATTAACATCAGTAGGAAATGCACCAAAAAGCCCCACAATTCAGACCTCATATAAAGAAAGGTCATCCTGTCAGCACACACCAGCGTGCTGCGTGGACGAGCTCTGCTAGAAGACCCAACATTTCAGCTCCTAATCAGAGAAAAAGTAACAACATTAAAATCACGTTCCTTCATTGGATTAACGGTTTTCTCGGGTAGGAAATACCATCCAACCATTTTCATCTATTTTGTTTATGATCAACCTTTTTCTTCCTTTTTAACCATTTTTGTTATCTCCGCGGTATAAGCCTCATTCATTGGTCACATCAGTGCAGTTCCTGCAGTCAGAATCTCAGTTGTATCACTAATATTACATTTTTATTTCCTCTGAAATGCACTGAGACGAATTATTGTATACGTGATGGAGGCTTAAACTGAATGGGTGGTATTCTGGGATATGTAGAAAATCAGTCCCCAAAGCAGTCCAGGGCTTTTCCTTTAAGACGTCAACGAGTGAGACGAGGCTGTCCCAAACCCAGACTACGTCTCCGAACTCGGGGACGCGCCTGGAGACGTAGACGCGGAGGAGCGGTCGGTGTCCTCCTGCTCCTTGTTGAAGCCGCCGCCGGTACCGGAAGAGGAGGAGAAGGACGGCGCGGACGCGGAGGCGCCCTCCCGCTCGCGCTTCTTCTGCTTCATACGTCTGTTCTGGAACCAGATCTTCACCTGCGTCTCGTTGAGTTCGAGCGTGGCGGCGATCTCCACGCGCCGCGCTCGCGTCAGGTACTTGCTGAAGTGGAACTCCTTCTCCAGCTCCGTCAGCTGCCGCGTGCTGAAGTTGGTGCGCATGGCGTTGTTGTGCGCGCCGGAAAGGCCGAAGTCGGACACTTTGACTTGGAGGAAGAAAGAAAAGCTGTTAGACGGATGTTTTCTGAGCTACGTCACTTCGTATAACTGGCAATAAATAAATAAATAAATAAATAAAAAGCACTATGGTTGCTTGAGTTAAATGTGTTTGTTGTTAATCAGGAAATAGTCATATATTTAGGGTGTTTGTTTTATAATCATCCTTTATTAATGAAATAAAAAGTTTAATTTCACAGAGGTGTAAGGTGAGGTCGAAACAAACAAAGAATGGCAATAAAGGACAGCAGCCTATGGAGGGATGGCGAAGCAGCGCGGGGGGTGGTGGGGGCGGGGGTGGAGGTGTTGCTTTTAAAGATAACAAAGCAGGACAGACTTCCCAGGGAGAAATAACCTGTCTGCTATAATCATTAAGAGAGAGAGAGAGAGATCAGAGTGCCGTAGCTGAGCCAGACTGTGACTGCAGAGTAACAGCCAGGAAAACACTCCGATTAGCACTTTTTAAAATGTCCTCTGATGAACTGCATCGCAGTAAGAAAGCGCAAAGCTTTCCTCGGTGCAACGAAGAGTTCACTACTCTATTTACTGCTTATGAGAAAAATAGTTCACAATTTCAACATCTGTTTTAACAGAAAATGAAACAATTTAAAGACCTAATTTACCTGTAACTAGTTTGTTCTGCTTGATGGTATTAAAAAGCAATCTTTTATTTTTAGAGGATTTTTTTTTCTTTTACTGTGCACGGTAAAAAAAAAAAAAAAAAAGGTCATTATATGCGTCTCTAATTGATGGTGGAAACCGCATCTGGCATTCTTTCGTTTTTGTGTCTGTTTTGGTTTATTTGATCATTGGAGTAATTAATATAAGTAAAAAGAGAAAAACGTATGAAAGCAAACAGCTGACACTGCACAAAGAAAACCGTGTCCTCTGGGTAAATACGATCATTTATTTACTATAAAAGGGTAAAATTAATGTTGTAGCCAAAGAATACATTAAAAAAATGATTTCGATCAAAACAACGCTGTTCCCCGTCCATTAAATTTCTCCTCTCCACATCATGCTCCTGACTGCAGGCTACATTCATTGCTTCTTAAAGCAAGCTCCCACTTCTTTTAATTCTTTACTGTATTTCATATGAAAAACAGGCCATTGTCTCTCATCTTCTCGTCTCTGCTGGACGTCACAGTTACATATTATAGAGGCATTTTAATGGACTGCAGGCTTAACTTCACAATAAGACTTTATATGACCTCAAACGAATCAGTGAACCCTCCCTCACCTGTCTTCGGCGGATTTCTCTTCACCTTCATCCAGTCAAAGGTCTGCCCCTGTCCGGCCTGCTGGACCTCATCATCCCCCCTTTCTCTGTCCTGTGATACCGGCAGCTCCCCGTAGCCTCCCCCAGGCGAAAGCTCTAGGTAGCCCCCTGCGTCAAGAACCCCCCCGCCAATCTGCTGCGAGTACTGTGACCCAGCAAGAGTGCGCTGAGGCCCGCAGTAGACCCCGGCAAGAGAGCTGTAACTGGGGCCGACGGTTGGGACCGAGCTGGGGAAATTTGATTGATGACAGTAGGTGGAGGCCAAAGACTCCTCCACGAAATACTGCGGATGGACGGAGTTGGGAGGGCCCGTCGAAGCAACGTACTCAGAGTTTGTGGCGCATGCCTGGCCCACATAGGCCCCGGTGTTGCAGCCGTTATTATAAGGAGAAGGTATTACGCTCTGCAAGCTTTGGCTCTGGTGAAGCTGAGGATGATTGTGATGTTGATGGTAGCCGCTGTGCGTATGCTGTTCGTGATGCTGAGAAGGATGTTGATGATGATAATGATTTGCTCCTCCACTGGCGGTGTCCGCCCCAGCGCCCCCGTACATCCTTCCATCCGCGGTGTAACTTGCTCCTCCGTCTGTGCTGTCACTTCTGGACCCGGGGACAGGAGGGCCACTGAGGCCAGTTTGGATAGCCACGGGGAATCCCTGATGCTGATCCAGAGGAAGGTGATGGTGCAAGTGATGGTGGTGGTATCCAGATTTAGGCGCAGAATAAATGCCGGTCCCCGGCCGGTTACAAATGGAGTATTCCACAAAGGAGTTCATGTTGTCCATGCAGACCCGAGCCACCAGTAAAATGTCTCGATTTGTTATCAGCAAGAAACACGACTGAAATGAACAGAAACTCGTTGAAAGGAAAAAATCAAATAAAGAAAAATTCCATTTGAAAGTTGTTCCTAGACGCGACAGTATGATGTGAAATCTCTGCTGCACGCGCAAAACACAACAAAAATCTCCAAAGTCAAAAATATTGTTCAAAAATAGAAAAACGAGTATTTTTAAAAATCACACACACAAAAAAAAAAAAACTGTAGAATTTTCCAGGCTTCGCGTCTCCAAAGCAGAAACACACATATGTCGCGTTCTCTGTTTCAGTTTGTGTCACTGTGTGTTTTGGAGGCCTTCCTGCGAGTTCCGAAGGCTCATCAGTGTCAGTGGGAAACCACGCGAGACGACTGAAAAAGAGTATAGTCACGTTTTCACACAGGTTACACGCCGTCTTCCTCCAGTCTGTCTTTCCTTCAAATTCTCCAATTTTCTCTCTCTCTCCTCTCCAGCTATCTCCCTCTCTCTGTCTCACCGTGTCACTTCTATTCTTACCTCTTTGGCCGGTCACGTGACTGGTCGCCTATGGTGACCGGTGGCCAGAAGTTTGTTAGCTGGTCACGGGAGCAAGGGAACTACAGAATTGTGTGCGTGTGTGTGTGTGTGTGTGTGTGTGTGTGTACGGGAGGAGGGGAGAGGGGCTTTCTTTCGGTTCTGGAGTGGAGTTTGCACGCGCGCGCGTTTGCGCTGGCCCATTCGCCTCATCCATCACTCGCCGTGACATTAGCACGACAAAGAGACTTCAATCAAACCGGCCCATCAATCTGATATCAGCACGGATCTGTCAGAGCAAAGAGAGAGGCAGAGAATAAAAGAGGACCTGTGAGCCGGCCTGCAGCTTCCAGACCTCCTCCCTGCAAAAAGCTCAAAGAAAGAAGACAGAAACCAAATGAAGCCAGTACTGTACACTGGTACCATGCTACTACCACTTTGTTAAATATTACTGCGGCTCCTAATGCTGTTTCCACATCTACTAAAGTCCAATTTATTATAGTTCTGTCCCTCATCTGTTACTATAACATTGCTCTCCAGTATAAATTGCGATTCAGAAACATGCATCACCATTGCATCAAAGTCAGTGATGATTTGCACTGTCTTTGTTTCACTGGCTACAATCTGCGAGCTCTGTAGGCTAATAAAGAACATTCAACTGTAAAGGGCAGCCCTTTCTTAATTTACACCATAACTGTATAAATATGAGCTTACTGACGTAAGTTTAAAAAAAAGAATTCTAATGTGATTCAATATATTCGCACTAGTTTTAGGCACAGTTTCTTTGAAGGCAGGCATTACAAGTAAGTGAGCCTGTAACACTAAAAGCAGGACATGAAGAGAATGCTAAAGCAGGAACTGCGCTCAGTTTGGTGAGTGATGGGACTGTGTGCCCTCGTTCCACTTCTTCTGAATAAACTTCATTCATGTAATTGTACTTATTTGTAGCAAGTTAAAACATCGCTATTGCAAATAAATAGAACTGGTAAAAATCCAAGTTGTAAGAAAGTAAAAAGGTTTTTTATAATAGCTCCACAGTGTTTGAAGACTTCCTAAGCTCGGTTTATATGTGAGAAAGGACATCTGTGGAAACATTTCCAACCTGATTTTCCCCACAGTGACCAAAGTTCATGTGTGAAAACAGCTTCAGACTGTGAGTCAGCAGCTGACTTTAGGAATGTCAGTAAGGGTTCAGTGACTCGTGTTGATGAGAAGTGGGTAAAACTTATCTTAACCTTGAGGGGAGCGGCTGAAGCGACTACCAATGACAACAAAGACGTGTGATGGTCTTTTCCGTCTTCTCGTTCCCTTCACCCCGCAGCAGATGGCTGCTCCTGCCAGGTTAAAAGGGAGCTCTTCCTCCCCACCTTCCACATGTGCTTGCTGATAGGGGGTACACAGATTATTGGGGTTCTCCCAGATTTTATACTGTCTTTGACCTATAGCATAAAGCACAATGAGATTATTTGAAAAATAAACAGAAAAAAAATTTGGAATACCTGTGCAACATCCAGTAGTGATCAACCAGTAGCTACAAAGTAATGTGTGATGGTAGGATGAGGTTTGAGCCTTTGCTGACTGCCAGCTGATCAGCTCTGTGTGTGGATGATGCACCGACTCGCCGTCTGCCTGCAACATTCAGCACTAACAAAATGCATACTCATCAGCCAGGTCAGGCATTCATTCAGCTAATCTCATACTACACAACTTAAACACTAGTGACACATTTTGCCATCTCTGGTTAAAGTTAGCTGCATTTTATAACAAACACTTCCTGGGTGCGTTCTCTCCTGCAGGACAGAAGGAATGTTTTTAGCGACTGAAGGCTTCCTATCGATCACGCAGCTCAGTCGCAAAGGACTTTTGGGAGTCCGTTTACTTTTCAACAATTGCATTGGGAGGCCATAGATTTCCGATGAGCGAATGTGCATGTGCAGGTGCCCGTGTGAGAGCGTGTGCTAATTGAATGAATGAGCTGATCTGTTACACAAATGAGGTTAAAGCAGACAGGAGGCTTTTTACTGGGCCAAACCCTGCTGGTCCAGCAGAGCAGGAAGCACGGATGACAACATAATGAACTTTCTGTGCGTGTGAATGTGCGTCAGTGGCCTGCAACTGTGCATGTCATTGAGGCTTTTGGGGAAGTTTTTTAATGGGTATCTTAAATTATTGTTCTGTCAAAGTTTCAGAATGAGACTTTCTAAATCTATTTGTTCCTTTTCTGGGATAAAACGGAACAAAATCTCTTCATTTCTGTCTTAAATATTTGCTCATCAAGTGTGTACTTCACAGCCTGGACACCTTCTCATTGCTCATTAGCCTCCATTATAACTGCCTCCAATGAACCCATCATCAATTTCTCCCCTTCACAGCCTCTGTGAAGGGCCTGACAGCAGGCGCGCTGCAATCGTGCCGCTATGACGAAATCAGAACGAGCGGCGTGGGCGAGCGACAAGGAGGGAGGTTAATCATCAGTGAGGGGCTGAAAGGAAAGAGAGGCAGAATGAGTGGGCAGGATGTCTGCAGGAACAGACCGGGACAAGAAGAAGATTAAATGACGCCCACACGGCTGCATGGGTGGTGGAGAGACTAAAGGAGAGAGAGCGAGAGAGAGGGGTCAAATGGTCAAACTCAACTGTGCCCACGTTTACTTGTTTACATCCATGCAGTAATACCCAATTACTACGTGGTAATGCAGTATGATCTAGTAATCAGATATGCAAACTAAGTAAAAGGTGCTGCTTTTTGTCAATAAACATAGAAAAGCATAAAAACAAAACAAGGAAATGTTTTATTTATTTAACCTTTTTTTCCAATTACTGGTTTATTTGGGTTTTTTGCTCAATAAATTCAAGCTAAAGTCAGGAGATAATTCAGTGTGACGGTCACACATTCTTAATGCCCAACACAGCAGTTTATAATTGGATTCAACAGGAAGAGAGGCAGGAAGGAAACTACAGACTGAAAAACGTCCATCTTTAAATTACAGGGAAAATTCATAAAAAGTTATGATTAATCCCTTTTTCTTTTTATTACTCCTCTTTGCTCATCACCAGGAGGCGCCATAGGGGTCAGGTAGGTGCAAGGTGTGTCTGTGGTCCGTGGCCATTGAGGCGAGCTCTCTGGACATTGAAAGTCACCTCTCTGGTGGGGAAGGGGCCTGAAGTAGTGCACAAGGCTGAGAGATACTGGCTAGATATAGTTGTGCTCACCTCAACACACACCTTGGGCTCTGGAAGCAGTCTCTTAGAGAGGGACTAGACTCTGTTCCAATCTTAGCGGGAGGCGGGAGGGAGGGGTGAACACTCGTGTATCCCTCTGGCTCTCTGCCACTACACTGGGGTTTTTTCTGGTGGATGAGAGGGTTACTGCCCTGTGCCTTTGGGTTGGGGAATGGGTCCTGACTGTTGTTTGGACATATGCGCTGAACAATAGTTCAGAGCACCCAGTAGTCATAGAGTTGCTGGGTGCAATGCTGGAGGGTGCCCCACCTGATGATTCCTTTGTCCAACTGGGACACCTCAGAGCTCGTGTGGGCAATGACAGTGAGACCTGCATGGGTGTGACTGGAAGGAATGGTGTTCCAAGGAAGGCTGGAACATCAAATCCAAATGGACCGTGAGTCGCACCTTGAGGCAAGTGCACTGAGATGTTGCAAGCCTTTCGGTTGGCCTTTAAATGGTTCTGGCAACCCAGAACTCAGGAGGAGAAAGTGGTGCTCTTCAACTGAAGATGAAGCTATAGTCGGGTGGTGGCCATCACTAGGGGTGAGGTCACTGAAGTAGAAAAAAAAAAGTCCTTGGTGGCAGGGCCCCTGGGGTGGATGAGATTTGCACTGAGTTCCTTGAAACCCTGGATGCAATGTTGCATAGAGATCTGGGGCAGTAGCTCTGGATTGGCAGACTGGTTTAGTGGTTCCCATCTTTAAGAAGGGGGTCCAGATGGCGTGTTCCAGTTACAGAGGGACCACACTACGCCAGGGTACTGAAGAGGAGAGTCCATCTGTTAGTCAAACCTCGGATTCAGGAGGAATAATGCAGTTTTCATCCTGGATGTAAAACACTGGACCAGCTCTTTATCCTCTGCAGGATATTCAACTGTGCATGGGAGTATAGTCCCTGTCCAGCTGCAGTGAGAGCTTGGTCTGCATTGGCATCTGTAGGTCAGACTCATTCCTGCTGGGTGGTGGACTTTGCCAGCGCTGCTCTTTGTCACCACTGTTGATCATTTTTACGAGCAGAATTTCGTGGCACAGCCAAGTGGCAGAAGTTTCCACTTCGGTGGCCTCAGGAACTCATCTCTCCTTTTTGCAGATATGTGGTTCTGTTGGCTTCATGAGTTTGGACTGGAGCAGTTTGCAGCCAATTATTAGTCACAGTGGTGAGAATAATAATTAATACCTCCACGTCTGAGACCATGGTTCTGAGCTCGAAAAAGGTGGAGTGCCCACTCTAGGTCAGGGATGAGTTGCTGCCCCAAGTGGAGGAGTTCCAGTATCCTGGGATCTTGTTCACAAAGGAGGAGAGAAGGGAGCAGGAGATGAAGAGATGGATTTGGGCTGCGTCTGCAGTGTTGTGGATGCTGTCCTGATCTGCTGTGGTGGACAGAGGTGAGTGTAAATGCATATTCAGTATGATTCCCGTGTAGCATTAGTTATTATTTCAGAGCTGGTGGCATATTTTAAACTTACCTTGTGTTTTTAGCCTCCCCCGTCTCTCTGCTTTTGGAGCTGAGCTGCAACATAATAGAGAAGGCAGCAGCTGAAGGCCACACGAACCACAGACCTCAAAGCTGAAAAACACTATTTACAAAACCTCTCAAATATACACTTTATATTTGTAACCATATATCAGAGAATAGCTGGCTTTTCCCTGGTTGTTGTACAGTTATCATTTTGTCATATTCAACGGATACATTTGTTTGACTGTGTCCCTCAGAGGAACAAAATATTATATTTAGCCAATATTTTACTCTAACAAGCCAGAAAAAGTCACATTTTGAAGCATTGTTTTTATTTCATAGTGTTGGACAAAAAATAACATTAACGTAAAATAATTAATTAGTTGCCCCTTATTAATATCATGTGTTTGCAAGCCTAATCTGGCATTAATAAACAAAAATCCAAAAACGTACAGATTTACTGGTTTATAATTCAACATGTTTTAAATTCATGTAGATGTGCTCGTTTTTTTTAAACATTTACCTTTTAAAAATGCATCTCAATCTTCTGTGATGATCTATCTCTGTGTCATGGCTACTGCATGCTGCTAACCTCTGGGAACTATTGAACGGCTCCATAATCTGCTACTGCTGTAAAACCCCCAAAACAAACAAACAAACAAACAAACAAACAAACAAACAAACAAAAAAAGGTCCATTGGACTGAATGGAGGTGGCAGCTCTGGTAACTGCTAGTAAGCACTGGGAAAGGGCCTAGGTCAGAGGTCAGCAATCTTTTGAATGTTAAAGCCACATTTCTTTATTCGGATCCATCTAGTTTTTTTGTCAAAGCCACGAGGGGCTTCCAGATGTGCAAAAGAGCCACAGGGTCAAGACCCCAGACCATAACCTTCCACTTAAGCCCAGTAAGTAACTTTCAGGCTCAACCAAAACAGCTCAAGTGTAAAAATAATAGCTAAAGTATAAAAAGGTCACATGCAACATTTAAACCCCGGCCTGTGAGCCACCAACTTCTAAACTGGAGTTTGCTGCTGTTTCTGTATCTGTGCACAAAAAATATATAAAATCTGTGTGCTTGAAAGCAATTCAGAAACTTGTGACTATTTCACAAACAACTGTGAGACTATGTTGGGTCATTAAGTGTGCTTCTGTGCTCTCACAGAAATAGTAAGTTTAACATTTTAACATCACCCAGGGACCTGAACTATAGGAAGCAAGTTCAACTTTATGGTAATATCCTGTTATTTTTGTTACCCTATGATTATCCTGCTAAGTGGTAACATGAAGGTAGTTTTAACTCAGAAACAGGGGTAGATGCAAACCTAATCCTAACCTTGGATCGATCACTGGTAACTGGCTGAAGTTTAAGCAGGAAAACAAGCAGACCTGATTCTGCACACTGATGCAGTTCATAGCACGGCCAAACTAGGCAACTCAGTTTTCTGGATCCTCAGGCGCGACCAGAAACCGAGAGCACAGAAACAAGAACATTAGTACAGGAGAATTCTAGAACACATTTGGGAGCCTAATTAGCACAACCATTGACAACAATCTGGCAAAGAGCTGGCTGATGAGTAGATGAGCAGCAGGTATGTAGGCTGAAGCACGGGAACTGGAACCTCCACCTAATAAGTGGGGTAGGCGGGGCTTACCCAAACCCTTCAAGAAGCAACAGGTGAGAGAAAAAATACCCAAAAGCAGAAAAACCAGTCCAGGAACCATGACAGTGCGTATCACTGCTGCCCACTAACGAGCTGCATGCCAGCAAATGTGCAACCTGCTCAAATTATTGTTCAGAAAGCAGTTTTCTGCTGATGTTCTTCCACTTTGCAGGGCCTCTAGCTGTGAGTTCGTGACCTGAAGGTTCTGGCTTGTCTCAGCCCCACACCACGTCACGCTATCTCTTTCTGTTTCTGAGTGTTTGCATTTTTGCGGTGTCTGTCCGGGACTGAATTTAAAGAAGTTAAAAAGTACGATTAAGAGGCAGAGACAGCAGGAAGCTGATAAACCTGCGACTATAACGTTACTCCCTGCTTCAAAGAAATTAAGCAATCCGATTTGACAAGTTTCCTCTCCAGCTTTCTTTATTTCACTGCCGCTTTTTAATATTCCTGTCAGACGGGCCAAATGGCTCAAGAATCAGGAAGTTATGCTCCAGTATTCCTGGAAATGAGTGGAGGTGTGTGTGTGTGTGTGTGTGTGTGTGTGTGTGTGTGTGTGTGTGTGTGTGTGTGTGTGTGTGTGTGTGTG
>JAVDPK010002874.1:483557-499241 GCA_034780415.1 Cichlasoma orientale | reverse complement strand
GTTCCCTCCTGATTTGTCTACCCCCCCCCCCCCGTTTTACCTTACTGTTAAGCACCAGTTGGTCTGAACTTTAAAAGCTGTCCATTTTGAGGAAGCTGCAAATTGGTAGCTTATAGATCATTTATTATATCATATATCTGCAGGCACGAGATATCATCTGATGATGTAGCAGGTTAATGGCTTCTCCATGTTGGGGCCAACGCAGCAGCTTTTTAACACTCATTGCTTGTTTATCTGGAAAGCTTCTTACATCTTTTAGGACCCCGATCTCTTTGAAATGTGATGTGTTGTATGGTTTTGTTTTGGATAAGTAGTTTTACTGATCTTGAGCTAATGATCTTATGACCATATCTGCACGTGAAATACCATTCAAATGAAAAATCTGTATATAAACAGTTATTTTAGCAGTAGATGGTCATGAGGTTGGATTGCTACCACAGCTGGCTCCTGGGCGTCTAACCAGGTCGTGCATCAGTTCAGAATTTCATTGTTCAAGTCACTGGTTCGATTCTAATGATATTAGACCGCTATGTCCTTTAAGACTGCAACTGAGTAATTATGTAAATGTCTCAGTCAGATGTGATGTGATTGGTCATTGTTGCATAAGAGCAAGGCTTCAGACAAAGCAGCAGTGTGGGCCAAATTTTGTTCCAACTAAGCCGGAATAGAATAGTGCAGTGAAATCGCACCTGGGAAATAAAACCTGGAGCTAATAAAAAACACTTCGTGCAACCTCCACTTTCTTTCAGTGATTTGGGTGATTTGTGTATTTATTTTTTTTAAAAAGGTGTCTAGTCTGTGCCCTGTACAATTCATGCGGATAACGAGGGTTATTTTGGCACTGAATTTTATTTGTCTGGGAGTCTAAATCCCGGCTGTGTCTACCCAGGCTGGGCGCTCTGTAGGTTTCCTTCATTCGTCAGCGTGCAGATGGTTTGATGGACGCTAGGCCGCAACTGTTATGTCTTTTGCATTGTTGTCGTCCGGTTGTTAAATAATGCTGACATTGTTGTGGCTTCTGCCTCAGTGCTGCTCGGCTATTAATGTCTTATTGTTCACTGCTGAGAAATGGATGAAGTGTTCGTGCCTGTGTGTGGACTACTGGTCATTTCTGAAATTGCTTCAGCACATTAGTATAGCCCAGCAGCTCTGGGTATTCCCTAACACCCCCCACCCCCTCCATCTGTGAACAATGTGTTGATGACTGTTGAGCTGGCAGTGAGTTGTCCACTGTTTACTGGTTGTCATGGCACCCATAAAGAGGCCTGTTCATAGGTGGATTAATGCTGCGAAGCATGCTGGGAGCACGACTGCTAGCAAACTATCTGTCTTGAGGTCTTTGACAACTTCATTTGTAGTAAAGAAATGTCTCACTGTATCATGTAGTTGTAGCTACTTTGAATAGAGTTGGTGTGTGTCAGGGACACTGCATGGATAAAGGACACCTGCTTCAAGCAGAACACAATGATTCACTGATTGATAAGAGTGGTTAACAGGAATTTCCTGGTCTCCTCTGTTTTCGCTGCGCTGAGTGTAAGTGGAGAACAGTGGGGTCATTAGTCAGCTGTTAACGTGAGTAATGCTATTAGTTGTTCCCATGTAAGAAATTTCTGAAAGGGCAGCTTTTTGGTTTAAGTTTGGCTTTTTGTACCTCCCCAAATTCAGACTGCAGTTGATTAAAATGGTACACCTGTGGACCTGGGTGGTCTTTGCTATGTGGGATGGTGACAGCTGCCATCGAGGAGTGTTGCTGCCATAAACAGGTGTGCTTGGTATCCACAATGGTTAGGTGGGTTGTTTGTATCCAATTAAGAATTACGTGAATGCCAGATAATCACAAGATAATAAGCCTTTTTCATTTCACCTGTTAGTGGTTTTAATGTTGTGGCTCTTCAGGGTATAACCCAGCCTGTACTGCATTATTAATCTAACACCAGCATCAGTATAAAAGAGTTTTTTGTTTTTTTTTAAATCTGCTGACGGTGTTGAATGACCCCGACTGACATTTACACTGATGTAGGTACATCTGCAATAAGCCTGTTTTAGCCAGTACAGCTGCCTGGATGCTTTATTAGTGCAGTTCTGCTTTACATTTTTAGCACTCCAAGTCGTTTCAGTAACTCCGATTTATAGTAAAACATTCTGTTGGGTTGCAACATGCTCATCAAAATGATGTGCTGCTACTTTGTTTTGGCCTCTGGGTGTTTATTCGGTATAAATATTAAATGTTTCTTTCCAGGAAAACAGGAAAAATAAGAGACATGCCCAAGCTTGTGTTTAATCAGCTTTAAACATGGCTGTCAGAGGAGATTTTCCCTCTCTTCCGACATGTTTGCCCGTATCAGTCATCTAGAACGTTCTTTGTGTTTTTACACACGCAACATTCAGAGGTTCCAGGTCGTCATCCACGTAGTGGTAGCAGCTTTTCAGGCAGTCCCAGGGTGTGTGTTTGTTCAGTGATGTCGCTCACGGCTCCCAGTTTCAGCTCATAACTCTTGTCATTTAATGTAGAGGGGAAAGGTATGGGGAGGGACAGGAATGATTGTATTTACGTATCCCAGCAGAGATTGCCTTAGTAATTAGTAACCAGTGAATGAGTCATCCAGTCACAGGTGGAATATGTACGGTGTGAAAGTACACCCAGCCTGTAACACGGGCAGTGTACCTGAATGTGTTAAGGACTTGAGCCTGAATCAGCTGTAATAAAAGGGAGTGATGGTGGAAATGCATTGTGACGGCTGTGGAGTGGGAAAGTGACAGTAACAGAAGAAGCACAGGAATTCAGATTAAGAATACCAGAACTAAAGAGACACATTTTTACTGAATTGAAAGGATATGCTGGCAGGTGTGAAGGATGCCATTTCCCCGAGGAGCTCAGTATTTAAAAATAACAGAAAACAGCCACCCCTGATCTGGATCTGAAGTTTTCTACAGAGCATGAATTATTCCCTGTGGGACTGGTGTTTGTAATGAGTGAGGGGATGATGAATTTGTATATCTTGAGGAAGAATGCATGGAGGAGGAGCAGAACTTGAGCCTTAATAAGAGAGATTGAAGGATGAAAGAAAAAGAGAGAGTGTAAACAGTACTAAAGGGGGAGTAATGTATAAGGCATTGTTTAGGCAATGCATGTAATTAGAGATGTGGGGAGATGAGAGGGAGTGCTGCAAGGGCCGATTGGAATGCAACAAGAGGTAGGGAGGGAGCGAGGAGGATAGCGGGAATAGTATTAGTGAGGGAGGAATGTAGAGTGAGGCCCATGCTAGGGAGGGTGGGAGAGAGAGAGAAAGAAATAAAGAGAGGGAGAGAGTTGGAGGAAGAAGGGAGGAAGATTGGGGGGAGGGGATTTTAGGTGGAATGTGGCCAGGTTCTGATCACGTCTGCTGGATAGATTGGACAGGACAGCAGGCCAGGCTGGACCCTCGGCTCCACAGCTCAGCCTCAGTCAATAAGGTAGACAGAGGAAGAGTGGAGAAAGGATAAGGAGATCAAATAAAAGAAAGCAGGGAGATAAAGGACATTTAGAAATGAGAGAGGTGAGCCAGATCCCTACTCTCTCTTCTTTGAAACCTGACTGAATGAGACTCTATGCAGGCTGCAAGCAGATGGAGGAAGAGCAGTGGTGTGGCAGCGGGAGGCCAGGCTCTGTTATATAGAGGCTGTCAGAATTTTTCAGCTTAGGGTTGGTTAAGGAAGATGAATGAATGGAGGGAGGGAGGAAAATGTGTTGACTGCAAGAGAAATGTGAAGAAGGGAGAAACTGCACTTTCAATTAAGACAAGGAGTTAGATGAAGGGGAGGGTGAGGGTCGGGCAGTGGGCAAACTGGCAGTGACAGAAAGAAAGTGAACTGTTTACTGTTACAAAGCATGGAGAGTAAACGGAGAGAGATGGAGGGATGGCAGAGGGAGGGAAAGGTTTTAATTGAGCTGTACTAGTTGGAGAAGAGAGCAGGGAGAAGCGCACAGTGTGTCGGGGGGATGTGTTTCTGTGAGATGTGCCTGAACTTTGTCAGCTTACGCCTCAGATGTGATAAATGTGAGATGGTATGTTGCAGCTGTTTTCTTGAGTTGGAACAAAGAAGCTTAGACAGTGTTGTTTTGTTATGATGTGAATATCATGGATGTAAAATGAAATATGTTGTTTTCCAGTCAAGGGTGAAGATAAAACAGGCTAGATAATTTATGATAGTTTAATTGTCACTTGCAAGCAGAAAGATGCATATCTTCCTGATTTTTAATTAAGCCATATGTCCCCTGGGCTCGAAACTACAGTGATATGAGTCACGATAACCAATATGCTTATCTGTAATCTTTTTTTAAACTCATCATTCTGGTATATTTACCTCTGACGTGCTGCTCCCAAACGCTGTTGCCTAACCACCGGCACTGTTTCTGTTTTGTTTATTCTGCAGTCTTACTGCTTATACAAAGGGATAGGAAAGTGATGATGGTATAGGTTATGCACAATTCTATTTTTTTTTTTTTTTTTGTTTTGTACAATTCGATCTTAAAATAACACCTGAATGACCATCGCATGTGTATATTGGAAGATTAACTGTTTCCTGCACATGCTGACTGTAATGAGATCCCTTTCTAATGTGATTCCAATGCAAGCCTGTATTTCCCACGGATTGGCTGTGAAAGAAGAGGAGAGGCTCTCACTGTGTTAAGTTATTAAATCATTCAATCTTTTTGGCTTTATTAGATAGTGTACAGTGAAGAGAGGCAGGAAAGTTGGGAGAGAGAGAGATGGGGGAAGAAGAGTCGGATGTGAACCCGGGCCGCCTGCCTACACCTGTGGGGCATACATGGTGGCCTGCTCACCCACTGAGCCACCCCGGCACCCAAATCATTCAATTTTTAAGCTTCTCCTCTGTAAATATTTATCACTTCTACAGAACAGCGAGTCTCTGACAAGCAAATTCCAAATCTCCACGTTTTGTCCTTGAAGCAGACTTTGGTTTGTTGTAGTTGCAAAAATAAAATCATTACTAATAATATTTGTGATTGCTCCCTTATTTTCAAGTGAGCCAGCATAAATAGTGCTGGCTCACTATGCTTTATCTATGGAGCAGTGCTAAAAGTTGATCTTGGCAATAAGAGGCTCTAACTGCAGTTTGACGTGTTCTCTTCCAGGGCCAGATGCTGAGAGCAGGAAAAAGCCAGAAGCACAGGGTTCCCCTGCTTGCCCCTCCCCAAAAAAATCCCTATTCAGATGCATGAGTGCAAGGATTGTGAGGCTAGACTTAGGTTCCCCAAGTCCACGAGGCTACTCCTCCGTCCCCTGTACTCCAGCTTCCTCCCCAACCGGTCTTCTCCCTTCTCCTCTTTAAAGCTAAATATCACAGGGCTGCACAGACGGCTGCGTTTGTCACACCCAGACCTAGCCACTTCATCTCAGACTCAGCATCCTTCCTGTAACCCAAGAATGAAATTGACATCCTCTAGTAACCTTTCTCTGTCACCTATCCTGCCCTGTCCCAGCCACAAGGCACATCCCTGCTCCTGGCTACCCCAGGCACCAGCTGTAGTCCCACTACAACCAGTCCAGTATACACTCCACATCTTAACTATTATTGCCTTACTGGGCCCACTCCTCTTCATCAAGCCAGTGTTCTGCATGAACTCTTGTCTCCTTATCAGGTTTTACTTGTTTTTAGCTGTCCTAGTGTTGGCCTCAAGGACCACTGGGTCCAGCACTTACCTGTAGCTTTAAAAGAAAATGCAGCAGTGAGTGGACACAGAAACAATCAGCCAGACCTACAACAAAGAGAGGGAACAAGGAGGCAGAAAGAGGAGAGTTTGCAGGACCAAGAAGGGCAAAATGAGGAGGAGAGACAAAGAAAAGCTCGAGCGGGGCGCAGATGGACCACAGTGACTAAGGGACGTGTTGAGTGAAGGTAACAGGAACAAAGCTGGAGGGCAAGGACAGGAGGTATTACAGGAAAGAGAGAGGCATCTGTGTCAGCACAAAAGAAATTGATGGAATTGCTTCACGCTGCAGGGACAAGACAGAAGCTCGCATACATATGCATATAGAAAAAGTGCTGTATGTGCATGTAGACTGGCAAATAAAGTGCATTAATTCTGCATTAACCCCATTAGCAAGCTGTATTCATTGTACACTGGTTCTTTACAGCTGATTCATCCTACAGTGTAGATTTTAATTTGGGTCTTCTTGATAAATGGCTCCTGTCAAGACGCGGTAATAAAGCAGGACTGGTGTGTGTAATAGGGAATCCATGACAGATCATATGAGGAGGCCTAGAAGCAGGCTAATGTTCATGACCGGAGTCTTTTAAATAATGGATCTAATAAGCAATTCCTCAAATTGACACCTCAATTCCGCATCAAGACGTCCTTTGCTCAAGCTTGCCTCATAGCTCTTCATGTCCGCACAGCCTCTTCCCATCCCGAACACCTCACTCCTGTCAGGGGACAGTAGCCTGCTACAGTTCAGACTGCCCCTATTCCATCCAGGCCTCTCAACACACTCTCTCTGTCCTCCCTTCTTCCATTTCTTTCTCCTTCTCTTATCAGCAGAATTAAGGCACTTTTTATCTGGGCTGTGCCAGGAAGGCATGCTCACCACACCAGGAATAGCAACCCTCTGGGAATTTACTCCTTTGAAAGTATTTTTATTATCACCTCCTTTTCTCGCTTCATTTTCTCCCCTCTCACTCTGGCTGCATTTTTTTCTATACTTATTTCTCTCCTTCCTGCTTCATCTCCTTTTTTCCTTCTGTTTTTTCCTCATCTATCCAAGTTCACGCTGACACACATCACGTACTCCCCCTCCTCCCCTTCTCTTGTATCGTTCGGTGTCAGGAACAACGCGGCACCGGCTGTGTGGTGAACATCCAGACTTGTCATCAGCAAACCTGACTGTTTCCAGAACACTGCAGCTTTCATCTGCTCCTCTTTTTTTCTTTGTGTTGTTCTTACTCTGATCCTTGAGACATGTGCGATGCTTCGCACTGAGGGCTGGCTTGATGCACAGCACTTGTTAAACAGTCATCAGAGCAGCTGATGAGTGTAAAACTGTCCTTTAACAAATATAAACGTAGAGACAAAAGTATTGGCCACAGTAATTGTACTGATAATAGCAGTTCTTGTAGCTCCTCCCTGACCATGTTGCTTCACCAGGACATGGTATCAGGTTTCCCTGACGCTGCACCCGGGACTACTAGTACAAGGAAGTAAAGGATTTAGTATCATCGTTGTTGCAGGGAAAGCCTCTTGTCATCCTTGTAATGCTGTGTAGTCATTAGTGGCTGCTGAAGAAGCCGGTGCCATTAGAATGCATGCATTAATGCTTTACTAAAGAAGGAGGTGTATTAATGTCTGTGGGAAAAGGTGCAGCTCAACAGATGCACACTTGTGTAACTGTGTAATGTAGCTTCTTGTTCTTCATCTTTTAGAGGCCACAATAACAATAAACCCGGGAATTCTGATGTCAGCGAGAGTAAGCGGTGCCATTGGCTGTGCCAGGCTGTGAATGCCCACACATACCATTTATTCTGCGCCATTAATACAGTCAAAGGCCAGAGGTGGAGCACGATGCATCCAGAGCGTTTGAAGAGTGCCGAAGGAAACGATGCATTTGACCAGTGTGTGCGCCGTTTGACACAACTGGTTTCCTCTCCTCAGTCAGGGATGTCGTAATCCTTTCAGCGTCAGGATGGATCCGCATTAGTTGTTTACCCTGTGCGTGCTTATGTCTGTTAGTTACACGCTACAGAGAGGGGTGACTGAGCATCACTGTGTGCGTCCTCACTTGTGGCCGTGTGCTGCTGGGTTGTCATTTTCTCCTCCACTGCTTCGCTTCCTTTGCTCCTCACTAACCCCATTCAGAGTGTGGGAAATCAAAGCAGCCACTGCATATTTGAAATACCTAACCTGTTCAGAGCCATGGCAAGTGTAGGGCTAGAGATTATGTTTTCTATTCAGAGTTTGTGAATCATACCTCAAATATGAGCACTGATACTGATTAACTGCGCGGTTATTGACCGAGGAGTAGAGATAGGAATGCTCCAGGTTTGAAATTCTAGACTGAAACTGTTGTTTAATTCCAATTTTGAGCCAGGAAGCAAAGAAACCAATAACAGAACTGCTTTAAGTTCTTTGAGTTTGTCTGTACACTGTTTTTAAATGACCACAAATATATAACAGAACATTTATTCTTTGCCTGTATGGTCTCTGTCTCCTCTGCCTACGGGACCAGCAAAAGTACAAACATGAACAAGAGTAGCCCACATTACTGGTTGGTCCACATATTTCTCATACTGCCCCAAAGGTGACAGCTCACAGCAGCAGTGTGTGGATGTGGGTCTGTATGGCTTTGTGTTGCACTATGATGCAAGGACCTTAACATTATGCAACTATTTATAGTGTGGAAACCCAAGCTGAGAATATCCTCATGATGGAAACACCGTTCAGTAAAAAGCTATGATGCTGCTGTATCCAAGTGTAGGGTAGCCCACCATTCCATAAGCACACTGCTTATTTCTTCCTGTTGTGCATGCTTCATCAGAGTTGATGGTTTTCTTTTTGCACAAAAATCTGAGCAGTGGACCCGGCTCAGATCCTAGATCTGAAGTCTCAAATCAAGAGCCCTGTGTTTCAAATATTCAAAGTTTTGCCTGCTAGATCATCTATTGTTATAATTTTGAAACGCATACATGCGGTATGTGAAGATGGAAAGGTTTCAGATAAATGCACCGGCATGTGTTTCTTATTTCTGCCTGCACTGGTTTGTTGCCAATGTGTCCATAAATGTTAAGAGTTTAAACAGCAGCCTTGTGATAAATATCCTCAAAAATCTGAGCATTGTAAAACATTTCTGCCCTCACAGTTCACCTCTGACGGTTTAATCATTAGCCAAATCAGTCACATACCTTTACACGCTCAGGCTGCAGTACACCACTGCTAAGCTTAAAAGTGTTTACCAAGTACTGAGGGAATAAATGCGATGTATGCTCAACATATGCAAACACACGCATAACAGCAAACACAGAACCACCCTCTGAATTTCTCAAACAAAGGAAGGGACGGAGAATTTTTGGTTATAGTATATAAACCCAAATTAGACCCAAACCCTTTGGAGCGGCTTTATTAGGGCCCTGTGTTGTTGTCATTCTGCTGGCATGCTCAGGTCCAGGTTGTCCGGTGAAAAAGCCGTTCTTGATCTAAATATTCCATCCATTCCCGCTAAGCCTATCCCAGCTGACATAGGGCGAGAGGCAGGGTACACCCTGGACAGGTCGCCAGTCTGTCGCCAGTCTGTCGCAGGGCTAACACAGAGACGCAGACAAACATTTGCACTCACATTCTCATTCACACCTATGGGCAATTTAGATTGGCCAATTAACCTAACCCCAGTAAGTGCATGTCTTTGGACTGTGGGAGGAAACCGGAGTGCCCGGGGAAAACCCACGCAGACACAGGGAGAACATGCAAACTCCACACAGAGATAGAGGCCTGGGCCAAGGTGGAATTGAACCCAGGCCTTCCAGATGGTATTCTAACTGTGAGGCAGCAGTGCTAGCCACCGTGCTGCCTACCTATCTAAATATTCCACCCTCTATTATTCCCAAAGCTTTGTGGTGAGTTGTTGGCCATTCTGTGCTGGTCGGTTCTAATTATCGCTGTGCTGGTTTATTGATGGTGCTTGCTGTGCATGCATTATCAACACCATGCTACATGTAATTGATTTATTTTTTAAATAATTATTTCAACAGGCAGTGAATAACATAGAGTAGTATTGAGTATGCATATACCCCATATAAGTGGACATGAGAGTGGACATACAGATTCTGTACAAAATGATTATTATGTTGAAGTTATATTGGTATCAGCCAGCATATTTCCAAAGAATGATTCACCTGTGCTCATTTCCAGCTCCACATTTTTTTCTTGGGCTTTGCTGGAGTAGCTTTGCGTGATTCACAGTTCAAAATAATCCTTATTTATCTCATACTGAGCCCCCCAGTTCATTCTCTGTCTGAAACGAGCTGTTGTAGCTCTTCTCCCTTTAAGCCATTCTGATTTGCTGCCCCTCACAGACATTCTGAGCAGCTGCTGTGTGCCTGAGAAGACTGTATAAAGTTCCAAAAATAGAAAAAAAAATGATCTAAAATGGAGCGTTAAAATCAGTCTGAAGATTGATCTTTTGTGTAACAGGATATGCTTATTTATACGGTGACCTCATTATTTTAAAACTTGGCCATGTTCAAATATATAATATGACAGAAAATAAGGAAAAGCAGAATAGAAGCCCCTTTACCCCCCAGTACCTTATATATTATCGGTTTAGCAGTGGCGCTATGCCATCCATGTGGCATCTGTCTAAAAAGGAAGACGTACTGTTGTATTACACGTACACATATTGGGTGTCCCTTTGCTCAGGTATCATCGCCAACCAGAGATAAGCTAAATAAATCCATCTGTTCTGTGTGTTTAGAAATGAATGTCTGCTTGCGTGTTCTTGCAGATTCTAGCATATGTTGCATACCGGAGCTCTCAGAACGCTGTATACTTGTACCATTTGATGCCAAAACGGCATCTCTCAGCCGTTCTGTGGGCCTGTGAGTGGCCCCGAGGGGACCGCCATATTCTTTTTCCTCAAGTATAACTCTATTGTCAGGTCTGGTCCTTTCATATGGTGCAGATGGAGGCATGGTTTAGATGAAAAGAAGTCTAAAGAGTGAAATGAGATGTGGAGCATTGCCCCCTCCTATGCATGACTGCACTGCAAGAACAACCTTTGTGTCGGCTACGTAGCGAGGTGCGTGTGTGCATGCGCACATGCAAGTGTTTCAAAACATGCATCTGTACACCCTATTTGCATATTCCTCTTTGAAACAGGAACCTAGCATGCATGATGAAGGTTGTTTTAACATTTGCCTCGTTCTGTTGCTGTGGCTGTGTTTCATCTTCATGTGAAATTGGACCATAATATCAAGCCTGGCAAAGATGTAGTAAAAGTGTATACACTAACTCTTGCCTCATGGGAACTGAAACACAAGACAGCCGCTCTTTCTCGGGACAATCGATCCTTTGTTTTGGCTTTCGAGATGGAGAGGGGAGTGGTGAGGTGTGTACCTGTCAGAACCTGAGAGCCTGAATCTTTATCAGACACCCGAGTGGATTTTTTCCCCAGATTAGTCTAATATACGCTCAGTTTTATTTTCCCCGTTTTTTTTTTTCTTTCATCTAAAAGCAGAGTTTACAAAGAGCTGTCAAAACAACAAAAAAGGTGGACAAGTTGAAGATGCATTCAAAATAGAGATGATAAAAATATCACCAGAAAGGGACAGAAACAGAGACTGGAGACAGGTAAAAGAAGAGTATCAAAGATGTTAATGTTTAGCTGCTTGTATACTGGTTAACTATGAGACAGCCAAGGGTCATGTTTTTCCCTCCGTTACCAGGCCGGCTTTGGGCTTTTGTGCCGCCCATGTTGGGTTAAAGTCTACTGTACTTTGACAGTATATGCTTAAAATAGAAGTTACAGAGGTCAGGGGTTGCATCAGTGGTGTTTTTTTTTTTTTTTTTTTTAACTGAAAGCCAAACACATACCCTCCAGCCCCACAAAGACAGTTCAACAAGACAAACTGGACCAGATCTGCTGCCCATCTTTTATTCTTTTATATTTGCTACACTCCTATCCCAGGCTGAGAAAACAGGATTCATATCGGTGTTATAATACCAACCATATGCTCATTAAATCTACAGTGTAATCCAGCATATCTACTCAGTTTATGCACCTGTGAGACTGTATGCAGCATATGTAGGCTCATTTGTGGGTGGCTGCGTGTCAGAGAATGCTGATGGGACATGAACTGAGTTATCCGGTGTGGCATTTTGCATCAGTGCAACCTGAGGGGAGCTGTGGGGATCAGCGTCTTGTGTGTGTTCAGCACAGACACCCTGCAGGGATGCCTCAGGCTGAGAGCGAAGCCTTATTCATTCTTCTAAACCGCATGATGCAACTCGGTGTCAGCCTGAATAACAGTTTGATGTGTAATGAGCCTAGCGTGATATTACTGAAAAATTAACCAGCATTTGTTAACATCCTCTTTGTTTCTCTGTTCCTCTACCTCAATTCTGCTTCTCTACTTCCTGTCTTTTATTTTACAGAGGAAGCTGATTATACGACATTTGGTACCGATTCGCTGACCAGGAAGAAGAACACCGTGCTTTCCGCGGTTCTTCTGCGGCCTGACGCCAACAAGAAAAAGCCTTCAGTGATCATCAGCCTCCCTAAAGACTTCCGGCCCGTATCTTCCATCATCGACGTTGACATCCTCCCGGAGACGCACCGACGCGTTCGTCTGTACAAGCACGGCCAGGAAAAACCGTTGGGTTTCTACATCCGCGACGGCTCCAGCGTACGGGTCACCCCACAGGGCTTGGAGAAGGTCCCGGGAATATTCATCTCTCGCTTGGTGCCAGGCGGGCTTGCGGAGAGCACCGGCCTGCTGGCAGTCAACGACGAAGTGCTGGAGGTGAACGGTATCGAGGTTGCTGGGAAGTCTCTGGATCAGGTGACGGACATGATGATCGCCAACAGCCACAACCTCATCATCACCGTCAAACCTGCCAATCAGCGGAACAATGTTGTACGCAGTGGAGGAGGTGTAGGAGGAGGCGCGGCATCTGGTAGTTCAGGACGATCATCAGACAGCGGCGCCAGCTACTACGGCTACTCGTCGCACAGTGCCGCGGCCTCTGTGCCGTCGCACATCATCCAGAACTACCCCGTCGGGGAGCTGGAGAGTGATGAAGATGAAGAGGACTTGGTGATCGAGGCAGGAGGCGAGGTTGAGCCAATCAGGCGTGCGCCCTCCAACTACAGTATGACCTCATTGCCTCGCTACGAGCCACACCTCAACCTCCGCGCCGCCACCACTTCCACCTTCTCCATTAACACCAACGGGACCCTGCCCACCAGCGGCAGCAGCGGTTCCTTAAGCAACATCAAGGCGACCACGCCGTCCCCAGACAGAGCCATGGAGAGGGGGAGTCTAGAGGAGGATGGCACTGTTATAACGCTGTAGACTGGACATTCACACGCTAAACACTGGAGACCACAGAGACAAACACTCGTGTACTTCAACACACAACTCGGAGAGTTGGTGGGGAAATCACGGACAAGTAAATCAAACCCAGGAACATGCAGTTCCATTTTAGAAAGACTGTACCTGAGAAGCACAAACGTATGTCTGCATATTACATCTCAACGTGACACTAAAGAGTCGTCCTTCACATCAAACGCTGCACCCCTGTACTTTTCTCCTCTTAATGCCAATGACCACGTATGCGTGCCATAGCAGTGACACCCCCGTCTCTCCCACTTCTGCAGGCACAAAGAAAAATTGACTGTTTCTAAACCACCAGACGCATTTGTTTTTAACCGCGTAACTGTTATTGAGCCGAGCTTCCTTTAGAGGGCAGAGAAGCCCGTCCTCCCCTGAGTTTATCTCGGTGGTGCAAACAAGTTAATATCAGCACCCCTGAAACAAAAGCACTCTGTTTTTATGGGGCGCTTTTTTTTGCCTTGTAACTTGTCAGCATGGTAATGACCTCCTGCCTTCTCCCAGGTAACTACAGCATGGGTGCAGTACTTGCCCTCATAAGGCAGTATCAGCCACCAACCAGCCGCTGAGCTGTATAAGAATCATTTTTAGTTTTGAGGAGAACCCCCAATAGAAGAAGTCTCTTTACTTTGTGCTGGCTCAGATGCTGTTAACCACTGCTTGATGTGACAATGACTGATAATGAAAGGTTGGCGATTTTGATCAATCTCGCCACGACTTGTCCTTGGCCTGTGTTTTATTTTTAACTGTTTTTGGTTTCCTGTCTTTTCTTTTTTTATTATTAATAATACTTTGATCCCACAGGTACAGTTTTTATTTGACCAGTTGGAAGTTGTGGGAATTGGATATTGTGCAGTTAATTTCCCTATTGTATTTCCTTCATACTGAACTTCTCATTATTGTGACAAGGGCTATTTCCCCTGCTGCATGTATGCAAATGAAACAATGTGAATGGGATTTTTATTTTATTTCTTTGTTTGTTCCCCTGTTTGTTCCGTCTTTCCGGACCATCTCATTGCAACGTGTCTCGTCTTTCATTGTATTTTTATTCTTATTGAATTCAGTTAATGACCCAGGATACTGTAACTCCACAACTGTATTTACAGTGGCTACTAAACATCAGCTCTGTGCCTACATGGCACGAGAATATTTGGACTGTAACGTTAAGGAGGGACTTGTAATGAATGGCCCGTGCGGTGACGAGCGAAAAGCTTCCTGGTTCCAAAGTACGCCCTGGTCAGACTGAGTCATAGTGAAACAAACATGCATGCAGGGCACAAGCTGATTCACTCTCTGTTTGATAAAGGTGAGGCAGGGCTGGCTTGTGTACAGAATATCTTGGCCCTGACCTGCATTTTTGCGGTTCCAGTAAGATCACTGCTTTTCTTGGCTGTAATGAGCTTCCTTTGAGAAAAAACTTAGACCCCAAAAATTTGCAAGAATTTATTGCCACCTCCTGCCTCACTTTTTTTTTTTTTTTTTAAAGCTTTTTAAGGTGCTTTTGTGATTTGGGCTATTTGATCCACTCACCCTTACTCTCATTCAAATACTTTCCAGTTTGAATCCACTCAGAAATTTCACAGGAAGAAGTCATTCTCTCACAACTTTAGTTCCTGTTCATAAAGCCGATCCACAGCATTTATTGAAAGCACACTATAGATCCACTATTACCATTACGTGCTGCTGACTGCCTCCCTGAAGTGATAGCAGATGGTCTATTATTTCTCTCATTGATTTTTACTGTTAAAAGTCCTAATCCTGACTTTAGCATGGATTTTATCTCACCCACAATATTATGACACACACACACAGTTATTTTCAGTAATGTTTGTTGGCTTCGTCCATGTGCACTTCCAGTGAAACACCATCACGCTAATATTGATCATTTGTTGCTCTGTTTATTGTTTATTACACAGTGAATCAATGACTAGAAACCATCACACAGGTTGTGTATGACCACCCACTGTTTAATTGTAACCTATATGTGTACGGTACTCGGTTTTGGGCCTTTTTTTTTAATGGTACAGCACGTGCTGGTGGGACTCGTCTTCTTTCATTCCCGATGTTAATACACAGCGATGAATCACACTCTGGACGGGAGGCTTTTAGAAGTCACTGTTAAATTATTTTCTCTACCTTTAGCACAGGACACTGGGATTGTAACCACGGCGACATTTTTATTTATTTTCTAATCAGACATCTGCATATTTCTTTCTTTGTACACATTTTATGACTTTATTTTTATAACTGATATGTTGTTGTTGTTGTTTATCTGTGATTGTTGTTTTTGGTCATAAATCTCGTGGTACAGTAGATTTTTATTGTCCATTAGAGATGATTTCAGTAGGTGATTTTACTGTTCTGGCTAAAGCAACAGGAGGGTCCGTGCAAGACATGACACTATTTTTTTTTTTCAGACTGTGAATTATGATTTTGTGGAAGGAAAAACAGATGTATTAAAGCAACCTTGAAACAGGCTAAATGTTTTACTCTGTCAGAATTTTTTTAAGTGATCGAGCAATGATTGTTGCTTGCCAGATAAATCCTGTGGTATAGATTTGTCATGAAGATTGTCTGTCAGTA
>JAVDPK010002874.1:465870-482806 GCA_034780415.1 Cichlasoma orientale | reverse complement strand
AAAGTTATATTTCTTTTAAAATTCAGCTGGTGCGGCTTATATTCAGGTGCGCTCAATAGACCGGAATTTACGGTAACCTAAACCCCCAAACTGGGTGTCTTTGGACTGGGAGGAAGCTGGAGAGAATTCAAACCCAGGACCTTCTTGCTGTGAGGCAACAGTGCTAACCACCGCACCACTGCGCTGCCCCTGTGGATTTAACACAATGGAGTAAAACTTAATGTGATATTTGTCAAAGCAGGTGTGCTTTAAACCAGCTTTGACTTATGAAAGGCATTTGAATTAGTTCCATTAATTTTAAAAATATGCATTCACTTTATTACCCTGCTTACTGATGCAATTAAAACACAACGTTGGCTTGAATTAGTTCCATTAATTTTAAAAATATGCATTCACTTTATTACCCTGCTTACTGATGCAATTAAAACACAACGTTGGCCAAAATATTTTTTTAGTTTACCCGTTTTTATATGCCTACAATCCCCAAGTACCACAAAGAATTTGAGAGGGTTTTGTTCTTTTATAGTGAAAACATTTGCGGCTGTAAACAGACTCAATTTTGCTGCGATTGTGATTTTAGTGTTGATGCCGTACTGTGGTGTATCCACATCTCTAAAATCATTTCTTTTTTCTTTCTGACCCTTGTGCTGCTGTAACAATTGAATTTCCCCAGTGTGGGATTAATAGAGCATATCTATCTGTGCTTATGGAAGCAGGAGGTCTGTCCACAATTAAAATAACTTTTAACCAATTTGCAAGAAAGACTTTTCTAAAATTCAGTTCCTACCTCGTGTGCCTCTCTATTTAAAAAAGAAAAATATCCTGGTGACGCTGCTGACCTGTTTTCAGGTAGCAGGTAGGTAGCTAACAGATGAACTTCATATACATACTCTGTGGTATTTGGGCGCCATCTGCAGGATATTCCAGGATTGATTTTCTACATGAAAATGGAGCGCTGTAACTGAATTTGGGAAGTCTTCACAAACGGTAAGTTTAACATCATTTACTATGTCGAATTCGAACAATATATATTTATATATAATTTTCTTCCATAACAATAACTCTGTTTGACCCGGTTTGAGCGTCTCCCTGCTTCTGGGAGTGCTGTTGTCAAAACCCACACAGCTGAGAATCACGTGATGTGACGTGTACCCAGCATGGCGGCACTGAGTTGAGGTAGCAGCTCTGCTGGACGGACGGCGATAGCCTGGATTTCAATAGCTTTTCCTTGTCACCTGCTTATTCGCAGGACCAGGCCGGAGATGACGGCCTGAGAGAGGAGCAGTAACAAGAGCGAGAGATGCAACAACACCGGCCACCGCAGCAGCAGTACTCGCAGTCGAAGGCAGAAAGCAGTAAAACCAAGAGCATGTTTCTGTCCAGGGCGCTGGAAAAAATCCTCTCCGATAAGGAGGTGAAGAGGAGCCAGCACAGCCAGCTGCGTAAAGCCTGTCAGGTGGCCCTCGGTAAGCGGGTTTGTTGTGTACGCTGTGTTTATGTCGCGTTTCATTGAAACATTTCGCTCTTAGCTCTGCCTTTATGGCAGATAGCCAGTTAGCTAGCGTTAGCAGCTGACTGGCCTGTATCGTCTCTTTGGCTCCCTGTTGACGTTCCCAGGCAGCTAATGATGTGCTGGCACCGCTCTCAGATCTGATTATAACTTCTGTTGTGTTGCCATCCGGCCGCAGTCGCATTCAAACAGGCATCGGCAGGTATACATGCTAACGTAGCTAACTGACGTTAGCTAGTTGAAGCTAGGTTAGCTAGTTAAACAGACCAATCCCTGCGTTGTACGTAGCACTGTCAACTAGCCAGACAGACTGGTCCGGCTACACACGCGCACGCGCGCACACACAGAGAGCTACCTAACTCCAGGATATTCTGACGTTTGTTCTTTTCCATCCAGCCCAGTCTCGGATACTGTTACACACGCTGAGCTGTTTACTTCATTGTGGCATCGCTTTGTGTATTTCTGTTCAAACCGTCCTGCCCGTTTGTGTGACGGTCAGCAAGCAGTGTTCGGAGTGTGGTGTTGCTTTTTAAAGTGTGTCTGTGTCGTGTTGTAGTGTCACTGAGAATCTGGGAAACAGCTTTTACTACATTATGAGGTGCAGGTAGATTAAAGATGTGCCTGAGTGGCGGTGGGCGAGGCGGAGCTGCTTTGTGTGCTCTCTGTCCGTGTTTGTGTCTCGTATGTGATACTAGATCACAACACGTGTTTCCTCAGCGCTTCACGGCAGCACTGCAGGCTGTTTTGTGTGCCCGATATTCAGTCTGTGTACGCAAGCCTCATGAATGCCTCCCCCAGGTCACAAATACCTTGTTCAGGCAACTAAACTGTCTTGTATTAGTTTAGAGTACTGTGCAAAAGTCTCGAGCCAGCCCTTATTTCTTTATAATTTTCTGGAAAATGTGTAAACATAAATGGAAATACAGTATATAAGGCAACAACAGAGTTTGTACAACTCTAATGAGCTTGAAAGTCAATATTTGGTATGACCACCTTTATTCTTCAACACAGCCTGAACTCTCTGAGGCAGCTTTCTTCTAATTTCTGTAAATAGTCTTCAGTAATAGCTCTCCAGTCGTCTTGAGGACAGCTCTTCTTTGGATGTGGGATACCTTTTGCTCTTTTCTCTGCCAAGAGGATCCCATGCTGCTCCAATAATGTAGAGGTCTGGGCTCTGGGGAGGCCAATCTGTGGCTGATAGTGTTCCATTGTGTGTTTTTTCTATCCAGGGATGCTTTCACTGCATTGGTAGTGTGTTTGGGATGTGACAGGCACCTGTAGACACTCATTGTTGTACCTTTCGCCTGACTTCCTCAATACATATTGATGACATGTTTGTACCAAAAATATTACATTTGGATTTATTGCTCCATAAGACCCATTGCTGCTGATTTTCTGTCCAGTTGTTGTGTAATTTGGCGTACCTCAGTCTTTTCTCCCTGTTTTCCTTCCTTAAGAATGACAGCCACCTTCCACTGAGACCATTTCTGATGAGGCTCCAGTGAACAGTAGATGGATCAACTGAAGGGTTAGGGTTAGATGCATCTTTCAGGTCCTGTGTCAGGTCTTTGATTGATTTTTATTTATTTAATTATTTTTTTCTCCCTATTTCTTAAGGACATGTCTTTCAGATACTGTTGATTTGCTGTAAATTGTTTTTAGGTCCGCCGCTTCTTCTTTTGTCCTCCTCTTATCCAGTTTCCTCAGATTTTTTAAGAACACTGCACAAAGTGCAGCAATATGTCAGGTTTTTTTGGTTATAATAACTCTGTGGGAATCCCCTTGTTGGTGCAATAATCCTATGTTATGTCTGTCAAACTGTGTTATTTTTGGCATTATTCATAGATATTGCTAAAGAAGTGGAAACAAATGATGAGTTTTTGTGCCAGGCTGCTAGTAACAAGGTGCTTAAATTTGGTTCATTGCTAAGTTCTCTGTGTAGACACAACACTGCATCAGCTCTTGAGTTTGGTGCCTTTTTATGCTTGAATGATTCATAGATCAGTGTTAAGTGACTTAGCAACCAAAAATATTCCTCTGAAAATGATCAGGAACAAAGACTGGTCTGACAATGAGTGAAAAAGCAGCCAGTGTCCAAAGAAAAACTTTGCCTGAGAGAACTATTGCTTAAGACCACTTAAAAAAATTTGCAGAAAGTCTGGCTGCTTGGAAGCAAAACAAAAAGAAATGGTGGTGGCTCAAGACTTTTGCACAGTATTTCATGATTAAGGAGGCTGGCTGTGGAAAGAGATATTTGTCAACAGCTTCTTTTTTTTTTTTCTTCAGCTTAGTATAGACGGGTGACTAAATAAAAAAGGTGTGACTAATATTCATCCCTTTATATATTCATGTTCAGTACAAATTTCCTTTTGGAGAAATAAACTGACCTCACATTTTAGGCAGAAGTATAGATCAAGTATATCACCGCTATAACAATGATTGTGACATTTTTGGTGAGTATTGCACAAGCTTATTTCCTGTGCGTGGCCCTGTCATATAAGCAGCTTGTGAGAGTTCAGTAGTACGTTTGCTCGCGCTATTGGGTGTGAATGAAATTCATTTGGTTGGTCACCGCTGGCTGAATGTATGCCATCATTCATTCATTCATTCATTGTTTAGCCAAGGCTGCAGGACTGGGTGACGAGGTGTGTGTGAAGCTTTGGACAAATTGATGTGGATTAAAAATTATGAGATGCAATTTGGTTTAGTTAGAAAAGCTTAGACAGCAATGCAGTGGAGAGTGGTGATGCTGTTGTCCACTTGAATCAGATCTTAGTAGTAATAAAGCATAGAGGTTATTTCAATATTGCCACGTATATGGCATTAATATGGAAATATGGAAGGTGTTCCGTGAAAGTTGAACAGAAACACCACCTTAAATGCATGAAACACATTCTGCTGCAGCTATAATTTGTACCTGGTAACCTCTGGATCTAGAGTCATGCTTGTGTGCTGCAGCAGTTCAGGTTCAGACTAAAATAACATTTAATCTCCTCTGTCTTCCCTTAACAGATGAAATCAAGGAAGAATTGGAGAAACAAAAGTAAGTATTCTTCTCTTTGTGACTTTGGATCAGAATGTGATTGGCTCTGGTATAACCGCTCTTGTGGAGCGTGTCAGCAGCACCTAAAAACGGCCCCGTTTCCAAAAAACATTAGAACAGCATGTCAGATGTAAATAAGTAAAGAATGCATTTAAACCCTCTTGTGAATTTAGTACAAAGACAGCATATCAAATGTTAAGTTGAAATTTTATTGAAAGAAAAACAGGAATTGATGAGGCCAGCTGTTTTCCTATTCTTGCGTGGTATATCATTTCAGCTGCTCAGGAGTTCAGTATTAATCGGTTGCCAGTTGTGCACTAATGCGCTGCATATATCCCTGAATGTGGCTCGTAACTGTGTGCTGATAAAAGAGTCTGATGGATCACTGCATCCAGAATTTCCAGAAAGAATCTCAGAATTCGGTTGGTCAGACCACAGGACAGTTTACTGCTTCGTCCTGGTATGTCTTAAAGCAGCTCAGCCAACATTTCTTTCTTAGTTCTTGTTTTTCTGTTTTACAGCTGCAGGCCGTGTTCGTTCTCAGTCATTTTCAAAAGTTTTTTTCTGAGTTTAAGTAGTGATTTCCTCCACAGAATAATTTCTGGGCTCAAAGGTCAGTACTGCTTTTCAGCCTTGTCTGTTGCTAACAGATTCTCTAAATCTGTTGTTGATATTTTATGTACTGTAGACGAGGAAATCCCCAAAGTTTTTTTGTTGGGAAACCTCATACTTCAGTTTTCCCACACAGTAGTGAACCCCTTCCCGTCTTTGCAGTTAAATGACTCAGCCTTTGTGGGATGCTCTTTTTAAACTCAATCCTTTTACTCATTTGTTGCAATTAATGTAACTACTCACGAGGTGCCCGTCAGGTGCTGTGTTGTTTCTACACAGTCTTTCATTGGCTCTTTCCCAATTTTTTGAAACACGTTGCTGTCATTAAATTCAAAGTAAGGATATATTAGAATAAAAGTAAAAACCTCAGTGTATCTGATATGTTGTCTTTGTTCTACTTTTTATTGAATATGGGTTTAAATGATTTGTAAGTCATTGCATTCTGTTGAGATTTTAAACAGTATTCCATGTTTTTTGAAAACACTGTTGCAATGTGCCTTCTGCCTGCTTCTATACATGCTATTTTAAAGTGAAAGTTCTGCACTATGAAAATATGACTGCATATTAAGAGGTTTTTCATAACATTTGATTTCTTCACATCATCCTCCGTCATTACGGCGTGTATAGAAAGCTGCTCCCGATGTAGCTTTGCCGGTTCACTGAGCTCTTTGCTTTCCTCTCCTCCCTGCAGGGATGGCACAGTGGTCCCACCCAGAGCCAACTACATCGAGGCTGATAAATACGTGCTGCCCTTTGAGTTGGCGTGTCAGTCAAAGTCCCCCCGGATAGTTAGCACCTCTTTGGACTGTCTGCAGGTTAATGTTTACCCTCTCGCACATGCACGCGCACACACGTGCACACACTCTCTTCCTTTATAATTCTTTCCCACAGCAACGTTTTTAAAAATGATCTTACCCAAATGCAGATCACAGAAGTGTGCAAGGTAAAGTCTTGATAAACCTGTCTGACATTCACCTAGAACAACGGCGCCTCATTCCACGCACACATGCACGTGTCCTTTATTATTCTATTATTATTATTATTATCAAAGAATACACCAACTTACATGATTTTGATACCATTAGAAAAAGAATTTAATGATCTTTTAATACATTTTAAAATTTATTTTACGATAACGCCAACTGAAGTTTGCCCAATTTTGCCCATTCACTGGGAGGCCATTGTTTTCCAGCGGCGTTAACCCGGGCTTGCCACTGCCTACTTGTATGGTTACACCAGCTGTAACCTATGAGGTACCTGTACTGTGTTTTTGAGGAATGAAAGTATTGTCTTAAAGGAGCCTAATCAAACAAACACACTTCAATTTATATTTTCTTGTTTACCTGTTACAGTACAAGTCACACTTTTGGACACACTCAGCCATTCATATGAATGGCTGAGTGTGTCCAAACTCAAAATAGAAGAACTCAGGTATTTTTTTATTTACCATTTTCCTAGCAAAACATAAAGAAATGAGGGGTGGCTCGAGACTTTTGCACAGCACTGTTTACACGAACCCAAACGCAGAATCAAACTTGGAGGGTGACCCCCAAACCGCTTTGGGAGTTCCACACTCTGCTGCCCTGACCTGCACGCTCTCTCTCTCCACTGCAGAAGCTGATTGCTTATGGCCACATCACGGGCAACGCCCCGGACAGCGGAACTCCTGGTAAGAGGCTGATCGACCGACTGGTGGAAACCATCTGCAACTGCTTCCAGGGTCCACAAACCGACGAGGGAGTCCAGCTACAGATCATCAAGGTATAGCCAGCGCCTCACCTTACACTGGACAGCCTTCAGATGGTCCAGCTGTCAGTGGTGGTGTTTGCTGACATGCCAGAACTGAGATGTCGAAGCTGCTGCTTCTTAGTAGCAGAGAACAGTTTTTGTATGAGTTGAGTTAGGAATGAAAAAGGATTTGTTATTGAGTTAAAACTGCACACATTTGTGTGTCTTCATCACATGATCGTCATTTGAGATCAGAGAAGATGCAAAGAAGAATTGAATACCTTTTATTTAAAGCGTCAAATAACAGGACCACTGTAGAGTTGATAACATCAGCGCTTGCTATGTCGTGTTTAATGTTGTATATCAACTTTTTCTCAGGTTTCTTCATATTTGCGTTTTAGGCAGCAGGTTCATTACTGCTGCTTGTTGAGATTCCTCCTCCTCCTGAAATAAACATCCTGGTTAGTAGCAAAGGACAAAGTCTGTCCTGTAAGAAGCAATCAGTTTTATCACTGTTGACCAAAGAATTATAGGACACATTATCAGCATCAGTTTGATTACACAGACTATTGAAGGAGCCTTGAATGTCATTACAGTCCATTTACATGAACCGAGTGAAACTGGTTTGGCTCAGCCTCGTTGATACTGTCACAGTTATTTTAACAAGGGTTTAGATTCTGCTCCAAATATGGAGTAATAGAGTAGAAAACCTGCTTTAACAAGTAGGGAAGTGCAGTGATGATTCAGCAGGTGCAGTACCAGCATGCTCTGAATAAGATATCCTGTCTGAGAAGTCTTAACTTCCTTTTCTATATGTCCAGGCCCTGCTGACGGCGGTCACCTCCCCGCACATAGAGATTCACGAGGGCACAGTTCTCCTGACCGTCAGGACCTGCTACAACATCTACCTGGCCAGCCGCAACCTCATCAACCAGACCACAGCCAAGGCCACCCTCACACAGATGCTCAATGTGATCTTCACCCGCATGGAGAACCAGGCTGTCAGTTTAACACAGTTTGCAAAATCGTTGCTGCTGCTCATCTATCATCTATTCATTTGTAATCTCACTGCTCAAAAAGTAAAGTCTCTGTTAAACAGTGTACTGCACTGTGTGAAGAGAAGCAAACTCCCTCACAGGGTCACTGCACGGACTCGTTTTGTGTCTATAAAAAATAATAGGTTATAATCATAGGCTCATCATAACCTTACCTGCAACAGTAACCAGAGTTGCATAGATGAAAATGTCCATATAGCAATGGCATGTGTCCCTAATGAGCTATAAACGGCTATAACCTCAGCCTGTCTCAGGCAGTAGCCCATAGTAATTACCTTCCCATTAGCTCCTTAATGGACAGGCATTTATATCGCACTTTTCTGGCCTTATTGACCACTCAAAGCACTTCAGACTGCAAACCACATTGTACAGCATTTTGTTTTATGCACTTTAACTACCTCAAATTGATGGCCAATTTAGAATTATCAATTAACCAAAGGAAGGAAACTCCACACAGAGAGGCTCCAGGTGCAAACCACTGCACCACCATACTGCCCAGAAAAACATGACCTACTGACTTACTTAAGCAAGCAAACAACAACCTTACGGGAATTTAGATCTAGTTACATAAAAATACAAACATCATTTAGTGACTCCTGAGACTGTTGCAAAATTACTATGCCACTATTGTAAACAGAAGATTTGGACATTAGGTGGGCGGGACTTCTGTGCTCATTCAGAGCTGTGTGTCTGAGGTCACCATATTTGGGATAAAATTACTTCTGTTTGTTTGGTTTTTAAAAATCAGAAAACAATGAAATGCTGCCCCAAATTTATAAACAAAAACAATTAAAATTTCCATCCTTCATCCAAACCCCTTCGTAGTTCCATATGTTAATGTGTATGTGTAACAAATCTCAAAATTCTAACAAATAATTTCTAATCAAACCTGTGTAATAAATACAGTTTTGATTAAGTATGTTATTCCCAGCATTATTGGTTTGGTTTGAGAAGGACTGTTGGAGAGTCTGAGTCAGTTGCTTGTACTTTTGTAGGGTCTTTACCTTACAGTATAAAGCACCTTCGTTGTTGTGATGGCGCTTTATACATAAACTTGAATTACATTAATATGCACACACTCATGTCATCATGGTTGCCTTTCATATCTATTACCATTTGCTTCTCAGTGAAACTAATACAAGCTCTGAAGCGACTTATTTTTAGTCAAAATGTCTGAACTTTTTTAGCTTATCCAGACTAAGAATCGATGAGTTTGTGCCATGGGAAAGCGTCCATCCAACTTTTCCCTCTGCTGCCTCTACAGGCTTTGGAGGCTCAGGAGCAGGAGAAGGACCGGCTACGTTTGCCCCAGCAAAATCCATCCCCGGTCCCAAGTAGCCGGAGGTCTGGCTCCCCCCGGTCTGACCGTACGCCAACTCCGGAGCCGCAGAGCTCACCATCCCCGGCAGCTAGTACTTCAGATCTCACCACCAATACCACACACCCATCTCCAGCTCCTGATCTGGACCAGGACAATGGGCCAGACACACCATCAGTCAATGGAGAACCCGAGGGTGGAAGTACTCCATCTAATGGAGGAACAGAACAGGTCACACCAACAAGAGGTGTGTGCAGTGTTTCAAATTTAAGAAGCACTTTGAAAAAAGGCCTCAAGGATTCATGTTTTAGCTTTTTTTTAAACCTTTGAATCTATTCTGTTATTTGTTTACGTAAGATTCAGTTTTTGAGGATGAAGGTGCAGAGACCCCTCCTACAGCAGCTCAGCAAGCTAAAGAAGGGGACAAACCAGAGAGCAACTCAAACCCAGCAGAGACAGGAGAGCAGCAGCCACACAGTGAAGCAGGTGTGAACTCTGATTATCTTTATAGTGTAACTTGTCTGTTCTGTTCTATACAATTTCTGCTGCTGTCATTGTCAGTGGGGTTTTTTTTGTAATTGTATTGACCTTAAAATGTCTATCCTGGCATCTTCTCCAGGAGACGAGCACCCAGTGCACGCTGCCGCCGAGCAGACAGAGGTGCCTCCCACCAGAGGCAGAACAGAAGCTCAGCAGATGAACGGTATCGTCGAGGACCGATCTTCACTTTCCTCCACAGACTTGCTGGTGAGCAGCGTCAGTGACATCCGTATGCCTTGTGTTCCTTTGTCTTCACTATTATGTTTTGGATTTTATTACCTTTCAGTGTGATTCTACTTTTGGAAGTTAGTTGTAAAGTTCTTGTCTAAATTAAGCTACTTTGTAAAAAACATTTATGTACCCGTGGAGCATAAAAAAGCTCCTAAAGTGTCTCTGGACAGAGCGTCTGATACTCTGCCCTGAGCCTCTTTCAGTATATAAAGGCTTGAGGCTAGAGCCATCACAGCTTTTGTTGGCTTTTTTTAAGCTGTTGTATAGAGTCTAACTCTCTTCATGTGTCTCAGGATGCTGAAGCATTGCAGGGATCCCACAACGCTGCCCGCTTCTCTCACATCCTGCAAAAAGACGCCTTTCTGGTGTTCCGCTCTTTGTGTAAGCTTTCCATGAAGCCCCTTGCTGACGGACCTCCAGACCCAAAGTGAGTTATTTTTATCACTTAATACATCTCACGTTGTTACATTATATTTAACTTAACATGAATGTATTGTTATGAACTTTATGTCTTTAGATAATCAAAATATAATTGAAACGTGTTCTAAATCGTCTTCCCTGGTATTTTTTTTTAGCATCCTCTTGTCACAGAGTAGTTTTCCCAGAAAAATATTGCTGCCTCTGGCTTCTGCAGATTGAACTTACCTTTTTCCATCCTGGTGTGGCCCTGTCTTCTCTAGTTACTGTAACATTAGTTACTGGGCCAGTCAGTGTGAATAGGGCAGAGTAAAATGAGCCCAGGAAGAAACTCACAAAGAAGGCATCCTAGCCTTCATCACATACCAGGCTGAAATAAACCCCCCTGTACTATATTGTTTTGGTTTCATCATGAACTCATGTCCATGTACCCTTCCTCTAATCTGCAGGTCTCATGAGTTGCGGTCCAAGATTGTCTCCTTGCAGCTGCTGCTGTCCGTGCTGCAGGGTGCCGGGCCGGTGTTTCGCACCCACGAGATGTTTGTGAATGCCATCAAACAGTATCTGTGTGTGGCGCTGTCCAAAAATGGCGTCTCCTCTGTGCCTGAGGTCTTTGAGCTCTCATTGGCCATCTTCCTCACCCTGCTTTCCCACTTCAAAGTCCACTTGAAGATGCAGATTGAGGTATAGCACTTAAATAGTAACATTCACTGTCTTCTGCATTGAGTGGATCAGTCTGACAAACCTTAAGACTTTAATATTAATGACCCATCGGTGCATTTAATGACCTAGAGGGACTTTTTTTTCTTTGCCCAATAGGCGCAATATCTTTAAAACTTCAATGTCTCATTCTCCTCGCTCCAGGTGTTTTTCCGAGAGATCTTTTTGACCATTCTGGAGACCTCGACCAGCTCCTTTGAGCACAAATGGATGGTTATCCAGACACTAACACGCATCTGTGCAGGTACAGTTTTACTGACACAAGCTGCAGTTGAAAGTCAGTCTTTACTAAATGCCAGCTCAAATTAGCCAATCACACTTCTACATGTCCAGCTACCTCGGTCATGGAAAGCTATTTAAGCTGCTTTATCCCACCCACATTTGCTGCAGGCTGCTTTGCAACCCAGTTCTTCCTTTCATCCTGTATCTGACTTAATGTCAGTGATTGTCACCTTTTTTTGTGTTGCGGTGTTGCTGCTGTGCTCACCCTCTCCAGCTTTCTACATATGCGTATGGAGCTGCTTTCTCCCTGGGGACGTCCCACAATAGTGCCAGTGAATATAAATGATTGCAGATGGAAGTGTCAATCTTTTCTTGACTACATTTTATGGCATAATTTTTATTGTACCCAGCTTAGTGGGGGTTGCTTCAGGCAGTCTGGAATTTTAGTTTTTTAATTTCAGGAAAACCCTGAGCATGGATTTAAGGTGTGCCACAAAACAAGCCATTACTGCCATTTCTAATCAATCAGTGTATCATCAGAATGTTGTATGTAAAGACCTCAACAAAAACGTTATTGTTTTGCCTCTCCCTCCAGACGCCCAGTGTGTTGTTGACATCTATGTAAACTACGACTGTGACCTAAATGCCGCCAACATTTTTGAGCGTCTTGTCAACGATCTGTCTAAGATCGCTCAGGGCAGGAGTGGCCAGGAGCTCGGGATGACACCTCTGCAGGTACGTGTGCACTGTGATGTGCATTTTTAGGTTGATCAGTATCAAAGTAGGGTCTTTCTACTTAGCAACACCAACTCCTTAGTGTTTCAGAGTTATGTTTAACACCTGAGGTATTAAGCTCTTTGCTGAAATTAGGTGTAAGGAGGCAGGGCCATAGTATTATTAGAGAAGAATAATTTGTAATGTCTTGTTTTGAAGTCTGAAGTTGATCTTTTTGTCTGAGAAACTGTAGCCATACCCTAAAACAGTGGTTCCCAAAGTGTGGGTCACGGCCCCCTGGTGGGCCTCAAAGGTAATGCAAGAGGGTCACAGAAATGACACACATTCAGTTTGAAATTACTCAAGTATGAACAGTTAAATATTTATATAAATGTATTTATTCATATAAAAAGTGAATTAAAACTGTTAATAGGAGGTGGTTAGTTTTTGATATTACTCATTACTCTGACCTGCTCTTGTACTGAAGTTTGTGTCCCAGTGGCAAGTGGGTCACATATTGGCATTAGGGCTTTACATATGACTGGGTAGTCATATGTAAAATGATTACTGAGTAATTAGCAATTTATAGCCAATGGCTTGTGCTGTTTATGTTTTTTTTAAATCAAATTTTCAAGGAAATGCATCACTTTTTCTTGTATTTGATGAGAGTGAAGACAGGCTTTCTGGTTTTTAAGTGGGCCGCAGCGCCCCACCCTGCTCTGTTGTCTATTTTAATCTAAATGGGACTTTCATTTCCCAAATAAACTTCATGATGTATTGAATAAGATTTACTGAGGTAATGGATTAAGTGAAAATTTGGGTCATTTTCTCAAAGTCTTGTTATTGTATTAGAAAAGGTGCACCTTTTGCTTTGGCTTCCTTTTTTATATCCATTTATTTTTTTTATTGAGCTTATGAACAGGACAGTACAGGCCATATTTTATGAGTATGTGGCCGTACACATGAACTTCTTTAACACCCACAGGAGCTGAGCCTACGTAAAAAAGGTTTGGAGTGTCTGGTGTCCATCCTCAAATGTATGGTGGAGTGGAGCAAAGACATGTATGTCAATCCAAACCTTCAAGCTAACTTAGGTAAGTGTGTATTGCAAAGTGAAGGTAGTAATGATGAAAAGGAGAGTAGTGAGGTTAGACGTGTATTTATTGCTGTGTTTCGGGTTTCCAGGTCAGGAGCACCCGTCTGATAATGAGGGAGCTGAGCTGAAGCTCCCAGAGCAGCTGGCGGGACGTCGGGACAGCGTCAGCTCGCTGGATTCTGCCATCTCTTCCAACATCCCCATATCCCAGGCAGATCACCCAGAGCAGTACGAAGTCATCAAACAGCAGAAGGACATCATCGAGCACGGCATCGAACTGTGAGCTCTTTTTCTCAGCCTGCGTGGGCTTTACGCAGGAATGGTGCTGTGTCGAATATTTGCACTTCTCTTTGTTCGTGTCCACTGAAAAGTTCTGTTCCTTCATTTTCTCTGCAGCTTCAACAAGAAGCCAAAGCGTGGTATCCAGTACCTGCAGGACCAGGGCATGCTGGGTCACACCGCTGAGGATATCGCCCAGTTCCTACACCAGGAAGACCGACTGGACACAGTGAGGCTTACACAAATGTAACTTACTCACTTATTGCTGTATTCTTAATTCAAGTTGGTAATTCCCCATCGTCTGTGCATCCGCAGACGCAGGTGGGTGAGTTCCTGGGAGAGAACATCAAGTTCAACAAAGAAGTAATGTACTGCTACGTGGACCAGCTGGATTTCTGTGGCCGGGACTTTGTCTCTGCGCTGAGAATGTTTCTGGAAGGCTTCAGGCTGCCGGGGGAGGCCCAGAAGATCGACAGGCTGATGGAGAAGTTTGCTGCTCGATACCTGGAGTGCAACCAGGGGTAAGAGCCACGGTTTCCTATTAGTATCAAAGCTTTACAATCAATTTATTTGTGCTTGACAGATCACTTCTGTTTATTTCTGGAGTTTGCATTTGATTAGGACACTAACTGTCGGCCCCATGTGAATCCTCTTTTGCAGACAAACTTTGTTTGCCAGTGCAGACACTGCCTACGTGCTGGCATACTCTATCATTATGCTCACCACAGACCTGCACAGTCCTCAGGTGAGAACTCCTGAGTGTTTTGTGTCCTTCCACTTATATCATCTGTCACTGTCACATAGTTTAACTGTGTCTTGTAAATGTTGATTAAGGACTGTCATTTTTGCGTTGTTTACGGTAGGACAACAGTACGGTCTTATGCGGATAAAATGGAAGAACAACACCTTCCGTTGTGTGTTTTATCTCAGAGTTTTTAACATCTTCAGACTGACAATAAATGAGGAGTGTTTTTTCAGGTGCTAAAAAAAATCTGTGAAGTTCAGTTTGAGTCTGTAGACAAAGCTGATCAGAAGTCAGAACACTGAACAGAGGTTTATGGAGAAATTTTACAACTCAAGCAAGCTGTCACAGTGAGCTCCTGGTGACATAAATGCATGTTCTAACCAGCTGCTGAGCGCAGTCCTTCAGCTTTTGTGAAGCTTTTTGCTTGGTAAAACCAGCAGAGCTCCACTGTATCGTCACTCAGATGAATGTTAGTGCCGCACCAGCCAGTGTCTGCCTTACCGCAGCCTTCTTAAATAGCTACTGCCTCTGATTTATTGCTGCTGACGGAACACTGTAGCGGCGGAAGTTAGGTCTGAAATTGAAAGTCTGAGAAGAGCAGGTGAGAACTGTGGTGCACAGTGATGCATGCAGACTGTAGACTGGCAGTGAGAGATTGTAATACTTCAGACAAAGAATTGCACAATATGACAGTGTGATCATTAAAGCGTTATAAGTATTGTTGTTTAAAAAAAATACAAGAAGTTTCCATTATTTTCAGAAGTTCTTCAGTCACTGTTCACTCTGTTGATCTGGCAGTGTCAGCCTATTTAATGTTGCTTCTATTGGATGAATATTCTTACAGTTTTCAAAGTGTCTTTTGCACAAATATTCACAATTAAACATCAGAAACCTCTTCCTGTAACCTCCACTGCTTCCAGACATGAGCTTGTCAAAACTGGCTGAATGCATTTACATAAAAATGATTTGGTTCTAATTTTGGTTCCTTGGTAATTAGTGACAAGCTCTAAATGTCCCCTGAACCGTAGAAGTATCACACTATGATCTTGTTGAATTCTATTTTCATTAATGCAGACACATTCAATGCTCAAACAGTTAATTTGCCTTTTAATGAATCCCTCCAACGGTCTGCCTCCATCTTCTTCGGTTCTGTAGGTGAAGAACAAAATGACAAAAGAGCAGTACATCAAGATGAACCGAGGTATTAATGATAGTAAGGACCTGCCGGAAGAGTATCTGTCCTCCATATACGATGAAATCGCAGGCAAGAAGATAGCCATGAAGGAGAGCAAAGAGTTTTCAATCACTCCAAAGTCCACTAAGCAGAGTGAGTACCCCTCTCATTTAGGTTTACTCACCAAATAGTACTCTTAAAAAGAGAAACGGAGTAGAGATGCTTCAGTGTGGTGTATTTTTAGGCTCCAGTATGGTTGATAAACTCATAAAAATCAAAAACATTCAGGTCCTTCTTCCATCATCAGGTGTGGCCAGTGAGAAGCAGCGTCGTTTACTGTACAACATGGAGATGGAACAGATGGCGAAGACCGCTAAAGCTCTCATGGAGGCGGTCAGCCATGCTCAGGCTCCCTTCTTCAGCGCCACACACCTGGAGCACGTCAGGCCCATGTTCAAGGTATTAATACTAATTCATTTGCATGCCCAGGAAAAAGGAGTTACCTTTATAATGAGATTGAGTGATAAAATATCTAATCAGGCTTTTCCAGCCAAACTCCCTCTCTCAGTGAGCTGCTACATTTCCATTGGTACTCCCAGATTGTTATCCACTCTGCCTCCGTTATGGCTAACTCTCCCTCCATTTCCCATTTTGTTTATATTATAAAGGGTTGAATGTCCTTCCGTGTTCATAAGCCCTTTATATTACCTCTGTCTTTGTTTGAACCATAGGTCCTTTTAAACAGGTCCAACATTTTATTTTATCACTGACAAAATCTCTCATCTGTAAGTAAGGATAAAAATCCTGTGCTTCTAGTGAATACGTTTCTTTGATTATTTCAGAACGTAATGGTGTGTTTCCCTTCATTATCTTAGATAAGGCCGTTAGTCCTTTATACATCCATTCCTTAAATCTTGTCTAATTTATTTGGGGCAAATTGTGTATCATATGCACACCACCAAGAATCACTATATCCTCTTCTAATTTGTATTTTGTTATTAATGTCTTTCATATTTTAAGGGTCAGCTTGATCCGTGGGTTTTATATGTTTTTTATGAAGTTTTGAAGGTTGCTATCAGCTATAAGTGAACTCAGGTCAGGCACTCTTCGATACTTTTCCACTGGGCATCATATGAAGGGTTACACCAGCATATCATTGGTCTTAATTGTGCTGCCCAGTCGTAATCCCTGAAAGAGGGAAGCCCCCATCCTCCAATGTAGGGTTTTAAATCGGATCTTAGGCTTTTTTCCCTGTCATGTGTATCTGGACAAGAGTTTGTCCCATTCATTAAATTGTTTTTGGCCTATTTGTGTTGGTAGAGTTTGGAATAAATACATTAATTTGGGGAGAATACTCATTTTTATGGAATTTATTCTTGAGCTAAAGCTTAGGTATGGGATTAAGTTCCATCTCATTATATCTTCTTTAATTTTCTTTTGCCTTGTGTGTGTGTGTGTGTGTGGACAGCTGGTCCTGGGTCCGCGGCTTGCCGAGCCTTTACACCTGTGGGACACGGTTACGGAGGGTGGGA
>JAVDPK010002874.1:442378-452558 GCA_034780415.1 Cichlasoma orientale | reverse complement strand
TTATGGTGGCCGCTTTTGCCCCCTCCAATATGGCGGTGACGTAGGCAGCGATCAATGCGGTATCTATGTATATATATATATCTATGACCCACCCCTTCCCCCCCATGATGATGTAAGCAAATGACGTTATAAAAAATCAAAGGACTTCTGTAACTAAGCAACACTTGCAAAGCACAACATCATTTCACTGTCGTTCGTTCCTGAATGCGCAACAGAAATTCAGAGCTCCTAATTTGATCAATTTTCTGGTAAGTACTGCATTTTTATGCTAAAGTTTTATGCTGAACTTGAGTAAACTTTTGACTGAGCGACTTTTACTTGTAGTTGAGTAAACTTTGACCACCAAATTTGTCCACCACTGGTTGTGCGTTTCCTGACCAGAGCAAAATTTAGCCACATTAAGTTCTAGAAATATTTAAAAACTATGAAAGTGTGGTAGATGGGTATATTAACATGCCCACAGGGTGGCACTGTATTCAAACTGGTAGTTACCCTGAAGCGTGCCAGGTTTTGGGGTAACAAAGGTTACTATTGGGAACCTCTCACATCTTTTGTTACCGAAAGTGTTACGATGTGAAACAGCTGCTACATGGACCTTTGTGAAGAACACCGTAGTAAGTAATAAACCTGGAAGTTAATAAGTAAACAGTGAAAAATGTGACAGTTGCTCTCAATGGCCAACTTAAATAATTTATGCCTGTGTGTCAGACGTGACGAACTAGCTCACTTTTAGCAAGTTAGCGCTAACATTAGCCGGCTAACGTTAGCTGGGGCTCTCTACGTGCTAGACCCGGCGGGCAAATAGGTCACGTCAGGAAGCGACCTGAAAATCTCCGAGACATTACCGCGGCCTCGTTAATGCATTTGTGGCAGAGTGGTTCATGTTAGAAAACGCTGTCATTCTGCTAGCTGGTGTAAGCGGAGCCAAAGGGGCACCGGTTACGTAGAGAGCGTAGTTGTGGGCGGATCTGCGGTAACCAGTAGCTGAGCTAGGCGACCACCTCCGCAAGACGGGCCAGCAATGACGGATAGGGTTGATCCAGCCGGGGTTTGGATTGTGAGCCACCAGACATGATTTTATGAAGACCACCCTACAAGTAAGAGTTCCTGCTCGATTTACGAATGTAATTGTGACGCGTGTGCTGAGGGCGCTGGTGAAATAACGTGAGGAGGAAAGGCAGAGAGGGTGGATTTTTCCTCTCTGAATCCTGCGAGAGGAAAGAGGTCGACAGATTAGGAAAAAAAATGCGTAACGATACTTTTGTTCCCCTCAAGCTTTGGGGGTCAAACGAGACTCCTTTTATTGCAAAAAAAATATACACGTTCATTGCAGTAAACGGTTTTGCCTCGGGTTTTTTATTTTTTATTCTGCATTCTGCGAATTTGCTACTTCATGTATATGACAGTGACAGCCATGTTCAGAGGCTGGCTACAGCAGCCTTGTACAGCAGGCGGAGCGATGTCTGTCAGAATTGCTTACTTAAGAATTGAAGTGTTGCAATTCTAATTGCGGGAGTGGTGAAGTCTATATAAAGCTGGAACACAGGGTGTTGCAAAGTGGCATTTTTCTAAGGCGACGTGATAAAAAGGCTGAATCGTGCTGCGTTCACGAGCTCCACTAGCACAGTTTTCGCTATAAATATTAAAATGTGTGTGGAATACAGAGTCAAAGCATAGTTTATTTGAATTACAGTGAAATGTTGGTGCTTCGGGTGTGTTATTTATATTTGAATTATTACAATAAAGCCAGATACATTGTGAATAACTAGTGACTGTACAAAAATACGTCCCTTTCCATTGAACAACCGAATTGAAAAATCAATTTATTTTTTTTTACGTATTATGTTATAATATAATAAACGCTTAAAAAAAAACCCTCTCGGACATTTCTAGAGTGAGTATTATCGTAAGTGTTTGAAACCGAGCGCGTACGAGAATTTTCGACATAATCGTGAAGGCGTCGATGTTACGTAACGGGGAGGGCTGTCCGTGCGGAATGAGAAGGGGGAACGTAGGAGGATATGTGCAAACACTGTTGAGCACAAAGTGGTTATCTTACATTCTGACAGCTTTTGTATACGCAAAGCGACAGACTGGCTGTCTGACAGATTTGGGACATTTTCACTGAGAGAAACCGTGACCGAGAAGAAGAAGAGAACTCCCCGGGGTTTGGCATCAAGTGTTGCTGGTAAGACGCTCGGAAATAGGCTTTAATCCTTGTATTTACATCACAAAAATGCGACTTCATATTTAAATTGTAAATATACATTAATACCCAGACTGGGGGGTGAGGACTGACAAGCGCCCTCCAGAGGGAGTAGCAGGTCTCAACCCTGTCCTGGTTGGTTAAATGTGTAAAATGACAGTTTAAATTGCACCGTAAGAAACAGACTCCAGTTTACTTGAACCGAGTTAATGTTTGAGTTAATGCCGCGTTCAGGTGCTACATTTCGTCTCGACTCGCTGGTATTCCTTGCGGAGCTGTGCGCTGTTTACATCAGTGCTGGCCCATTAAAACCCGAGCCACGTGTTGGTAGCTGGGGAGCATGTGGCTATTGTAAACACTGCTGCCTTGTGGGTCTTTATCTGCTGTAACGGGCTCTTTCTGTTACTTTTACTATCAAATGCGGGTTAAGTAGTCAGCTGGGTGTCTTTGAGTAAGTTTTTTGGGCTCGGTGAAACTGCAGCTTATTGCTATGATAGCCCGGAGCCAGCTGACACTGGCTTGTGCTTCTATTGTGCTGTTAGGAGTATTGTATTATGTAATGCCACCAGCAGTATTTGCATGGAACTCCCTCCCAGCTACCGGGCACCCTAATTATTAGATTCCACCTCATATCAGCTTAAATGTCAGTATTGCTACAGGAAAGGTCAGGCTCCCACATGATAAGCGGACAGTTTGGGATCACCGGCAGGTCACATTTCTCCCACATCTTTTTGTGTGTAATAGTGAATCGGGTATGATGACAGCAGCAGATTAGAGAAGGGGCTGGGCAGTCAACTGCTCTCACAGAGTCTTTGTTTCAGGGACCTCAACTCAATTTAGAGGCTGCGGGACGTGGACGGAAATAATTAATGAAGTAATTTGTATTGCTGTACATCACAGTAAGGCTGCTGTCACGATTGTGAAAGTAAGGATTAGAAGAAAGCAACTAGCATTAGTATTTAACTGAAGGTGCTATTTGCGTTATTTTAGAGCTTCTTGTTGGTTTTCTTTATTGTCGATATTTTCAAATCTGCTTTTTTGGGGGGCAACCCAACAAACAAACTGATATAGCTATATCCTTGGTGTGCAGCCAAGGATTATACTAGTCTGTATTTCCCACACCCTAAATTACATGTTTTATTTGGGAAAAATTCCAAATATATTCAGATTATCCATTCCTCACATTATTAACAAGTTAATCCATTATTAATATTTTTAAAAGACATGCTTTAAGGTTTCTCAGCTAAAGATAAATGTTGCTATAGGTATCTGTCATTTTATTTGCCAGTGTACAGATATCAGTGAACAAGACCAATACAAATATTAAGCTGATAGATGGGAGCATACCTGTTTGTTGTGGTCATGTTTCTAATCAGTGGTAGTTTATGAAATCCTTTTGCATATGTTTTTAAAAAAAAAGTTGTTGTGATTTTTATTTACTGTAAACAAAGGTACATTTGTTTGACCTGTGTGTGACCTTTGATTGCAGAGGTCTTTGAGTAATAGCAGTTTGACACAATAGGGCATAAGAAGCATCAAATTACTCAAATTCTTGCTGTATGTGTTTGCTAATCGAGTTCCAGACTTTAAGTTCAAAGAGAGTTCATGTCATTATGCATATTTAACAGTGCTCCAAGTGTCGGGCTGTTTTTGGTTGTCCATTGAAACGTAAATGAGTTAACTTGATGAGAACAAACTCCGTAGCTGAGAGGGGCAGCCAGCATCCCCTATATGCTTTAATTATTAGATTGTATTTTACAGTTCAGCACTATCACCACACATCCATACTAAAGCTGACCGGCCGACAATGGAAGCAGTCATATGTGTTGTTTATGTTTTGGTGCCAACTTCCAACACCAGTAATGAGGAGGAGGCTGTAAATTTTCAGAGAAAGTCAGTTTTGTGTGGAGATTTAAGGGCATTTGTGTGAGCGAGAGAATAAGAGAACTTGGAGTTGAGATAAACAAGATGCCTGAAAGCTCCCCTTGGGGGTCAGAGGTTACTGATTAGGAGACTGGTGACTGTCTGCGTGGAGCTTCAAGCCAGACTGTCTTTCTGATCTCTCTTCACCTGCCTCACGCCTCCTCTCACATTGTGTCTTTCTCTCTGTCTCTAACACACACACACACATTCGCTCTGCTGTCGTCTCATTAATATCATTGCCATCTGCTTCATATGGAACAGCCCAATTAGAGAGATGCACTTTGACCCTACCTGTCCAAATTTAATTTGAAGGTTCATAGCTGTCCCTGTGTGCTCCCCTCTCCTCACACACACGCGCACGCACACACATATATAATCGTAGATATAAGCAATCCAGACTTTGACCTTTCATTGTTGTCTCTCTGCAGGGCCTGAGCTGTGCAGCCTTGTGTAGGTTTGGTTTTCACCCCCCAAGTGTCCCGTGGATATCAGCTGACCATGGTGGTCTGAGCAGAGGAAACAGGAGAAAAAAAGCCTGGCGCCGTTTGTGTTCACTATAACAAAGTAAGACTTGACCATAAGAGGAGCAAAGAGACTAACCGGAGCAAAGAGGAAAAAGCACATTTAAATACAAAATGTCTCAAAACAGAGAACTGGTGCTTTTCTACATAAAGTATAAACTGTCCCAGAGAAACTATCCTCTCAACCACATAGTACTCAACGAGCCTTCGAACAGGACTGATGGGGGGGCAGCAGGGTTGGATGAGGAACAGCGAATAGATACACACGCCAATGGGACTTTTAATGGCACAAGTCCCGGTACCCCGCCGGCGTCCCCGCAGCGGCAGCAACAGCCGCCATCAACAACGGACCTCGACGCAGTGAAGGAGACGCTCCGGGACACAGGCAATGAGTTCGAGCTGCGATACGCTCGTGCCTTCAACGATCTGCACAGCCAGCTGCACATCACGCCGGCCACGGCCTACCAAAGCTTCGAGAATGTGATGGACGAGGTGTTCCGGGATGGCGTCAACTGGGGCCGCATCGTAGGGCTTTTCGCGTTCGGCGGGGCACTGTGTGTCGAGTGCGTCGAGAAGGAGATGAGCCCCCTGGTGGGCAGGATCGTAGAGTGGATGACGGTCTACCTAGACAACCACATTCAGCCCTGGATCCAGAGCCAAGGAGGATGGGTGAGTCACACACAGAGAACCACACATGCTGTTTGCTTGTATAGCCTCTTTCATAAAAGGACCCTTTAACATTGCTGGCTTTAATTACACAGGCAAGGTAAGCTCAGGTCGCCTGCATGGAAAATTTTCTTCCTGCCACTTTTACTATGCACCCCAGCTGGCACCAGTCAGGTGGAAAATAAGGTTAAACCTTTCCTTACTTTTCCCAGCTACTTCTGGAAGTGTGTTTGCTTTTGCTGCTTAGTGATGACTGTGACTTGATTGTGTGCGACATTTCCCTGTCAAGAGCAGATTTGCTTCACTGTGTTAGCCGTGTGGCTTTCCTGCCTGCATGGCTTAACCTCCAGAGCATAGTTTTTATTTCATTTTTCCATCATATACATGTTGTGTTTTGGTGATCTAGCAAGTCTACTTGAGACTGTGCCATGTCCCAGGTGTGGTTGGCTGCAAAACCAGCCTAGAAGAAGAGACTTAAGATTAGATATGATGAAGACATACAGAAGTCATGTGGTATAAAGAAACATCTGTCTTTAAAGGCAGTAAAAACAGAGTGCTTGTGTGGTCAGCAGCTGGTTCAGCTGTTCTCTAATTGATCAGTATCACGCTGCTCAATGAGCTGAATCGAAGTGGGAGCTTAACAGCCTACATCAGGGCTTTGGTAGTCTCCTGCACCCCGCCTGGGGATCGAAGTTCTCTCATCACAAGGCAGGATGAAGTCCAGGATTTTTACAGATAGCTCTTTGTTTTACTCTGGTCAGTTGATTGGCTCTGTGCTTTGGTTTTTTTTCCTCCTTCCATCATCTGACCGTTTTATCTGTGCATTTTTTTTTCAGTTGTCCTTCACCAAAGCAGCTGCATACAGATGAAAGCTCAGTTTTTTGGTTTTTTTGTTGCTTTTTTTTCCTAGGGTTAGTTTTAAAGTCAGCCACTCAGTATCAACAGTACCAGTGTGTGTGTGTTTGTGTGTGCTCATGCACACGTTCAGGACAGATAAGGTCAGCTCTTTTTCTATGTCCAAGCTATTTGATGGTATGAAGGAGAGCAAGAGAAGAGGGGCTGGTTATATTTATCCCAGCGCTCCTTAACACCTGGTTGAAGGTCGACTGTAAAAACTAGCATCCCTGTGGCTGAAAGCTTGCATAAAAATACAATATGTTCCTTACTATGCTGTTTATATTGTAGGCTTTAAACATATCCATTTATTTCACCACCTGACCAAGTGGTGTCAAGTTGTGGTGGAGATGGCTGGCAAGGATCTGATTTGTGAGAGTAAAGCTTTGCTGCTTTTAAATGTTAATCATGCATTTATTTGACTAGATTCTGAGGCGTCTGACTAAAAAGCACCTGCAGCTCTGAGCTCAAAGTTACACTGCTACTCTTTTTTTTATGTTTTATTTTTTGTGTGTTGCTGTATTTCTTGTGTTGTTGGTCTAGACTGAAATATCTCAACAGCCTCTAGATGGAGTGCCATGAAATTTTACGTCACAATCACCATGGCAAGGCTAATTCATGGCAGCTATAATGTTGCAATATCTATGGAAATGAAAAAAGAAAATCAGAAGAGTCATTACCAGAATAATAATGCTTATAATTTATGACTTTATATAGGAGGTTAAAACATCCAAAAAAGTAGGCTGTGTAAAATGAAAAAACAAGCAAGTGCAATCACTATTAATAACTCTCAGTATGTCAGAATACGTAAACGACTGTTGGTGGATACTCGGTATGTTTTGGATATTTAGGATGAAGACAGATTAGCCGAGAGGTCAAAGGTTAACCCGATGGTTCATGTGATTTCCCATCCTGATTGCAAATGGATATTTTCACCGTTGTCATCACAGTGTAACCAACACACCACATCATGTGTGGCTGATCTCCATGATCTCATACTCAAAATGGTCCAGGCACACACACGCACGCACACACTGCATTTTGCTTAGCAACGCGTGAGACTGATTAGTTAAGATGCTTCAGATAGAAGCTTGTGGTTAGTAGCTAGCATGTCAGTGTAACCCAGGCTTGGAGAAATGAATGACTTCATACGAAATGTTCAATGGATCGTACTGCCAGCATGGTTTCACTTCTCCTGCCTTGTCTTGAGCACATGATGCCACTTCCTTCCCTCGCCTTCCTATTTCTATAACTCACTTTTAGTGTCGCTCCACTGGCTTGTTGGAGGGGAAAGGGTGCTGGTTTGTGTCCTGTGTAAGTTGTTCATGAGCTGACACACGTTGAGCAGAGGCAGTCACACTACAACACAGACTTCAGTAGGTGGTTTGCTGCAGTTCTGTCTTTTGTGCTTTCCCCCTCTTTGTCACAGTGTCATTGCCTTCTTTTTGTGGTTTTTGTCTGTTCAAAGACGGCGTACACTTTCCCTGAAACGCACCAGAGTCTCTGAGTAAACCCACACAAGACTTTGTTGTTCTTTTTTTTTTCTGTCTTTCATTTCCCTCTTTCTTTTTTCCTTTCCTCCCCTGACGCCTCCTCGCGGGGATGAAGCACAAAACCGTTGGCAGATGTGGGTATAGCTGTGAGGCAGGTGTGCCCTTAGTGTTAGCTGATGAAATATTAGTCTGCCCTAAGCAGCAGCAAGGTCACTCTCTGTTTCACTCAGCAATCACTCTGTCTCATCATCTTATTATTGCGCATTTTTTCTGTTTTGGAATTACAGTTTAGGGTAGTTTTCCAAAAGCTGGGGATTCACAGTAGCTTTTGAAGCTTCATTTATAAGCTTAAACACCTTGTTGTTGAAGCAGTTGTTTTTCTGGTAGCACTGTGGAGTGATGCAGCATTTGGTTTATGGTTAGATTATTTCAATCAATAGTTTCAGTTTTTTCCAAAGAAAAATATCTGATGACTTGAAGATCAGTGGGGGTATTAGAAAGAAAGTTCAGTAAGCCTATCTCTGAACAGATAATGGTTATCAGTATTTACGGTCACTTGGCCTTTCTTTATCAGGCTATCAACACATAAATTTATTTTGATGCATCATTTGACACTGCTTCTGCATAAAATGGATTAAGTGTCACCTAATTGAGCTGGGGAACAGGTGATGGAGAGCTATTAATCAGAGTTTTTATTGCACATACACTGCTGTGGAGCTGTAATGAACAAGGTGTGGTTGTCACTTTTGGCCAAATCACAGTGAAAATGACATGTTTCACCTTCATTTGAAGGAAATCTTAAGCATTGTTCTTTTTGTTTAAAAAAGGGTTAATAAATAAAGTATCACTTCATTTGGTTTGAAATGAGAAATCATTTCATAGACACAAAGTGTGAATATTGGCTGCATTTCCATGTTGATGTTTAAAAGCATAGATTCAAAGAGAAGGTGTGAGATTCTTTTGAACTGGTGCCAGTTGAGTTGCCAGTTAAATATTGCAAAGTGAAGGGTGTTTTGCACAAGAGAGAAAGCGCCGCTGTAGTAAAAGCTGATAAAGCCTCAGCCTAAACGATCCCGCCGGAGCTTATTTTGGAGCCTCCTCTGTCCAGGATGCTGCGATATTTAATGGTCGCTCCGCATGCGAGATAAATATGCTCGGTCACAGCTTGTGGTTTTTAAAGAACAACAGGAGCAAAGCTATATATTGTCTGATAATAAACCTCCTTGGCAGACAGCAGTGGTAGAGACAGTGCTATCGACCTAATAATGCTGTTTCCAGCAGAGCAGGCGGTGGCAGTGATTACTCAGTGGAGATTGAGCCGCCTCAGGGTGGGGGTACAGGGTTATTACCAATTATAGATGAATAATATCTCAACCTGCTACTGGGGGAAACAATGTTTTTTTTCTTTTTTTCTGTCTGACAGACTAATAAAGCCTAAACTCATTTAGAAGAACCATGCTGCCACAGTCTGGGGATGCTTGGTTGGAGGTGTGTGTGTGTGTGTGTGTGTGGTGGAGAGGAAAAAAAGAGACCATTAGTCCGGTTGTTGTGCTTTGTGGTGTTGAATGTTTTGGTAAGGTCAGGGAAAAGTTAACTACAAGAAAAATGAGCAGTGAAATCCTTCCTTTAGCTTTGCTCCCCCCCCCCCCCTTTTTTCACATCAGCCACTCATATATGTATACTACATATTGGTATGCTGTGTTCATTACTAGCATGGAAATGGAAGTCTGGCTTATTGTCAGCAAATCTTATGAAAAGACCAACTTTAATGAACAGATCCGACTAACAAGTACCCTGGCTGTATCCACAGCCTGTAACATATAACCTCAGTGCCTTAGAGCTCCATAGTGGCACAAAAACAGCACCATGTTACTCACTGTTACATTTATTACAGTTACTGTAGCTTTTCTGTAGTTATTGCTGTTACTGGCGTTTGTATTGCATGTGCATTACATGCAAAAATATTAGTCCCCCCCCCACAATTAGCTTAGGGTAAGTGACATTTGTTAGAAATTACAGCTCCCATTTGTTTTAGACATTTTTTCCCAGTTATGTACTGATATTATTTTAAACAATAATGAAGAAAACAGAACCACCAGAACACAGAAGAAAATAACCAGAAATCCACATTCTCAAAAAGGAAAAAGTCCGCTGTGGAAAAAAGCAAAAAGGAAAAAGGTTGACTTCAAAGGCTAAAACAATACTACTCTGCTGCTCATCGCTGGACCACAATGTTGGTTAATGTCATGCTGTTTCCCTCGTCTAATGACGTCACTCCCTGGCCAATCACTCTGTTGACGTCACAGTTTTGGCCCGACTCGGCTTGTTTGGAACCCCGCCTGAGTACGTACTAGAAAAGTATCTGGTACCAGGTCCTACCACCAAATGTGAAACCCTAGCAGAAAAAGAAATCCAACCGCGTTCGCGGTCTTTGAAAGCAACCATTTGGAAACACTTTGGATTTTACCGTCAACCCG
>JAVDPK010002874.1:401497-418147 GCA_034780415.1 Cichlasoma orientale | reverse complement strand
ATTTAAATTAGTCACACTTTGTTTTGCTTCAACAAATCATATACTACCACTTTTCACCATTTATTGGCTTTAATTTGTTTTTTTTTTGTACCATTTTTAATGGATTTTTAATGGTTCATCAGTGATGCCAATGATGTCATACATCAGGCAACATGGCAGAAATCAGTCCTCAGGGCTCTCAAACTGAAAAGAAACTCATGGCACGACTGGCATGGGAGAGGCATGGGAGAGGATCCCCTCTCCCATGCCTCCAGACTCTCAAGCCCGTCCTCTACATTAGCCCATCCCTCCCTGATTTCACTCTTAGTCCGTATAATGTCTGATCCAGAAAGTGAAAGAGCTTCTGAGCATCAGCCTTAAAGGCTTAAGAAGCTTTCAGACATGCAGCTTCATTACTTTTATTGATCCAGTCGATATCAAATTTAATGAATTAACTTTGGTAGAGGGAGATCTAAATCCCAGCTCGTGCCCAGCTCACTGTCTTTACTAGTATCTGTTCATTCAATCACCTCTTCAAGCAATCTGTTCCTTCATATTCAAATGAATTCAGCTCAAAATACAATTTTTGCCATGTAACTTCTTTTTTTGTTTTGTTTATGGTTGTGTAGCAGTGCTACACCAGGACACGCCAATCGACTGAAAGGTTTACTGAAGATAAATAATAAATGGCTCAGTGTTGAGCTTTATACACATAACCACACTGTTAATCAATGTGCAGTGATCTCATATAGTGTAATCGGTGCACTGATGGCATATTCTTGTCATAGATGCAATATATTGGAGATTAAGTGAAAATACCTTAGCTTTGAGCATGCCCAGTGTGTATGACTGTGTTGCAGGCACAAAGAAAACTATGGTAAATGTAATAAAGCAGGTGGTTTTCTAACCAACCTACTCAAGATTAAGTCGCAAAAAAAAAAACCTGCCTAAATCTAAAATTTTCAGTTCATTCATATCTGCAATAACTGAAATTATTATCGGTTTGTGTTCATCTGTCGAGCTAAATTTTATTATAAACCTAAAGTAAATGCAATATGGTAAATATCTGGTAAATGATGCATTGATTGCACTGAAGACTTCTTTTTCTTAAATACAGAATACTTGAATTTAAAGCCACACTTTAGTGTGTGTGTGTGTGTGTGTGTGTGTGTGTGTGTGTGTGTGTGTGTGTGTGTGTGTGTGTGTGTGTGTGTGTGAGAGAGATATAAATGAGTGTTAAATGGAAAATTTATAAAGTAAGCGGAGACGGGAGACTGGAAGTCAAACCCTTCAACCATGGAGTGTTGACATTGCATAGTTTGTCCACCAGAGGGCACTTGCAGATTTTCCTGTTGGCGGCACATGTGTTTGGAACACCACAACCAACCAGCTGATCCGAGCAGAGTTGGGCAGCGCATAATCGATTCAGTCCGATATTGACTCTGACTGTTCTTCAGAGCGGTCAGGCTTTGCCTGTTTCTCCTTTTTATACAGTAGATTTTCATCTGACAGCGCCTCAGTTCCTGGTATAGTTAGCAGCACATCCTTCTGGATTTTTTTTTTTTAACCCTTTATTTACCTCGGGCCTGCCGGCAGGTCCATGAGTTTCAAAAGTGTCTGCATTTGCGGCCTTCCTGCAAACGTGTGGGCAAAATTACAGTAATAACCACATTTGTGCTGTGAAGCGCAATTTCTCAGCTTTCAGATACCATTTGGATTTTTCTTAGATGGGGCAAATTGTCGTGTAATTATGGTAATGCAAAGTGCGCTTGTCCAAATGTGTCGCAGCGACACGCTGGGAGTTAAAGGCTGTTAAAGGGCATGTCGGCGACGACAGTTTGACATGAAAGGGTTAATGGTGTGTCGCAAATAGCTTATAGGTGCAGTACTGCCACCTATTGGCAACAGTAGCAGGTTACATCAAGTAAGGCAGCAGTAAATACAAGGAAATGATATATTTTACAGCACCCTAAATCCTACATACTGGTCCTTTAAGTGCAGACCATTCTCTTCACTCCCTCTCAGGGTTCAGTGTGGTTTTTTTTGTTTTGTTTTTCTGTCTCTGTGTCTCCATGTGTCTCTGTGTGTTTCCATGTGTCTCCGTGTGCCCGGTGTCTTCAATAATTCCTCCTTCAATATTCTACAGAAGCACCCTGTTTATTGTTCCCCTCCATTTCCAGCAACAACACAAGCTCTCCTCTTGTCATTCTGACTGTGCCACTGACTACTTATCTCAGTCTTTATACTGCTTCTGAGTTTCCAGTAAGAGCACACCCCCCCACCCACTCACACAGCCACTCTCTCCACAAAGACCCCGTGTCCTGCCTGTTGAATTTACCTCTGACTAAGACTCAGACATCTGGATGAGTCACTTTTCACTTTTCTTCTCATTCAGTGCTCATGATTTGGCTTATTGAGGTGAAACATTGACACTTCTGAAGTGTGAACATGTAGCATCATCATCAATGAGTCAGTAGTCGCTCTCAGCTGATGGCTGTTGTGCCATTTGAGCCTGGCTGGCGCCTCCCTGTGGCGAGAAACCAGAAATGCCGTGCTCCTAAGCAGCTGAATTCCAGGAAATGATTTCAGTGGGCGGCAATGTAGGCTTGGCAGTCTGAGGACAACGGTGGGAAAGAAGGGAAAGAATGTCAGCAACAACGGCAGCGGTTCTGCAGGAATGGGCTTCAGCACTGATGGGATGGAAGAGTGGTAGTCTGGTGGGAGGGATGGGCAATATTTCTTTTTAATTAATGAGGTCGTGGCATTACCAGGAAAGCATATCAATGCAGGTGTCTTTTAGGGTTTTTTTTTTACTGCTGGTCTTGGTGTTTAATCACCTGTATGGAAATTTCCCCGTATGAGCGTGGGGGTGGTAACATTCAAACCCTGCATTGGATGTCTCAGCAGCTGTGCGCTTGTTTGAGACTGAGAGACCTTTATCAAAGGGAATCCAGCTGATTATGCGCTCTGGGCTTTTTTTCAAATGCGTTGTTTTAGGAGTGTGCATGTTTGTGGGGTTTTCCACATTTTAATACATCACACAAAGTGTACCATGATATTAACCCTTTACTCTCCATCTTTGTCTCTCTTTCCAGGAGCGCTTTGCTGAAATCTTCGGGCAAGACGCGGCGGCTGAAAGCCGGAGGTCTCAGGAGAGCTTCAAGAAGTGGCTGCTGGTGGGGATGACGGTGGTGACCGGCGTCGTGGCGGGCGCACTCATCGCGCAAAAACGCCTGTGAGCGTTCTCGCTCCACCCGCCTCCTTCACAACCCTCAACATTTAGATGAAGGTCCCGTTCGTCTCCTCATAGCTGCTGCTGATGTTTACTCCCCTACCCCAGCCCGTACATCGTGCGTCCCCCAGCAAACTGAGAGTCCTCAAATGTTGAATTGTTGAGAAGCAAGAAGAAAATAATTCCAACCTGACAGAAATTGAAAGACATGCTTTTCCATTCTCTGATTCATTCCATTCTCCACTCGTTCGTGCACCTCGTTTTTTCCTGTATGTTTGTATGTATTGGTTTTAATTTTTGTTTTCCATTTTCGTCGACAGAAAGAGCTGAAACTGATTCTAATTCAGCCTTCTCTAATGACCGTGTTGTTTATTGAAGCTTGTTTTGTCACGTGTACTCGCAGACAGCTCACCCATAGCCCTATATGTGCCATAAGGAGAGCGAAATCAGGGGCACCTTCTGTAGTTTCTGGCCAGCCGTCCTGATCACGGTCAAATAAAGCATCGTACCATGACTTCACGTTTTTTGTTTTCTCCACCCTGTCCTTCATGCCTGTTGGCTTGTGTATGAGTGCTAGATTAAGCTAATTCACGCAGACTAGAGTTGACAGAAATATGGGAGTTTTGAACTAAACAAGGAAACTAGTTTGTGTGTGTGTGTGTCTGTGTGTGTGCGCGTGTGTGTGTGTGAGAGAAAATCAGTTCAACCACAGTTCATAAGAGCAGGGCGCCATGGCTCAGACGGTCAATGTTTACCGCACAGTAGCTGAAGAATGCAGGCATTACTGTAGCAACTCATGCAGTAGCTAGCTTCATTGTTTCCAGACACGCTTTGGCTACACTGAAAAAGAAAAAAAAAAGTCTTTAATCTTAAAGGGGACCTGTTATGCTTTTCCTTACGTTCTGTCATACATATTTGCTGTTACAGTGGTGGTGCTCATAAAAAAACATGGTTTCACATTTAAAAAGTTTTCTTCTTGCAGGTTTTACTTATACTACACAAAGTTTCATAAGATTTCGGCTTCATTAAAAGTCCAGTGCGCCGACACGATCAGCACCTGCGCTCCTCCCACCAGAGCGCCGAACAAAGACCATGCTAATTCATGTTATAGGTGCAGTAAGCCAAAAAAGCAAAAGACTGGCTCACGTTTTTGCTATGATAACGAGTAGCCCGCCGCCGCACAGCTGAAACTGTTTTGAAACTCTGCACTGACTCGTGTGCACAGTAAGCCCGTGATTGGCTAATAATTCTACCATTTCAGCTGTTGATTGGCTCTTCAGTGACGGAGACGGGACGTCTGACAACTTTAGCCTCTCAGAATTCTCCCACAGATTTCTGTCTGAGTGTCGTATCTCCTCCTCCTCCTCCATATAATGTCACTGCTGTGAACCCTCCCACTTACTGTTCAAACCTTGTGTTTACATGATGCAGCCAGTCATAAGAAAGGTTCCTTAAAGGGGAAGGAAGCTGTTCGAGTCAAAGGGTGAACTGAGGGGCTGCGTCAAAGCCCAGCATAAGATATAAAAATTATTTTCGCTGTGACTCGTGCAAAGGAGAGTCCAAGCATAAAAATATGGAGCTGGAAATTAGCTTAATAGGTCCACTTTAAGAGTGTCATTGGTTGGTACATTTGGATGTAAAACTTGTCATTTGGCACTACTTTATTTGAAGACCCCACTCCTCTATAAACAGCATAAAACATGTCATATATTCTAACAGTGCTGCGGTGTGGGTCCTATGAAGCATCAGTAACAGGTGTATAAGCAGTTAGTGACTGTGTAACGGCACACACGGGCGAATCACGTATGAATCAGTACGATTGGGCGTGAAGGTTCACTATTGACCTCAGAAATTCTTCACTGAAGGTTCAATTACTTACATCATGGCCTTCATCATCACACAGAGCAGAAATCTATTTAGCAGTGCAAAAACAATCACGGAGTACGGGCTTAAAAAAAAAAGGTGGCTATCAGTAAATGCTCTGTATTTTGTAACACCTGCACAACACTGCCGGAGGTCCGGCTCTTCCAGCAGTCATCCGCTGTCTGTTCATGCTCCAGGTACAGATGCTTCACAGGACTTACAGCTACTTTATATTCCTATAACCTTGTTTATCTTCCTACGACACCTTATGTCCTCTGTAGTGGTCACAAAAAAGTTAAATTGAAAGATTTTTTTTTCCTTGGTTTTCAGGAGCTGCAATTATGAATCAAAGCTTAAATTGCAACTGGTTTGATAATTGTTACTGACTAAAAGTCACTGGGTGCACCTTCTTAAATGTGACGATTTGCTGCTTTTAATTAACTGACGATGACAGTTGCAGCACTAATTGCTCATATACACCATTTATTTAGGATTTTGGGGGAGGTTAGAAGAAAGTGTCTGAATCATTTTTAGCGATTGTTTTGCAATAAAGTCATAATCATGTGCTGCACTGTTCAAACACAAGGCTATTTTTTTTCCACTATTCCCCCACTGTGTCCTAATCAATCTTTATTTTTAAGCCTTTAGTCGCATCTGACATTGATCAGTGACACACTTCATGCTTCGTGTCATCGTCACCGGAGCGAGCAGATTTATGTAGCAAGCTGATGAAGCAGCTGTCCTTCAGGAGGCGATGCGGTTCTGCATCGCGTCTCCTTCGAGCTAAAGAAATGTGCCACGTTGTGTCTGTTTACCATCTTGAGCAAATCAGCAGCTGTCAGCAGCTGTAGGAGCGTGAAGCTAGAAATCTAAACATTCATATCTCATCTCGCTCAATTCGACTTATCCATACACTGCTTTCACAGCACACACCCCCCCCCCCTCCTTTGTCTCCTCTGTCCTCCCCAGACGCTTCAGATCTGTCAAACCTCCATCCATCTCTCCTCCTCTTCCCCTTGCCATCCAGCTCCACCTCTTCCTCCCGCGGTCCCCCGGCTGTCAGTGCACCTAGTCACGTGTGTCAGTCACAGCTGGCCCACCTGCTGCTTCTCTCTCTCACACACGCACGCCAATCAGATCCAGTCCATGCGAGACGGAGGAAGGGAAAGAGACACCTATCCATCTTTAATTTGAAGCTGGAGTCAGAGGAGTGTTTGTCGCCTGGCGCGTTCTGCACCAACAACTGGCAGCTCAATTAATTTACTGGGAAGGAAGGGATGGTGTTGGTGGTGCTGGAGAAGGAGGGGGGGGCGGGGTGCATTCGTCCCCGTTCCCAGAATCTTCCCACTGCTTCCGAACTTGATCTCACTCCAAACGCTGTCTCTCCGTTCAACAGTGTGTCCCACAGCACAATAAAGCACCTTGCAGCTTTACAGACAGGTGCTGTTTTCTCATCAGAGCGCTACACCCAGCAAACATTAAAGGATCAGTTTGAAAAAAAAAAGAAAACAAAGATCGGGATTTCTGTGTGATCCATTCATCAGAGTGACCAGTTGTTGGCTCCCTTACATCCTCATCCAGTCCTGATTTTTAACCTGGGAACAAATATTTCACCAAATTCGCACAAACTGCACAGCCTGTATAATGAGTATCGTCCTATTTGCTCGTGTCCTCGCCATCTTATTAGCCAAGGTGTGCTCTCAAACATTCCAGTACAGTATATATCTATTTTTCTACCCCCATTAAGAAGCTCCTCACAGGCTTGTCCCTGCTGTCCGGGCCCCTCACTCTAACAAGCTCTTTTCTTACCCATTTTATATATATATATATATCTATATGTGTGCGTGTGGGAGCATGCGTGTGAATTTCTGTCTGGCAGAAGGTAGGCACAAATGAAGGAAGTGTGACAGCATTGGCACGACCCCCCCACATATATATGCTAGTTATTTAAAGGGATTAGAATAGTATTAGCTTAGCAAAATATTTAAAACAGAACTGATGGCTTTCAACTTTATTTATATTTGGTGTAAAAAGCATAACTGTGCCCCTTCAAATGGCCTTAAATTCCATCGTTGCATTCATGTGCACTGTCAGTTGTGGGTTTTTTCTTTCTTTTTTTTTGTTTAGGACTGTTGGACTGCTACTAGACAAAAAAATGCAAACAAACCAAGAAAATATTTTCAGAAAAGGTCTCTGGCATGTTCCTGCTGGGTCTAAAATAAAGTTTGCTGCCATGTCCAATGGTCACCTTGTATGTCTTTAGAATGCCATTGTAAAATTTGAGATGACACTGACCCTAATAAAACCTGATGTTGGAAGATGTACTCAGTCTCTTTCCTGAAAGCCTTGCATGGTGGATGGGTGTGTGAGAGCAGAGATGCGTGAAGAATTAGCCCCGTGAAGACACGCTGTTAAATATTCAGGGTGTTGCCAGAAGCTGAAATCAACCAGAAGAAAGTTAATTTTATGCCCCAAAAGGCTGCTTAGTGGATGAGAGGAAACGAGGGTTGAGCCAATAAAAAAGGGCGACTGTGATGTAATGAGGAAGTACAGATTTCGGTCAAGCTTTTAAAGATCAACGGTGCTAAATTTAGCAGTTTGAACTTCTGTCATTACCCAATGAGACAACTCAGGTTTCAAATGACTGAGTGAAGCAGAAGAATATAGTTGGTTTGACCTCATCACAGCTGCATACAGTATTTGGTATTTAGCTTATTTTAACACTTGGGTGGGTGGACTGGAGAAGCAGGTCTGTCAAACCTGAGCCACATTGTCCTCTCAGAGCCCACAGGTGGATGCCGGGGTCGATGCTGCGGCAGTGATGATGTCTCAGATGGGACAGTTTGCAACATTCTGCTGCTTAAATAGACAGCCAATTAAGGGAGGTGTGTTTGTCTAGTAGAAGTAGCAACCCCACAGGTATGATACTCCATTTGAAGCCTCATATTCAAGTTTTCATTATGTAGAATCTGCCCAGCAGAACTAACTACAAGTACAATCACTACATTTTATACTGATATACAAACCCAATCCTCTAAAACACTTTAAGCCCTTTCAGTGTTTCCAAAATAACCGCCTGCGTCTTAATGAAACACAAGGCTCTCAAACACTGAGAATTCAGACTTCAAATGAATAGTGTGAATAAGAGCTGGATGTGAGTGTGCTCCACCTCCACCACGGCTGGAAATTCCCTCCTCACCCCACATGAATCAGGTCCCCCGAATCCAGAGGGATCCGTGTGTGGATCTCGATTTGTTTGGGGGAACATCAAGTTATCTCTCACTGTTTCTTATTTCAGTTTTCTATGCATTTGTGAAAACAAGCACAGTACAACAGTGAAGCATCCTTTCAAAAATTCCTGGACCCAAATTAACTCCAAAAGTCTGTCCCTTCTAAAATGAGTCCCACTGCTGGTTAAACGTTTACTCAGATCAGTCCATACCTCTGAGAATCTGTCCAGCAAACAATCTCACGAGCTCCTCGCTGGAGGTAAATATTCTTACAGTTCTGGAACTCTGTGCACTCAGAATAAACACGGCTGACGCATGACAGACAAAAGCCAAACTTTATTATTTTACGGCTACAACAGGACAGACACAGTTCTCCCCGTGACTGAAGGCTGAAGTGGCAGCAGAGGAAGAAACTGATTGGCGAGCCAGAGGTAACACAGTACAATTCCCCCAGAGAGGCTGAAAGTGCACTAGCTTCAGCTTTGACACTTAATGCAACATTCAAAATAGCAATAGCAGCTTCCCAGAGTGGAACTGAGCCATGCTCTGAGGTGAAAGGTCCAGACTGTGCTACCTCAGGCCCTGCCCAGCCCCCTTTACTTCCACTGGCCCTTCTCGTAGTCCCACTTGGTGGAGAGGCCCTGGACGGTGTTGACCCTCATGTCCAGCATCCTCTTTAACTGCCGGGCCTGCCAGTCGTCCTCGAAGGTCCTGGGACGTGGAGGGTAGACTACAACAACAAAAACATGCGATGTGCATCACGCTCCCAACTCCAGTACCATCTGTTTGTAACCTGCCAAACATTAACACACTGTTGCATTATTAATGCCTGATGTTCATTTAGCTGTGTCAGGCTCTGGTCACGCTCTTTCTGACAAGCTGGTTTGGCTCACTGGGAGACTTAAAAAGAACCAGAGTCATCATTAATGTTATTAGTTCCTTAATGACAAGTCAAAGTGTGCTGAGAGAAAGCAGCACTCAAGCGTGGGATGTTGACACGAGAAAGGTTTCCTGTACTCAGACACTGTTAAATTGTGAGGTTTAACCTGTCAGACGATAAAAAGGCAGATTTTACCGTAGACTTTCTGCCACCAGACCACCAGGCCTGTGAAGCCCAGGAAGAAGAAGGCGGCCCCAATGACTGTCTTCCACTCTGCCGTCCGCTGCTTCATCTCTGGGATGGTCTGGCAGAACGACAGCCGATACACTGCAGGAGAGGAGAGGAGAGGAGGAGAGCATCAGTAAGACAACATCCAACTCTCTCCTCTCCCACTGAACACAAGCTACACTAAAGAACCTACGGGCAAGTTTTTCTTCTCTGGTCAGCTGACCCCAGGGTCCTTTCTCCTTCTGCTTCAGGCTCTTGTCGGCATCAGTCAGAACATCTTTGTAGGGTCTGTCAGGCAGCGGGATGTCCGCGCGGTCCCAGTACATTGGCCGAGACATGTCCGCTGCCTCCGACACCTCTGGAGGAACAGACACAAGAACCTGTCTTCAGCAGTGTGCATCTCTCCTCCCATAAATCATAACCCCAGGGACCATCTGTCTATATGGGTGTCTAGTTATGATAGCACAACAGCGCCATCTCCTGTTTGAGTCAGTCTGGCGTATGATGGAGGGATACAAATTTTAATGTGAAGATTAAATAATTTGGCTTAAATGCAGTTTCTTCTTAATCACGTCTTTTCTCAGAATCCACATTATCCAGTTTTCACTGCAGCCATTCTCGCGTGAAATCATTAATGAAGGTTGGGTACAAAACCATAATTAACACCTGTGTTTATCTGCTTTTCAAATTCAAAATCTCTGCTGTCAAAGACCTCCATATCTCCACGTAAACTCAACTAATGCTGCTGCTTTTTGTCCTTTTAAAAGTTCGAAAGCCAAAGAAAAAGCTCGTGAGTCTGTCGCGAGTGGACGAAGCTGAATAAAGTAAAATGATGGAGGTACCGTGACCGTGGCTCGCCGTCCTCGCGCCGCCGCCGGTCAGGGCCGCTGTCGCGCGCCTGGCCAGGAGGCTTCCCACGCGCCCAGTAGTCAAGCGCAGCATCTGGAAACAGGTAAGTGTGCATTATCACTATTATTATTAATATTAATATTATTATATCGGCACATGGTCATACAAACCTCAGCAGTGAACTGGAGCTAAGTGAAGTCAGGCAGCAGCTGCAGCAGGGTGCGCACAGGTGCAGCTGATAAATACAATTACTCCATCGCTGCAGCGCGCTAAACGGAATAAAGCCACTGCTATGAGACCTGCGACAGGTGGAGGATTCTCCTGGTGTGGAGCAGTTACAGACAAAGCTGAAGGGCTGTGGTTATTAAAATATCAGGTGCTGGCAGTGCGATATGAGGACAGCATAAAGCATTAAGGTAAAGTTTTGCTGTGACTGCTGCCAAAGTAACAGGTGGGAACAAGAGACTTCAAGGTGGGAGGATATGAAGGCATGGTGGCTACGCAGACACGAGTTGTTTGCACAGCAGAGCAATCATTTATTCTAATATTCTTTTATTAATTTATTTCTATTTCCTGGCTTCAAATAGGCTTGACTTTATTAATATACTGGGTCTTTTCCCAGCTTACTGACCAAAGCGCTTAAAACACACACACACACACACACACACAGTGCTGTCAACACTAAATTACTGTACAGTGACACACATTCGTGCCACTGCTTTGCCTGGAGCAGGTGTGTTGCTTTCCGGCTGTATTGTGTGTTTAACCTCTTTGTGTTTTCTTCATAGTGGAGCTCTGTCTTGTTACACTTATCCATCGTTCTGATTGGCCAGAAGAAGAAAGGAAGCTGCTGTTGCCGACCCTTCCATTGGGGTAAGTGGGTACAGATAATGGGTATACTGAATTAGCTGCGCAGTACAGGGCCCACTAGCTATCTTAGTTTAATAAACAACTGAGATTTTCATAAATGCATACAGTTAACTTCTTTTGGATAATCTAATATAGCAGGTAATCCAACGTGGATGGAAGAAAACAGCTGCTTGAGGTCTAATGACACTTAATGTCACTGTTTTAATTCATTATTCATATTGTTTTGTTTTTTTAGGCCAGGATCAAAGTCGGCTTTAGTAAATGTGCATTCAAGTGCTGATGAAATGAGTCCTTTCATGTGTACCATGTGCTTAAAGAGGATAGAAGTGATGCATTTATATAAATTTATTTAGCAGAAGATTTTTTAAAAATAATATACTGCTTCAAAAGAGTAGGTTGATCCTTTTCATTTCCATCAAACGACGTGGCATCCTTTCATTCCTCACACATCAGCCGGTCCATATCAGTACAGATATCAGCCTGATTTATTTTTTTTCTGATGTGTGTTTTTTAAAGAGTTTCTTTAATTTTTTTGGAGCAGTGGAAGTTTTCTCCTGTTTTTATTTGAAAGTGTTTCACTTTCCTCGTTGTCTCTCTTTAGTAGTTTTGTATATTTTCAGTTAACTTTAGAAATGCCGGGCCCACACGAGGTGTTATTTTATTCCAGGGTGAACCCCGTTAAGCAGGACGAAAGCACTCAAACACACTTGAAGTTGTATTTATGGCTCTCAGAGGAGCGGTGAAATGCATCAATAATTACAGCCCGCTCATCAGGGCAATATAAAAACCACTATTAGCCCAGTTTTTAACTATTTTATGTGCGCGCACTGATTACCTTGAACAGCTCTCAAATGTGTGTCAGCCATAATGTTTCCTGTCTCGTGTTGAAGTGGTCACAGATTCTCATTGTAAAGCTCGCAGCGGAAATGCTCCGTGTTGTTGTTCACAACAGTGACTCAGATGATCTCATTAAGTGCTTTATAAAGGTGGCTTGGATGAGCGCCAAATCCCCTCTTTGCCAGTCTGGCCACCTTATTATGTTTTACTGTTAAATACAGTCGCTCTGCAGTGCACACTGCTGTGCTAAAGTCTTGAGCCACTCTTCATTTCTTTATATTTTGCTTCTGAGTAGCCAGACAGTGTTTTAATTTTTTGTTTTGAAGTAGTCTCGAGCAATAGGTCTCCAAGCTTTCTGGAGGTCTTTAAAAGTTGTTTTTTTTTTTTTGTTTTTTTTGTTTTCATCACTTATTCAAGCATAAAATGGAATAAAATTCAAACATAAAATTCAAGAGTTGAATCAGTGTTGTGTCTACACAAAAGTAACAAAGAACCACTTTTAAATGGTATCTTTTGCCGTTTTGTTACTCGCAGCCTGTCACAAAAACACACACTGTTCCCATTTCTTTGGCATATTTTGTGGATTCAGCTAAAGATGACACAGTTTGACAGGCAAGAAGAGTATTTTTGCACTAACAGCGTGATTCCCAAAGAGCTATTAGCTGAAAGCTTGGCACAGTGTGTCCTGGGGGAAACTGGACAAGTTGAAGACAGAAGTAGCAGGCCTAAAAACGATCAAGAGCAGATGAACAGTATCTGAAAGTCGAAATTGGGGGGGGGGGGCGGGGGAATCCAGAAAAGACCTGACACAGGACCAGAGAGATACATCTCACCCTTAAGCTGTTTGCTGAAGCCTCAGCAGAAACGATCTCAGTGGAAGGGCGGCTGAAGCCTTTCTTAAGGACGGGAAACGGCGAGAAACGGCTGAGGTATGACAAATTATATAAGAACTGGACTGAGAACTAGTGGCAACGGGCTTTTTGGAGTGATAAATCCAAATTGTGTAAATTTTTTTTTTTTTTTGTTCAATTATCACAGTGAGTGTCTACAGCCATCTGAGAACGTTATGCTGCCTGTAACATCATTCAGCATGACCAAATTGGTGGTGGGTCAGTGATGGTCTGGGGAGGCATATCCATGGAGGGATGCACAAACAGGCTAGGCAACGGCACCCTGAGTGCCGTCAGGTATCCGGATGAAATCCTTGGACCCACTGTCAGACCCAGTGTGCTGGTGCACTGAGTCCTGGAATCGAAGGCATTCCAGAAGGATTTGATAGCATTAATTGGCCCCCACGCCCACCTGACCTAAATCCAACAGAACACCTCTGAGACATTATGTTTCGGTCCATCCGACACCGCCAGGTTGCACCACCAGACTGTCTAGGAGCTCAGTGATGAGATTGACCAGGACACCATTGCCTGTCTCATTAGGAGCATGCCCTGGCATTGTCTGGCATGCATATAAATACGTCCATACAAGCTACTGAGTATCATTTCAAGCTGCTGCAATGAAATTGTGGGAAAATGGAGTACACTAACACATCAGTCTAAATATCCAGCATGATGTTTCTCCTCATTGAGATCTGTGTGTGTTTAAAGTGTTCCTTTAGTTTTTTATTTGTTTGTTTTTGAGCAGTGTAATTTGTAAAGTGTCTGATTGGCAACAGTGTCATTTTTCAGCACAGCAATATATCCCAAACACACTGCCAGTGCAGTGAAATCCTACCTGGAGGAAAAACACACAATGGAACACCATCAGGCATGGATTGGCCTCCCCAGAGCTCAGACCTCAACATTACTGAAGCAGTGTGTGATCATCCAGACAGAAAACAGAACACACGTCAGAAGCCTGGAGAACTGTTCCTGCTATAGACTACTTAAAGACATGATATGAAGCTGCCTCAGAGTTCAGGCTGTGCTGAAGAATAAAGGCGGTCATAGCAAATAGAATTGCACAAACTCTGTTTTTGCCTTGTATACTTTATTTCCATGTGTGTGCATATTTCAGTAAATTGTTGCATCAGTTTCCTAGTCTTACATAAAAAAAAATGAGGGGCAGCTCAAGACTTTTGCACAGTACTTTAACAGAGAGGCACTAAGAAGTCAAGTCTGATCTTTGATAGTTAAGCTGTTATTTGGAGGGATGGATACCTGTGGCGTAGTTCACTTCAGATGATATTAACTGAACTCTAACCTTTTAGAAATAGTTGCCTGATTGATTACATGCTTCATCTTTGTGAGGATCATCACTGAGGAAGTTCATTCCATAGCCCCTTATCCTAACCATCACAGTTACACACTAATTTATTTATCAAAAAACCAAACAACCCAAGGTTGAAGGTCTGCGTCAGAGTGGGGGCCAGCCGAAATGTCCTCGCTGTCCTCAAAATGCCCTCACTCCAATGGTACGCAATTTAAACCGGTCCTCCCCCATGCACCCCCGCCCCACACACACACACACACACAGCAAGTGAAAATGGTGGAAATTGGCCATGAGTCAATTTAGAAAGTCTGAGCTGACCTTCTGCAAGGGCAGAGGTAAACGGAAACATTTAAACTGTGTTGCTAGCACGTCTTTGCAAAGAAATAAGTGAGGGACCGCTCTCTATCTGCACGGTAAAACCTGCTGAAGGAGCCACTGGAAGACAAAAAGTGTGCAGAATTGCATCAACAAATCATTAAGCTGGGCTTTTATTTTGCATAAATGAATGGCACCATCAGGTTTGACTTGCTTTATTCTGTCTGAAAAGTGCTTTTTTAAAAAAAAAGCTTTAAGCTGCTCATATTGACGCACTTCTAGAAATCTCTCAGCTCAGCCTCAGTTGTTTTTCTGCACGTCCGCCACCTCTCCCTCGCTGTGTGGAGCCGTGTGAGCAGTGAGAGAGGGAGCTATCATTTCATCTATTTCCTGCAGTGCTCCTTGCCAAACAACACTAGTCTGTTTATTGGATTGGGCAAAGACAGATACTCACAGTAGTTGTACAGTTAGAAGCTGCTGCAGCCAAAGACCAGATCTTGAGAGAAAGGGACTATTTAGGCCTTCTTTCCCGTTTCGTCTCTGCTCTTAACGCTGCAGGACACTAAGCAGGAATCAACTGGTGGGCGGGTGAAAGAGGCTGGATGGGAAGAAGAGGGGAGAGAGAAAGAGAGGGAGGGACAGAGCTTAGAAGGGAGATTGTTTACTTGCACTAGTTTGGTCAATCGAGAGAGGCATGTGATAGGGCGAGCAAAAAGGGGGAGAGGCTGAGTTTAGACTGCACAACAAAGGCAATAAAAGGGAACATTATTTCCCTGTTATTCACCTATCTCCATATCCTCTCTTCACTTATGATATTCAGACAGGCCAGAGATGCCGGGCTCATATATGATGAGGTTACGTGAGGACACACAGTGGACTCTCTTTACAGTGTGGAAGGAGAGATGTGGTGCTTGTATATGAACAGTCAGAGGGGGACTTGTGGAAATGAAGGGACCAGTTCCCAGACTTTACCCCTAATGCATGCACAAGTGCACGCTGGCACCAGGCCACCACTATCTCATAGCTGTTTGGCAGTGAGTCCGGCCGCCAACTGCTACTGGGTTATATGTGGTGCACAAGCTGGTCAAGAGTCTCCAGTGTGCAGGAGGACAGGGGTCAAATGAGGACTGGCTCTGTCATAGTAACCTCACACAGTTGTGAGTCTGCCAAAACACTTTGAACTCCACCCAGCTGAGGTGGCATTAACCTCTGAACATTTCTTTAGAGTAACAAAGAAAGGACAAAAATGATCCTATTCGTGCTTATGTGCCATCAAAGCAGATAAAGAATTTTACTGTGCACTTTCCACCCCGATTCACAGGAACCTAAAAAAACAACAAAACCTAGAAGGAACTTGGAGAGCTCCACCTTTCCTCCAAGTTTTGAAATTCAGCCAGGTAGCAGTCCTTTGCTTTGCCAGAGGACGTGTGAGGCAGGAGCATGGAGTGGAGGGGTCCAATGGCTTCCTGGCCCAGCTGCTTCCTGCCCTACCAGAAAAAAACACCTATATGTGGTCAGAAGTTCACGGTCATCACGGGCATGAATGCCACGGTAATTTGGGGCTTTTAATTTTTTCTTTGTTCTTTTTCCAGGAGTGATTGTACTGCATACACCTTTTAATGAATTTAAAAAGCAAGAATTTTATTAATTTTTCTCTAACCTGTTCACTGTACTGCTACTACATTTGTGACAGTAGTAGTAGTAGTATTATTTAAAAGTAGTAGGTTTCTCCACAACTAAATTTTTATAGTTGCTAACAGTCATAGTGCAGAGTGCAGTTGGGTATATGTTCAGCTAAAGTGGGTAAATTAGCTCCACATTGGTGAGCTAATGGCCTTTTTGAGCATTTCTTTCTTGTTCTGTTTGAATACCGCATAGATCCTCGGATACTTAGGAGTAGAATGGGAGGCGGAGCCTTCAGCTTTCAGGCCCCTATTCTGTGGAACCAGCTTTGACAGACACCCTCTCTATTTTTAAGATTAGGCGTAAAACTTTCCTTTTTGATAGAGCTTATAGTTAGGGATGGATCAGGTGACCCTGAACCATTCCTTAGTTATGCTGCTATAGGCCTAGGTTGCTGGGGGAGTTCCCATAATGCACTGCTTCTTTTTACTCACTGTTTTTACTCTGTTTATACTTCACTCTGTGTTTAATCATTCTCT
>JAVDPK010002874.1:377893-388388 GCA_034780415.1 Cichlasoma orientale | reverse complement strand
CACACACACACACACACACACACACACACACACACACACACACACACACACACACACACACACACACACACTGTTATACAGCACATAAATCCCACATTGTATCAAATCCCACTGCTTCAACTGGAAGATTTTAAATCAGAATGAAATAGATGTGCACGTGTCACCATAGTCACATCTGTGTTGCTACAGTCACACTGGGGAAAATAGGAGTTGGTGACCACAGCACGACCACAATTATTGCAACCGTGTGCAATGAACTTGCAAGCTTGTTGCTTTTCAAATGGTTACTTTGAATATCGAGACCACATCTGTGACCATTCGCAGTCAGTCGCCACCTTCAAAGCGACTTTGTCGCGTCAAAATGGCGATGAAGCGCAGATAAGACAGTCCGTTTCTGTCGGTCTGCCATCAGGTTGCGATTGAATGGGGTCAAGCTGGCAAATGAATGCAATTGTTTTGTGATAATACGGTGATTAACTTTGATAAATCAGCAAATATCACAAATCTTATGCCATCTACATTCACAGAAATTCACATTAACAAGAAGCACAAACCTCCGCCAAGGCAGCTCACACCCTGGGCAGTATTTACTTTTAATAGTTTTGTATTTTGTTTATATTTTGTTTTGTTTGTTCTTTTAAAACATTCATTAAGAGGTTTGTAATGCAGTTAAAATCAGATAAGGGTAGCATGACAGATGTTTACCTGGATAGGTAATAGATAATGAGTATTGGGGCAGCAGCCCAAGCAGAGAAACCCAGACCTCCCTCTGCCTAGCCACGTCCTCCAGCTTATCCGGGGGAACACTGAGGTGGTCCCAGGCCAGCTGAGAGGTATAATCTCTCCAGGGTATCTCCCAGGTCTGCCCTGGGACCTCCACCTGGTAGGACATCCCGGAACACCTCACCCAAGAGGTGCCCTAGGAGGCGCCCTAGGAGGCATCCTAGTCAGATGCCCAAACCACCTCAACTGTCTCCTTTCAGTGTGGAGGAGTAGCAGATCTACTCTGAGACCCTATTGAATGACTACACTCCTCACCCTATATCTAAGGGAGAGGTCAGCCACCCTTCAGAGGAAGCTCACATTGTGTCTGCAAACTTTTTCTCTCGGTCACTGCCCAAAGCTCGTGACCATAGGTGAGGGTAATGATGTAAATCGAATGGTAAATTGACAGCTTCGCTCTTTTGCTCGGCTCCCGATGGACCGGTGCAGCGTCCGCAGCACTACAGTTGCAGCCCCAGTCCGTCTGTCATTCTCCTGCTCCCTTCTCCCCTCATTGATGAACAAGACCCCGAGAAACTTCAACTCCTCCACTTGGGGCAGCAACTTGTCCCTGACCCAGAGTGGGCACTCCACACTTTTTTGGTTGAGGACCGTGGCCTTAGATTTAGAAGTAATAATTCTCATACCTGCCACTTCACCCTCGGCTGAGAACTGCTCCAGTGTGAGCTGGAGGCCCCCACCTGATGAAGCCAAAAGAACCGCATCATCTGCAAAAATCAGAGATGAGATTCTGAGGCTACCAAGGCGGAAGCTTTCCACCACTTGCCTACTCCTAGAAATTCTGTCCATAAAAATTATGATGAGTAAGTTCAGATCAGGCAGACTGTTCCTCCCAGTCACGCCCCTCCAGGTCTCACTGTCATTGCCCACGTGAGTGTTGCAGTCTCCTGTTAGGATGGAGCACCCTGGCGCATAAGTGCAAACAGCAGTCAGGACCAGTTCCCCAACCCGAAGGTGCAGGGAAGCAACCCTCTCTTCCACCGGTGAAAACTCCAACGTACAGGCAGCAAGCTGAGGGGATACGTGAATAGCCACCCAGCCTGTTGCCTCTCACTGAGGGCAGCTCCTGGTTCCAGAGCCCGGGCCATGCGTTGAGGTGAGCCCAACCATACCTAGTCGTTATCTCTCAACCTCGTGCACTAGTTCAGGCTCCTTCCCCACCAGAGAGCTGACATTCCATGTCTCAGAAGCCAGTCTTGATAGCTAGGGATCGGTCCGCCAGGGTCTCCACCCTTGGCCGCTGCACAGGCTAAGGCCCAGCCACCAGACTCCACCACGATAAGGTGGTGATTCGCTGAGGGGAGATATTAGAATATTAACTTCAAACAAACTGTGCACACGCAACATTTATACCACCTATAATGTGTGAGTCCGTCTTTTTCCACACACCTGACACACTGAGACAGAGACATGGGAGCTGAACGCAAACTAAATGTACCAGTGCAGAGAGACGATACTAAAAGATAAAGAAACACAAACGATGCAGGTTATAGTGTTGCCATTTCGCATGTGAATAACCAGTATGCTGTAATTCAAATGCAACTTCACCAACTCCCACAAGCATAAAAGGCAGTTACACTTGATTGTATGCAATAGTCTTCATACAGTTGTGTAACTGTTATTTAAGCTTCATTGCCATACAATAAATGTTGTGACTATATCACAAACTGCTGTGAGACTGGGTTGGTATTTACCCAAAAACATGCAGAATAGGCTGACAGTAATTTATGTAACAACCTGGTGTTGTGTGTCTGTCTTACAGGCTGCACACAATTCCAGCCAAGAACACAGGGCAGCTTGTATGTTGGCTCAGAGGCACAAAGTCTCCAAAACAAACTGCTGTGTTAAAGCTTATTACCAGGAGTACGAGGCAATAATCAAAGGTAATTGAGATGATTGTATCAACATGTTCTCATCTGCTCTCATCTGGACACTGTTTAAAGGTAGTGCGGTGTTCCTGCATCCACGGTGGAAATTACACCCTTCAGAAAGGCACGTTTTGTTTTTGTCATTTTTCGCCGTCTTTCAGTGGTATCTCAGAGACGGGGCCAATGAAACCAAAACTATCTGCAGCGAGATGCCACAACGAGCGCGAGAAAAGTGTTTTGTTGTGACAGTCTGGAAGAAACACACTGAAGAGAGTTTACTTTGTGTCCTCCGAGTTGTGATGTCTTCATCCTATATGATGTTTACAGCGAGTAAATAATGGCAACCATGTGAGCTGCTGCCACATCTGTGCAGAAACGTGTTGATTTTACCGTGAGCTCATAGAGGGGCTGAATGTAGTTATTTAGCAACTGGTGTTTTATATGCATGTGTCAGTTTTTCCGTTTTTCTCACATTCCAGTTAGTGGGGGTAACACAGCTGCACACTGCCATTATAAAACCAGGAGGAACGCTGTGGTTGGCTCTGCTGGAAGTCTCGTCTGCTGCCGGGGCAATTGCTCTGTCCACAGCTCGCATTTTAACCAGTGCGCCAAGGCAAACCGGGCTCCTCCTCCTCCTGCTGCTGCTGCTGCTGCCTGACACTTCACCCTGTCGAGGTTCTCTGTTTTCCCCCCGTTTAGTGATATTTTCTCCACGCTTAGGGCTCACTGATATACGTGGCCTGACGGTAAGCAGCCAAAACAGTAGAAGTAAATTCCAGATAATCATCCTCGTGCGTGCTTGACTGATGGTGTGTCAAATAAACAACAGCAGGCCAGTGCCAAAAGTTAAAATAAGACGATGACTTGAATTCCGATAAGTCAACAGGAGCATTTTATTTTTGAACACCTCCTTCCTATGAAGCTCCATAAATAGCTTTGGGATGGAAACTGTAGTGTTGATGAGGAGTGACATAACTGGTTGGATGAATACAGTGGAAGACTTTAAGGTGAGAAGCTGTCAGCAGTGATGGACTGCCTGGACTCAAGCCAGGCCTTTCTTCAGCAGTAGCCTCTCAGCCTCTGAATAGCAGGAAACACGTCGTATAAACAGCTGATGGAGAGAGCTGATTAAAAACAATACAAATCATCACAAATGCTCCAGGTGAGAGGGAAAACAACCTGACCAGACATTACAGGTCTCTGCACAATGGGAAAATGATGGAAATTAAATAATGATTACGGATAAAACAATGTTTTTCTTTCACTTTTTGTGTTTACATAAACAAAGTGTGTGAGAATGTGAATCTGGGTCGACTTCTTTAGAAAAAGATGCTTATCGTCTAACTGAGACTGTAGCATTCCTGCCTGAGCGTAAAGAATTTCCAGGTGGGAGTCGCGATGGTTTTCCAAGGAACCTACAGAGCAGGTAGTGTGCTGCAGTTAAAAGCTCAACTTCCTTGTTTCAGATGAACCAGGAAAACCTCTCGTTGGGAATTGCATGACTACTATAGACTTTCATTTGTTGGCACAAACTTTTCTCTGGTTATCATAGAGAAGGCTGATGTTTAACAGGCCTTGGCGTTTTGCCTGTTTAAAAGATAAAAGCTTTTGGTTACACTTTATATTAGACCATGCATATTAACCATTAACTAGATTCTTTTAGCTTAGATCAATGGGTTATTGGCTCCATAACACCTATTAATGTATTATTTTATTTTGGAAGTAGTAACTGCTGCATTTTGGAATAAAGATGCCATGAATGTGAGTTTTAAGAATTTCCTGCTCCTGCTACACTGTTGCAAACCTGCTCACCTCCTCCTAAGGCTCGAGAGAACACCTGACTTTTTGACTTGTGATATTTTCTCCTGTTAGATTTCTGAAACATTTTATTATGAGTGTTATTGCCCTCATTTTAGTTTATATTTTCTGCTTTTATTAGATTGGAACAATAAAAGCAGCTCCAGTAGACAAACATTATCCTTGACTGGAATTGCCAAACCTTTGTGGATTAATAAATCTCAAACTATGTGTAACTTAGTTATGAGCAAACTTCACCGGATGTAACTTGGACTTATTTAGACACTTGTACCACTTGTAGTTTAATCTTGTTATATATGAATGGACTTTAAGGCTGGAACTACCAGCTTATATTTACTGAGCAAAGTATATTGAGATCATAACACATGCACATCATGTTTCTTACTATAAATACGCAGGTTATCAGTGGAAAACTTAGTTAATGGCTTAATAATTGTAGAATATAATCTTGCTTAATTGGTGTTTTATAATGACTAATGTACTAAGAATGCAAATGTTATGTATCTTAATATAAAGTGGTACTTTGAAAATGAGATGAAAATATGACAGTATGAAATTAGTGGACATATAATGTTCAATTCCAGCTCGATATTTATATTCTTGACCTCTGCTAAAGTAGCTTTGCATTTGCCACAGTTTAACAGCGCACCCTGGACAGGTCATTTTCTACTGCAGGGTTTATGCAGTGCTGTGAAAAATATTTTCCCCTTGCTGATTTCTGATTTTTGCATTTTTCTCACACTTGTATGTTTAAGGTCACCAACAAAGAAAAAAAATTATATTAGACAAAAATAACCTGAGTAGTAAATAAAATGCATTTTTAAAATTATTTCATTTGTTAAGGGAAAAACAGCTATCCCAACCTAACTGGCCCTGTGTGAAAAATTAACCTGCTGAATTAATAAATAACAAAGTGAAAAAGCTAGAAGATCTCAAAAAGCAACGCGTGCCACAGTCCAAAGAAATTCAAGACCTTTTAGTCTACCTCACCATGTATAGCACAATGTACATAACTTTTCCTTAAGAGTTATATATATTTAAATTTTATTCCTGCATGCTAATTTTATTTTATTTATCTTTCTATTTTTGTATTGTAACATCCGGTGTGGGCAGCAAAGTAAGAATTTCATTGTACAGGGAAACAATGTTTCTGCACTGTGCATTTGACAATAAAAGCTTTGAATCTTGAATCTTGAATCATTAAGCCATTAACGGAGCCCTCGTGTGCTTTGTCTCTGCTTTACCGTATGCTGCACCCTCTATGACCAAAAACTGGCCCCACTGATGATGAAACACCTTCCAGGGAACCCTCAATGATTTCCTTCTCTGAGGACGAGCCGTTTGACCGGGGGCCAGAGTCTGAGGCCTCATGAGCTTCCTGCTTATTGGCTGGAAGTCATTGAAAATACAATCAACCAGCACAGGTCATAAACAGTCAGCCTATTGTTTAACTGGCTCTTTATATGTTGCTGTTGCTCCGTGGAGGAAACATTTCTTGTGTTGCATAAGACAGGAAACGGTATTGCATATAAAAATAATGCAAGCTTTCTGGCAAATGAGCAAAAAATGAATAAATAAATAAATAAATAAAATGATAATAACATCTGTGCTTTGTCTGCTTTTCAGGTGTGGGCGTGTGGTGGTTTTACACCAACGGCTCAGGTAGCAGATATAAAGATAACACAGATATACAAGCAGAAAAAAATGTGGATCTGCCGAGTCTTGTATGGTTGAAGTTAGGAAGTGCACACCTTTACTCCATACTTACTAAATAAAGACACAGTCTGACACCAACGCTCTTGTTTATGAAAAAATAAGAAAAAACAAAACAAACTTCATGGCACGTCTGACTTCAAGCTCACTCAGCACTCCTCCTGTCACTACTTCAGAAAGGAAAAAAAAAAACATTTTCTGGAGCTTCCATTTCAACCCCTTAGGCCATATTCATACAAAGCCGCTCCACTGACTTTGTATCTATTTATTTCGTGTCTTTTATCTCTTATTTAGACTGAATAAAGTTATTTCCAGACATATAAAAATACTTTATGCCTCTGCTGCTGAATGATGCATGAGTGTATGCATGAGTGTATGCAAGTCATTTGGGAGTAAAAGTCTTATGTGACACAGATTTTACATATGCAGGGCAAAGGTCAACTGTAGCTCAGACCCCTATCATTTAAAGGTTGGAAGGTATTTTCATACTTTCCTCAGTCTTTCAGCCAGGACCGCTATAGTCAAAATAATAATATTTTAATCTGCAGTAATTTATCTTTGGCAGCTTGGCTCTGTTCTGGCCTGTACGTGTGCTTATATGGAATGCTTAGAGCAGGAGATAAGCAGCAAGACCGAGCGGAGAACGGAGGAAGACGGATACAGCATGAAAGAAGGAGCCGGGCTGGAAGCGGCTTGCAATGGCACAGCAGCAGCGGGCAGGCTAAAGCAGCTTGAATAATGGACCCTATATTCTCAACTCAACTTTATTTATAAAGCACTTTAAAATCAATGCCACTGACCAAAATGCATATAAAAACAAACAGCAAAACAAACAAAAAAATAACATGACATCTGAAAACTATTCGACAGAAGCCCACATCAGCTGAGCCATGCACAGTTAAACTCATCTGCTGGGACTGTAGCTGGGTTTGTGGATGGGCTGCCAGAACTAATGCTGTGCTCCATTTCTGTTGGCCAGCTGAGCATATTTACACTGGTAAAGTTGAATGAACTGACCTGTTAGCTTGTCTGAGCCTCACACCATACGTTCCTTGATGTGTTTCTACAGTTTATCTCACAGTCATTCGAGCAAAAGACACATGATTGCCTCTGACTTTCCTGTCAGTGTGCTCTGTTTGTGCCACTGGCAAAATTTCAGAGTGGTATTACTCCAGTCCAGACTATCACCAGTACTTGGAAACAACCAACAAGCCCTTCAACTACACAACCATATTAGCTGTTTGTACCTACTGTCTGAAATGACTTAGACCCCAGTCACACAGGCCTAGAGCCCGATTGGCGACTGCCTGGTAAACACCGGTCGCCAGAGAAATATGAGTATTCCCTTACGGCTTGGCACGTGGTTGCTGCCTGTCACTAGGTGAAATTGTTCACAAAGAGGTGTATGTAGTGCTCCATTTAGTTGCTAGCTGGTTGCTGTGGTTGCCTGTAGTTTGTATAGAAAATGCCAACTCATGTGCAGACACTCGCTAAGTGGTAATGAAACTGAAAAGTGTTGAACAAACCAGAAACAAAGACCATTTACCTTCAAATAAAAAACAGCACATTTTCATCACGTTTCACTATCACTTGGTGATTAGCTTGCACAGAGTTTGCAGACAAGTTGGGACCTTCCGTGCAATCTACAGGCGACTGTTTGACTCTGCTAGCAACAAACACACCCAAACTTCCACTGTGAAACTCAATCTGAAATTGGGCTTGTCTACGACCACTCAGAGTTAGGCACAAAAACTACTTGAGTAACAAAAAGATTGTGGTTTAACTTAAAATAAAATTAAATCATTTTATAACATTAAACACATTAGAAAGCCCAGTGCTCTAGGTTTCCATGGTGCTGAATTTCATCACTAATTCTGGTATGCCCGCAGCTTGAGGTCACTTAACATTTTGTGCATATTTTTTCCTTTTTAATTCAACGGTCCTTGTAAAATTGTGACGATGTGTCACGTTATATCATCCTGGACGCTTGATGGGATCCTACTTTGAAGACCAGCAAACTTACACTCTAAAACAAGTGGGTAGGCAGTAGGTGGGTCGACGTGTGCTAAGCTCAACAATACAAACATGCAATTACAAGGTGTGCAACATTTGGTCGGGAAAGTAAAAGATGCTGCTGCCCATCAAGTGTTACTCTCTTCCTCCACCCCTATTTCTTTCCACTCCTGTACATCCTTCTCTTCTGATAAGTGGTTAAGAGAGCTTTAGCGCAGCAAGGGTTACAGGTTGAAAGGTTTTTATTCTTCTTTTAAATAAGGGGAACAAAATCCTGTTTTTCACATTACCACATTTCTGGTAAATCCATGGAAACTAAACATCCACCACCAAAGACCCGCAGTTATAATGTGATTGTGCTATGATCGCCTCACATTTAGCTTTCGGCTGCTCTTTGATGTGGGCCAAGTATAATCGTTGCATCACTCTCATTCTTATCGACACTTATCCAGACGTTTAGCCTCGTCTCTTTAACTCAACGCACGATGCATGAAGGAATAACACTGAAGAAAAGGAAATAAAGATTCTCCTCGTGGGAACCGGTGCGGTAAGCGATACATCCTCCTCTGCACGTGTGTGTAGAGAAAGGCAAGAGAAGAACTCCTCTCTTCTTGGAGCTGAGGTCATCCTAAATTAGTTAATTAAAGCAGTTTGTTGCCAAAACATTAGATCATCCCCACAGCTTGTTTTGTCATTAGCTCTACTCAGGCCCCTCTACTGGTCCCCTTTTTTTGAGGAGAACATGAAGGAGACAGTTCATGTTTCCAGTGGGAAAGAACTGCTAGCTGTAACCTTACCAACGTCCATCTTTTAACTTTGTTTCACATTTACTTTATTACAGGCTGCAAAATACTTTGTTCTTGCATATATTTACTTATTGGAGGCCATATAGTGATTTTGATTTCTTATTGTGTAGGATTAACCACATGATCCCTGCAGAAATAAAAATAGTATGATATATTTGGGGATTGTATAGCTGTGTGATTACACAGTTATGAAAACACTTTTTTTATTCTCATTAACATTTTGTATACATTTTCTGTATTTTTTTTTTTTAAATAAAACAGCATGGAAAAATAACTGCGTTTTTCATGTTGTTATCAGGACTCATACAATCAAGAATAATCATTGTAAAAAGGGACAAAACGGCTGCTGGAAGCTGTGCCCGCTTCTGTTTGGGAGCGTGTGACAAAAATGTGTTTCAGGCTTTTATTCTCGCGAGAAGAATGGGTTACCAAGGTACTGGGTACGCAGCGTCCTCCAAAAATTGTGAATGGCCCAGGCTACCCAATGAGGGGAGCTCTGACCGTACCAAAGTGGGACCAGTTTAGGGGTGCGCATAAAAGTTTCCCTAGATAAACTTGGTACTATTAAAGGGATTTATAATTTCACAACACGGAAACGATAGATGTTCAAACAAATTACTACACTGCTACTGAGGAGACTGTAAAGCTTTTCATAAGCGTGTATTAAAAAGCCCAAATAATGTCACCGTGTTGTCCTAGGTAATTAATGGAATCGTCCGCGCCAACATTGAAAGTTGCGTGAAAGTGGACTCCAAATGCCGTTAGCTTGCTATTGGTTAGCTTATGTATCGAAGCTTCGACACAGCTATATGAAAGTTAAACTTTATTTGCTTCAGTCTAAACTGCAGTCATAGGTGAGTAAATCTTAAAACTGGTCATTTGTAGCGGTTAATATGGCGCACCTGCGTGAGGAATACACCTTTGCCGCCCCGTTAGTGTAATACAGGTTCAGCTGTGAGGATTGGCTCTCGTCTCGAAGGAGGGTGGCTAAAATAAATGCTGATATTTTTTTAAACAATGTGTTCACGAGTTTCTTTTACTGTTGAAGATTCTGACTGTGGATTTGTAGGTTAGTAATGGTAGAGTCTGAAATGGCCCCCTGAGCGTGCAGCAGGCCTTAATCAACTCTGGCTGATGTGCACAAAAGACGTTTTCATAGGAAGGGGAAGTCGCCTTGTGTATCAGCGGACGTGAGTCTGGTTTAAAGGTCATGAAGAACTTCACTCTGTTCGGGATGTTGATGTATTTACACTCAGGTTTTTACCAGAGGGGGCGGAAATGGTTCCCCTTTCTCTGTCAGAGGAGGAAGTTGGACCTGAAATGCACTGCTGTTGAATTGGAGGTCCCTTCCTGTATTGACCCTAGCTGCCTTCTCTTTGAATCCGCGAATCTCTTTGAATAGAATAGAACTTTATTGTCATTATACATACAACGCAATTAATCATTTCGTTCTATTCTCTCTCTCTCTCTCTCTCTCTCTCTCTCTCTCTCTCT
>JAVDPK010002874.1:350702-366673 GCA_034780415.1 Cichlasoma orientale | reverse complement strand
ATATACACACACACACACACACACACACACACACACACACACACACCATTTTTGTGAAATACCGTGATACCGCGGTATTTTCTGAGACGGTTATCATAGCGTGAAAATCTCATACCGTTGCAACCCTACCACCATGTCATATGTCAGTCAGTGGTCAGTCTCTCTCATTGGTAGTTGCTTCAGTTTAACTTGGGACCCGCCCACTTCATGGACACAGAAACTACCTGTGAAGTAGAGGTTGCAGGAGCACCTGTAGAGGTTCAAAGCTAAGAGGTCCCTTTAAGACCACAGATGCATAACGTCTTGTGCTTATTATCTAATTTCTTACAGCAGTGCTTTTTGAGCCGTTTTCTTTAGTTTACATTCCTACTCTGTTAACTCAGCTTGATTTCTGCACCAATTCCAGGAGGGTGACAGAGACTGGGCCTGCTTGGGCATGCCGGTATGTAATGTGAGCAGTAATGCGACATGTTAGCCGTGTGTGTGTGTGTGTGTGTGTGTGTGTGCGCGCGCACACATAAAGTGACAGAGCTTATAATTGTGGTGTGAGAAAGTGGGTGCAGCTGCAGTAACTTTATCCACCTCACGCTCTTTCGGTGGTCTCAGAATCAAAAAATAGGTGTGTAGGTGTGTGTGTGTGTGTGTGTGTGTGTGTGTGTTTAGTAGACTTCCAATGGTTGTCAATATTGACTTAACATTGTATGAGTAAAGGAGCTTGTGTGCATCTGTGTATCATGGATCAAAGTATTTGCCAAATGAGAAGGCGCCACACATTCACACTAACAGAGTTAATCCACCTGCCTCCTCTGTGTCTCAGAGCGAAGACGTGTTTTAATGGAAGACATTGAGGGATGTGTCAGGTACTTTATAAGACAGAGGCATGGTACTGAGAATCCTAAATTTAAAATGTATGAGAAAATTCCACAGCAGCAAAGATGGTGGTGGACGTGCCCTTTTCTAGGTTTTTCTAGGTTTAAGCCTATCACACTTAAGTAGCAGGTAACTGTTTTGGGACAGTTGTCAACCTGGTTTGGAGATCTGATATGTGCCATTTCTATGTTCTGGCGGTCATGAAAATAAATGTAATACTTTAAAATAACTTCCCAAAAAAGTGCCCAGTGCCCTGGTTTCTGGGGTTTAGATCTTGAAACCTCAACATTGTTTTGTCTGCTGCCATGTTTATTTATTATTAATAATTTTTTTTTTTTGTCAAAAGTGATAGTATTTAGATGAGAGCCTGGAGTTCTAAGTTGTTTGTTTAGCAATCTGTATACATAAACTGTACAGGACCAATTCACAGAAATGAATAACTGCTAATATACTGTTAAGTAACAGACTAATAAAACCTCAGGCAAAAACTCCTTGGTCCTCTGTACAGCGCAGCAGGCTGCATTGTGAGGCAGCTCTGTGAACATGCTCCAACAGGTCCCAGCAGCACAAACTCAAATAAGCAGAGTCGAGGCCAGCAGACAGATCGGATCAGCTGTGGACACCTGTCAATCAAAACAGCCAAACCCCTAATATATTAATATTAAAACTTTTTAATAAAAAAAAAAGCTTCCATTTTTCACTTGTTATAAATGGGTAAATTCTGTCCAGAGTCCAAAGCTATCAGAAATAATAGAAAAGAGAAATTTGTAGCTGCTCCATCCACTGCTGGTTGTTTCACACAGTGAAAAACTGCAGTAAATCTATGGAAGTAAGACAAAAGTATTTATCTGATTAATCTGTGGAATAATCGATAGAATACTAATTGATGTCTGCGTGGCATCCAGACATCAATTACTAAAATAATCGATAGTTGCAGCCCTAGTCTGAGGATTGACTGACTTTTGTAGACAGGAAAACGGTTGAGCAGATAAGGTGGAGGGGGAATAGAGAAGTTCTGTGATGAAGTGGAAGGGAGGAGAGGAAGGGAGGGAGGAAGGAGAGCCTGATCGGAGGTGGAGGTAGAGAAGGTGTTGGAATGTGTCAGCCCAGCTGAACTATATATTGCCCTATCTCACCTACTCCTGTTGTGTGTCTCCAGAACTGCCAACAGTGTTTCCTCTACAGCAGGACGTCCCCTCCTGCTGCTCGCTGGAGAGTGACTGACTGCTGTGTTCATGTGTGTCAGAACGGCACTCATACCCGCAGGGTCTGTCTGTAGATTTGTGTACATTTGTTTAGTGTATGTGTGTGCACCACAATGATGTTAGTCTGGTGCGTCCTGCCCTCATGACTCCTTTAAATAAGCACATCACATGTTTGGACTGTAATGAGCAAAGGGAGCTCAGCCACACTGTTTTAAGATATATTTTAAAAAAAAATGCTGAAGGATGAAGACAAGTGCATGATTTTGTTTTGTTTTGTACACAAAGCTTTAAAGCTTTATATATAGTCTCCCAGGAATCCTGTTGTGGTATCCCAGTAGTAAAGCTTCTCCTGAACTGCTGTTTTACTGGCTTCAATGACAGGATATCCTCGACCACACCTCTTCCATAATGATATTGGCTTTCTTGCGTTTGCCCGCTGTCTGTTATGCCACTTCCCTTCCCGACTTTCTCACTTACTAGAATACATGGTTATCTCTGAATCTGTTGGAGAGGAAAAGGGGTGAGCGTTTTTATCTGGATGTTGTCAAGGATGTAAAAGAGTAGAACCCACCTGGAAAATTGGATTCCTCTGAGTTCTAACACTAAGACGTGCTGGAGGTTTCTGAGATTGAGATCAGGGATGTGTCGATGCAGCTTTTTGTGTTTCTGATTCGGTACAGATACATTGGGTTTGGGTATCTGCCGATATTCAGTACTGAGCATTATCTATCTTCTACTTCCAGAATCTCATTTCAGCTCTGCGTCATTACTTTGTTGCATAAAGCTGTTGTTTAAAGTAGAACTATTCTTTTGCTGCAAACCCCCCACCCACCCCTCCCAACACACACACCTTTAAAAAAAATGGGCTGACAAGAGACAGGAAGTGAAATAACAATAATTGAGTTGATGTGAGAACCTGTAGTGTTGCCACAAGTGTAATAAAAGCTTTCCAACAAGGGTTACACAAACAAAACACTTCTGTTTTCTACCTTATATAACGTCTCTAACTGAACATGACAAGTGAAAGTAAATGAGCGCGCGCGCGTCAGAGAAACCAAAAGCAGAAAATAGAAAATCATGAGATTTACTTGACTGCTGCTACTACACGTATTGATTGTACAACTCAACAATCTTTTTTTTTTTCTCAGTCTCAGAAAAAAAAATGCACTGGGCCTTCTGTTGCTTCTAACCTTGCCTTTAAATAATCATTTTACGTATGATTGTAGCTGAAATTACAGCACAGCCCCTGTCTCTAAGTTGTGTATGGTGATTTTTAGTTGCAGTCATAAAATTGTGCAACACTTCAGTTACTAAAAAGTGGTATTCGGCACAGTTCTTATTTTTGCGAGACCGAGTTAAGTGATTGGTCAATGTTATTTATTCCTCATCATTTTAAACTCATGATGTGTTACAGGTGTACTCTGTAAATTCTCCTGCACCTGCTGTGAGCTCAGCTGAAGAAACCGCTTGCTTCCTCTCTGCTTACAGTGGAGAGCACCAGCGATGCCTCAGCATCAGGATTTAATACATGACTCACTGTTTTGTTTTCTGGCATTAACTTTGCCATTGTCATAGGTAATTGACAAAGGCAATTACAAAGAGTGATGAGAAAGTGTCGGGAAGGACATGTGACTGCTTGGAAAAGCTCCTGCTTCCTGTTCTCATAGTTTTTCTTTTTTTTCCCCCCCTTTCCTGGGGTGGAGTCTTCCCTTGGATGTGGGAGGAGACGGAGGAGAGTTTTATAGCTTGAATAGTGGAGAGTCCCACCAGGTTGGTGCTCATTTGGCTCACACATGAGTACTGGCACACTGGCAGCTCGTAGCAGCTGAAAGCGGCTTTGCACACTCGGAGCTGCTGCCTCCTCCTTTCAGCCCAACGCGACATTCTGGTGCTCAGAAGTTTTTTTTCGTTTGTTTTTTTTTTTAGGTTTTCCTGGACCTGTCTAACAGAACGTAAGTAAACTTTAGTTTTTGTCCTGTTTGCAGTTCAGAGTGGCTTCAGTGTGTGTACACGTGGGGGTTGTGTTTGTGTAAAGGAGGGGCGAGCTTGCTGCTCTGGCCGGTAACCACAGCACATTTCACACTTCAAAGTTGTGTCAGTTTGTGTAATGGGGAGTTTTCTTTTGCCTGTCTTTTATTGAAATGACAGTCACTTCTGGCTGAAATCCTTCATTATAACAGAAGCAGCTATTATCTTTTTCTCCGTCGCTGCCGCTACTTCCTTGTCCTTGAGATGGATTCCAAATCTAAAAATACTGGTCTTGATTATAACATTTCGCAGCCCTGCTCCAGGACTATTTTCATCAGCTGTAAGGGGCTGACAGGCTGCACGCATGCTGGCAGAGGCAGGGAAGTGCCGTACCTAAACAAGTATGATGATGAAAATTTAAATTCTCGTTAAAGTGGGAAGTGTTTCTGGTTGTTATCACACCAGCAGTGCTTCAGTTTATCTCTCACGCGATATCTACTTCTATACCTCTCTTTAAAGAAGCGGCAAAGAGCTGTTTGCTTAACCAGATGCAAACTTTAGGCTTTCAGCACCAGTGTGAGGTAATCAGAGATGATGCAAAGGGTTAACGGCAGAAGAATGAGGCTGGTGTGAGTCTGCCTGTACATGTATGAGTAAAACACTCCTCGTATCCAAGCCAACTCTGAGGCCTAGCCACTGAGGCGACTCCAGTGACCGCTCTCATTTCCATGCGCATGTGTGTGTCGTGGCTCTTTATCTGACTAAGGACGGCAGTATGCGATTGTGTCCCTGGAATGTGTTCATCACCACGTTGAAGGGGGATATTTTCTCACTCATCCCTTTTCTTCTTTTTTATATTTATATATATTTTTTGTTTTGCCTTCAGGCTCTGTTTACAGCAAAAATGTGCGCGCGTGTGTGGCTGCACATGACTGTGTGCTTAACAGTTGTGTGTCCTTTAGTATGCAGCTGCTATGTAATTGCATTAGTATGTATATGCCCTTTTTTATGCTTTATACGTACGTGTGTGTGTGCGTGTGCGTGTGCACGTGTGTGTGTGTTATCTAATAGATTAGCTCCAGCTGACTGAGGTGGGGAGTAGTTGCCTCCAACCACTGATGCAAACTCGGATCAGTCTGGGGGTGGAGGTGGGGGGTTGTTATCATAGTGGATTCTGTAATCAGCAGAAATTCTTTGCTGGATCAGAGTTATTTTATCCTCTGGAGGCACAGCAATGTCTTCAGGCACTGTGAGTTCTATGAGTGGTAACCCTGCATGCTGGTTCCCCAGTACAGGAAGAAGAATCGCCTAACTTCTCAGTTTGTTTTTTTTCCCCCCCAGAATTTCCACAAGCATAGCTGAATATTTTCTGCATCATAAAGTGCAGAATCTTTTTGTTGTTAAAGGTCCTCTCCTGTCACACATTCATTTGACCTTCTCAGCAGGTGCAGGTAAATGGTCTTACAGCTCAACGAGCAACAAGATGAATCATATTAACACTGGAGTGAAGCATAGGTATCGATATTTGGCCTAATAATGGCACGTAAATCCAACCACAGCTTCACCAGCCCCAGAGTCTGGTCTGTCAGTAGCTCCAGCTACTCTGAGCGCACTGGCTGTGAAGCCTCCTCTCTGAAATCCTAAAGTCTATCTTCTGCTGCTGGAATCACAACATCTGTTATCTGTTGGAATCATTTTAGCTTGAAATAAGTTGGATAAAATAATGCTGCAAAAACTAGCTTGTCTATTTCCAACCCCCCCCCCCCCCTTCCTGGACTTCATTCACAAGTATTTACAGTTTCAGTCATCCAGGAATTTTGTTTGACTGATGCTGGACTTTCCTCCATCCGAAGAGGGAATGTAAAAACGGCCTTTTTTTGTGCACATGCATAATTCAGACGATAGAATGGAACAACGTGGTGAGGAAAAACCTATAAACAAGATATTTTTGATTCAAGGGGGGCATTAACTACTTGGTAAATATATTTCTTCCTATTATTTTAATTGTAAGAGAAATCTTCCAGTGCATGTTGAACTTTTTCTCCTGTTTGCGGTTCCAGAGTAGAAAGTTTTAAGCCTTACAGTGGATTTTTACTTTTGTGTTAAATCTATGTCGTAACCGCAAACCCTTCTGTAATCCTGCTCAGTAACTTGAAGCGTAACTAGACGTGCACCTCCTTAGAAATGTACTTACATGTTGTGTCAATCTAGCCCCCAACAACTGTGATTGGCCTGTTCAGTACCCTCGATTCCTCCTGAGCATTTCCTGCTACTTCTTCTGATACTATTTTTCTAACTGACTAAAAACGAATGGATCCATTCGAAGAGAGAAACTCTGCCAACTAGTGTTTTGGCAGCAAAATTGTAGACCAGTACAGGCACGCCACACACAGGCATAAATGTTGGTAATGGCATCGGGCGCTTGTGTATGCACATCATGGGCTCTACATGTATTCAACGCAGAAGTCTAAATGAGGCATTAGTGTGAAGTGGCCGTGGTGAGACTGGAACAGGCTGAGTCATTGCATGTATCAAGCAAGTCACAGGACTGATCATAAGAAATTCTGATGATCTGCCTCAAGCTGTTGCAGCCTGCTTACACCTCATAAATCTCACATTTTGATGCACAACAATGGAGGGTGGGGCTCTAAGATTAGAATTTCGCTGTGTAACTCTAATGGGCTCTAAAGTGAAAATAGAAGCACAGCACAAGTAATTTACATACCACTGTTAGGCCTCCTGCCCTGAAGGTGTGACCCTCCTGAGGAGAGGTTATAGGTATAGTATCCCCCACTCCTGGAGGGTCACACCCATAAATGCGTCTATTTAGGGTGCTTCTCATATTGTTTTCCTGCCTTCACAGTATTCACCGGTGATTATAGGCAGACTGTATAGTGCTCGTAACAAGTACAATTTAAATATTCAGGATGCAGATCTTCAGATTTTATCTCAGATCTTTCAAAGATTGAAACGACAAAAAATAGCTAATGATATAGAAATATTGCATTGTCAAATTTAAACACCTACATTGCATTTTGTTGTTGCATTTTGCACCTTAGGTCGTGAACAATAAGTTGTAAAACAATAAAAACCTCATGAGTATCAGAAGACTTTTAGCAAAAAGTTGAAACTTGCTTGAACTCGGGCAGTACGTGTAATTGCATTGTAATGATCTAACCTCTACAATCAATAAAATCACCAGCCGAGCTGTAATCCTGTTTGTACTGCTGCCCGCTGTGGCTGAGGGAGCTAAGGTGGTATCACAGTTTAGCTAACTTGGTTATGTTACTAACCCGACTCACTATAAGGCTGTTGTTGTTTTCAATAAATGTAACACAACAGTAACATGAGTTGATCACGTGACGTATGTTAATGTAAGTCATTATCTGTCTGTCTCATTTAGTTATGCTGCTGCAGCTGGGTTAACTGATAATCTGCATGCATCGTTTAACTGTTTAAGTAGTCAACAATAATTCTGAGGCTGATGCAGCGTAACTTAATGTCAGCTTTCTAATTTTTGATTATCCAGTAAGTTTGCCAGGTAGATGTTGTCATCAGCTATAGACTTTGCGTACCACTGTTCTTTTCTTACTGCCCCAGTGTCTCTAAATATTACTTTTTCAGCATCGTTCTTTCTTCCTTTTTTTTTTTTTAACTAATGTGGACACATCACAGATGTTCTATATTTGTCTTCACAGCTTGGTTTAGTTTTCCCAAGGGAGGATTCAGCCACCTGCTCTCCTCTGATTACCTACTCAGTCAAAACTCTCATCCTAACATGAACACACAAACACACACACACAAATGATACACAGCTCCACATACACACAACACAGGAGTTCATCGGTCTGACTCCCACTCCCCCTCTGGTGTAATTGTATATGGATGCGTGAGTTTCCTGGGTCACAGACGCAGACAGAGATGGGCCGAGGTGGAGGAGGGGGTTTAAGGGGCGACTGATGGATGGAGAGAATGGGGAGGTTCAAAAAAAGATGGAGCTGGCTATAATAACTGTCTGCTTATGGTTCAGTGGTTGTTTTTGTAGTTGACTAGACTTGTGTGCGTATAACAACAGTTGCATAACCTTGTAGTCCAGACAGTCATGCATGTCAGGCCGTCCAGCCAGGAGCTGTTTTTTGGTTGGAAACGAGCAACGTGGCCAAAGCTGATAACTGCTCAGCACTGTGTGGTCAGGCCAGAGCAGTAAGGCCTGGTGCTGTCACCATCGCCTGTCTTCATTTATCATTCTTAAGGGCTGACTTAGGGAGCTCCTAAAGGGAGTGGCTGATAACCTTTTGAACCCTTCTTTTAAGCTTTTTATTGACTTAAAAACTGAAGCTGAGGTGTCCCAGTGGGATAATGGGCTTGTGTTGCATTAGCTTCTATTTCTATTCTCATCAGGTTATCATTCATCTAGACACTGGAAGGATGCTAGCTGAAGCCTGAACTGTGTATGATGAGATGTTGATGAGAGATTTCTTAGTATGATCCCTGTTTACTGTCCTTCTTTGTGTGTGTGTGTGTGTGTGTGTGTGTGTGTGTGTGTGTGTGTGTGTGTGTGTGTGTGTTTTAATAGTTGTTAAAGACATTGTTGTTCTTAAATGAGTGGGCACGTTGCACAACCAGTTCCCTCGTCTCAAAGTTGAGACTTTGGTTTTTGGTTTTGCATTTCGGGTTAAGAAAAAAAATGACATGGTACGTGCATACCTGACTAGCTGAAGCATAATAAGAGCCCTTTACGTGCCTCCATGTTTGTTTTTTCTGTTATTTTTGCTGAGTACTAGATTGTAGTGGAACATTTCCATGTGGGAGTCCTCTACAGCAGTTGCCAGTGGGCTGTGCACAGGCTTGATTAGCAAACTGGGGAAATCCAAGTGTCCAGAAATAGATGGGCTAAGTTCACCACAAAACAGGGTCAACCTGCTGAGCATGCCAACACTCCAGCCGAGGATGTTTGTGTTGTTTTGTTTTTTCCCACGCGTGTTCTGTTGTGAAATGCATCACCGCTTCCCGCTCGTCCCTCCAGTGGGTGAAGAAACTGAGAAATCACTGCTGATGAATTCACCTTCTCTTGTCTGTCCTGCTGGGGTAAAGGTGACTCTTACTGAGCACAATGTTGATCGCCCCAAAAACTGAATGTTATTGCATGTAGCTGCACTTTGGCTTTGAGTTGTCATCAGGAAGACAGTTGATATTAGTTCTTTTTGTGAGTGCCACTCTGGGTGCGGGCGGGTGACCGTATCGCTCTTTAGTTGAGCTTTCTCTGGTTTTCTATACTATTACCCACTGAGATCAAGGCCACTGTGTTATGAGAAGCCAGCTGGTGTCACAACGCGCGCCGCACAAATCTTTTTTCATGTCCTTCAGTGTTTGGACCTTCACACTGCTGCATCTTCCTGTTATTCTTTTATTTGTGTTTGAGGATATTTTCTAGAAAGACAAGTATAAAAACAACCTTTCCTCCCCCTCGACTGAAACCCATTTCCTCACGTGCTGTTACTTATTCAGAAACTCGCCAGAAAATATTGGCGAGGCAAATTGCTCCCATTCACGGGCTTTCTCTGTAATTAGACTTAAGGAGGCTGTATGGTCAAGTCAGCTGTGGTAAAGTGCCAGTCAGCTGCTTCCTTTCAGCTGCTTTGCAACATTTCTGCACAGACATTTTGCGCCTCTCTTTGCTTTTAAACATTCTGTTATACACAGCCCCACAGTCACTAACGTGCCATGAAACGCAGTCTCTCACACACAGAGCAGACCTCATAAACCATATTGTTATCCGCTAATATGGTGGTTGGAAAACTGAATGCAAAAACATTCAGATTCATAACAACCCAGCGGTTTGCATAGTTCTGCGATGATAATCGTATCGAGCGAGTTTCCATTGAGGATTTCAGTCCTCAGTCTGACGCTGCGGTCTTTGCCTTTTTGGACACATCAGCTGTTTGTATAACTGCAGTTACAGAACATGAATGGAAAGCCGAAGATGGAAAGTTAGAGAAACTAAATGGAACATTGCTGCATCACTCAACTTGTGGACCAGTGGGGACGAGAGGCTCAATGGTGCCGTTTGCACACACATTAGGCCCATTAGCGGAGCGGCTTTTAGCCGTCTGATCCCTTTCACTGGGAAAATGAATGACAATAGCTACTGTTTTTAAAAGTAGTCGCTATCCAGGCTCACAGTATTTGCATGTGGACGGCTCTTCTCACTGGCAAGCTCAGAGGAAGGAGGGTAACTGGGTTAGCATTTACATACTTAAAGCAAATCTAATCTCCATGAAGAGGGAATTCATTTAGCAGCTTGATGGTAATTATTGCCAGTTGTTGGAACTCGTTCTTCTTAACTAACAATATCAATGGCCAAACTGTTGAGTGCAGTATGGTAACAAAGACTGAATAATGGTGGATCAGGGGATTAAAGTTATCAGCAGAGGTGGGTTTACACTGGCGTGACACAGATCTCCTGCCCCCTTTGTGTCCATGGCATTTGTCCACACCAGTAATTGTGTTTAAGCGTTTGTTAGACATGAGGAGTGATAGAGATCTTTAAAATGCATTTTAGAATGACAGAATGGGGTCCAGGTCGGTCTGCATGCAGTTTACACATTGGATCACAACCTGTTTGTTCCATTTAACTGTGGCCCAGAATGTCCTGCCAAATACTCCAGGAAAGGTTGGCAGTTCTTATAGAAATGAGTCTTTTTGAAGACATGAAAAGACTCTAAATCTGGAGCAAAGGATGCGTTGTTTTCTTCTTTTTTCTCCCCTCTTGGCAGAGGGCTGTGTTGGTGCAATGACAAGGCCACAGCATACTAAAACTGAGGTGGCTGACGTTTGTGAAACCGAACATTTGTCTTCACCGTTTCTGGTCAAGCTTTTACTTCAGGATGAGTTTCTGTGAATGGATTCAGATACAGTAATTCTAATCCTGTAACTTTGTAGCTTTTAAGCTGTTGTTTTTAGTTTGTGGAGAGGCTAAAACTGTGGTCCAACATGGTGGACAGTTACTATAAAAACAGCACAGGCCTGTTTAATTTTCCATCTGTTTCAAGCCATGAATGTAAGGAACATGTCTCAAAGGAAGGAAAAAAACCCCTGAGGTCCACATGCAGTAGTGTACTCGTCACTGAAAGCAGCCAGGCTCCATGTCAGTGGTGTTTTACATATGTCTTGTGGGGAGTACCTGAATTTACACTGCCGCCAGGGTGAAATCGTGTACAAGTGTAGACAGCTCTGTGCCTTTCGATCTGGATGAATCAATAATTCTGCCTTTTAGGAGGTTAGAAACAAGAACTTCTTTGTCAAAGAAATGGTGAGTGCTAATAAGCCAGCAGCCAGTTAGTCATTAGTTTCAGTCAGCGTTCCAAAGTAACAGTGACAGGGCAGTGAGAGTGACCGGCTCCAGGCTGTGTTGTGCTCTTCAGTATAGTTAATGTTCTGTGGCGCAGGCACTTACAGTAGCAGGTGGAGCACCACTGTTACATCAGATTGCTGGACCTGTGTGTTTAAGGGAACACTGCTGAACTGTGTTAAGTTGCATTGAGTGTAGGTACTTAATTATGATCAGGAAGAACATGCGGAAAAAATATAATACAGCTGCTTCTTTTCTGTCATTATGAGAATTAAGGCTGGTCTGAGCTCCAGCTGTAGTGACGTCATCTTGTCAGTCTGTCTACCAACTAAACCACCTCACCTTTCTTTTCCTGTGTTACACTCACTCAGAGCTTTCTTGTTATTGTGTATTCATTGTTTCCATAAAAGATTTTTTCTTTTTTTCTTTTCTCCATCGCCTGAATTAATTTATTCTCTAAGGATTTGTGTCGATTTTTTTCTTTTTTTCTGCTGCAAAAGTGTTTAGTTTGAGGTAGACTATTTTAAGCTCTTCTTTGGTCTGTTGTGAGATAAAAGTGTGTGTGTGTGTGTGTGTGTTCATTCCAGCCCTTGCAGTACCTGAAAGCAAGTATAAACTGTCAGTTTTGCTGTCTTGTCTGCGGCTGGTCTGCTGTGCGGAGATGAGCACAAAGAGGGAGTCAAACAGGGGGAGATGTTGGGAAAACAGGGTCACGTGTTGAGGGAGACGGGGAAGGAAGACGGCTATAAAAAGATTAATTAAAAATGTGTCGATAGATATGCTGGAGGAGAGGTGGAGGTGGAGGTGGAGGTGGTGGGGGAGGGACGCGCTATCTAACTGAATGTGATGTAACCCTGGAGTGTAATGCTGTAAATGCTAATGATAAGATCCAGCGGTGAAGAGGTGTGCAAGAGGAGAGAGCGGGATTTTTTTTTCTTTCTTTGTGTGTGGGTGTGGGTGTGTGTGGTGGGGGATAAACGAGCATCGTGTGTGTCTGCAGTGTTTTAAAGTCCTCAAACTGACAGAAAGAATTCAGATATTGAGTTCTGACAGGAGAAAAAAACTTTCACTGTCTTTGTTTAAACTCAGGTTTGTTTTACACACTGTAAACATTAAGTCCGTTGCATTAAAAGCGTGTTGCATGGTTCCATGCTGGGTTTTTTTGTTTGTTTTTGTTACAAGCAGGTTTGGGATAGCTGATTGTTTGTTTGCATTTTAGCACAATGAAGACAAAGAGCTCAACAGCAGGAAGTGTGATGCGGGCTTTCAGTGCTTTTCTCATGTTTTCATAGCACCCCACTGAGCTTGATGCAAGTCGATGTAAAATATTGCATCTGTGTTGCCCCTTCGCTCCCCCAGGTGGAGCCCCGCTGTTGTCATATTGCTGAACTGAACCATGTTAAGTTGCATTTAGTGTAGGTACTAAGTTTATGATAAGGAAGAGCATGTGGGGGAAAATATAGTACAGCTGCTTCTTTTCTGTCATTAAGAGAAGTAAGACTGGGCTGAGTTGAAGACAAAGAGCTCAACAGCAGGAACAGTGAAGCAGGCTTTCAGTGTTTTTCACATGTTTTCATAGCACCCCACTGAGCTTGATGCAAGTCAATGTAAAAAATTGCATCTGTGTTGCCCCTTTCCTCCCCCACCCCCTACCCTTTCTCTCCCCCTTTCTCCCTTTCAAAGAATTTCATTTGAATGAAAGCCCTGCCTCAGTTTTGTTGTGCTCCAAAGAGAGAGGGGGGGAGGGGCCCAATTGGTCAGGATCTCTTTTGAGCTGGACCAATGCGAGCGTGCCTCCTGCCTCCAAGCCCGCCCCTCGTGCCCCCTCCGAGGCTCCAGGCCTGACGTGCGATTGGCTGGCTGGGAGGAGCCAGACTCTGTATTAAAGCCTGTCCCTTCTGCTCCACTTCAGTGTTGAAGAGAGTCCCGTCTGTCAGCCAGACAAGTGTGCATTCATGTGTGAGAAAGAGAGAGTGTATGTGTGGGTGCTTTTTGTTAATAAGTGGTGGAACGCAAACGGAGATTTATCTGACTTGGACTTCTTCTTTTCCGACTCTCTCCAGGACTCTGGGGCTCTCCTGCTGAGTTGCCGGCCGGCTTTTTGTATCTGATCACAACTGGACAGGCGCACTGGAGCTAAACAGAGGATTGTAAAGAGGATCAGAGAGGCTGCAGTGTTGTCTGTATCACTGACGACTGATCTACCAAACTTGCCTTTTGGATAAAAAAAACAAACGCCATCAGCTGCACTGTGGCTGACTGGTGACCCCTGATTCACAGTCTAACCCCATTCTGGATCACCGCTGAGCTAATAGAGGTGGTCTGGACAAGGCTAATGTGGAATTTAACCTCAACTGACCCTGTCTAGCAAGTAGCCTTTCACTGAGCCCGGAGTGGAAAAAAGGACGGATAAAAGAGCAAGAGAGGTGACTTGGAGCAAGGAAGAAAGGGAGAGCAGCGGCACAGCGACCGGTAAGGAAGTTAAAAGGGGTTCTGAGAGCAAGGGTGCGAGAGGGGGAGGAGGGGGAGAAAATGGAGTACAAAAAAGCTTCTTTTTTTTTTTCCCTCCCCCTTAAGCTTAGAGAGGGTGTGTGGGAGCTCTAAAACAATGTTCACTAACCATTGAAGCCCCACGCTCGCCCACCTCTCCTTCTGTCAGCTAGTTTAGTCTGCACCTCATGTCTGATGTTAAAGCTGTAAAACAGTTTTCACATACAGGGAATCATTTTATGTTCCTAAAACTTGTAACTGATAGAAAATCTTTCTTTTCTCGTTGTCAGCTCCTGCAGAATGCCAGTGGAGACCCTGCGGCCATCAGATGGCCGTTTGGCCGGAGTCCCCTTTACCTCCGCCATGCCTTTCAGGATACTCAACAAGGGTCCGGATTATTTCCGCCGACAGGCTGAGCCCGGGGCCCGCAAACTGAGCGCCGTAGAGCGCCTGGAGGCTGACAAGGCCAAGTACGTTAAAAGCCAGCAGGTGGCACTCACCCGCCAGGCCCCCATCCAACCTCCAATCATCCGCAAGCCCCTCGTCCCTTCAGGGATGATGATGAACACTCCTCCAGCCCGGAAAGTTAACCGATCCCCAGCTGAGGTGGAGAGCACTGGAGGCAGACAGGGACCAGGAGACAGGAGACGACCTGCTCTAAACTTGGATATTCTAAATAACCTAATCAGTGATGTATGCGATGGACCATCCCCTGGTTCCCAGTCCTCTTCTTCCACCTCCCCTTCCTCATCGTCTCCATCATCAGGAGCTAAGAGCATCGGCAGCAGCCTTTCAGGGGAGCAGGAGAGGAGCAGCCGACCCTCAAACAACCTCAAACCTTTGAATCACACCATCCCCAACTCATCATCCACCTCCTCCTGCACCTCCTCTCCACTCACTCACAATCTCCAGACACCTGCAACAGAATTGACCCGACGCCCGCCCCCTGTCCCAGCACGTGCAGCCCGCTTTGGTGTTCCAGTTCCCTACAGCTCCCCTAACTCAGTGACAGTACGCAGGGTGGATGTTCGGCCTCAGGCTGAGATACGGAAGCCACAGAGGGCCCAGTTGCAGCCACAGCTCAGGCCCAGACAGACTCCCCAGGGCCAAGTTGCACACACCCAGCTCCCACCCCCACCACCCCCTCCACCCTCTCAGAATCAACCCCAGCCCCTATCTCAGCCATCCCAAGCCCTGCCCCCCTCTTCAGCCTACCTGCCACCCAGTCCAATGCTCGTCCGAGCGGGCATGATCCCGCCAGCCTCACCCGCTTTCACCCGAATCTCAAACGCCAGCTCCAAGGGTTCTGCTCGTAAGCACCCATCCCTGCACCGCTCGAAGTCGGACCTGAGCGACCGCTACTCCCGCGCCACGGCCGACCTGGAGCGCTTCTTCAACTACTGCGGGCTGGACCCGGAGGAGGTGGAGGGAATGGGCGGAGTGGAGCGCTTCACAAGGGCCAACTCAGACATTGTGTCCATCTCCAAGCTCCGCAGTGTCAGCACCCCCAGCTCGGAGTGCGGGGACGAGGCCGACCAGGCCAGGGAGGATGAGGACGATGAAGAAGACGGGCCCCCAAGGGCCAATGAACGGGTCCCCTATGGCATCTCTGTCATCGAGAGGAACGCTCGAGTCATCAAGTGGCTATATGGCATCCGACAGGCAAGAGATTCTAACAACGCTGTTTCTAACGTATAGACTGACAGAGACTTGAAAGAAGAAGGGACTCCTGTTTGTTCATCTTTTGCTGCCTTACGTTACAGTTATGGATAATCCTCTAGTTGTTTGTGTTTCCTGTATAAACTTTTTTTTTTTTTTTCTTGGAATTTCACATCAGACATTTTTTGAACTGGGCTGCAAGTCAGGACTGCAAGACCACACAGACGATGCATCCCCCCCTCCCTTCACTAGATCTTGTGCAACAATATTGGTATTGAAAGCAATAATAGACTGGTAATGGTGAGGATGAAGGCAATAGTGTCTCCTTATGTAAAGGTACTGTGTGTGTGTGTGTGTGTGTGTGTGTGTGTGTGTGTGTGTGTGTGTGTGTGTGGCAGCACAAAGACAGACTGACAGAACTCCCACCG
>JAVDPK010002874.1:337676-350602 GCA_034780415.1 Cichlasoma orientale | reverse complement strand
GTGTGTGTGTGTGTGTGTGTGTGTGTGTGTGTGTGTGTGTGTGTGTGTGTGTGTGTGTGTGTGTGTGTGTGGCAGCACAAAGGCAGACTGCCAGAACTGCCACCGAGCGAGCCAGGAAGTTACCACGTTGATACTGTGAAACCTTCTCACACAAAAAGCTTCTATGATCATAGTCACGTTTTTAAAAACAAACCCTTTTGGCGGTAAGACTGTTATTGTATACGTTTGTGTCAGCATGCGAGTGAAACGTTTGTATACGTTCTTTTAGGGTATGTCGTCAAGCACATGTCTTCCTTTCACACAAACTCACTGCACTGACGCACATTCAGGTCAATTACAGTTAGCGCTGTCTGTATATCAGACTGTAACGTCGTCTAGTTGTGCGCATCCAGAACACACTTCACGTCACGGCTCACGCTGCACTGGTGCAGCCTGAGAAATTGGTTCGCTGTGTATGTCCCTGCACGGATGAGAGCAAGTCATATGATGAAGGATGAGCTCACAGGTAGACGGTTGAAGTAAGTGTAGCATGACAAAGATGTTTAGCCTCCAGAAAAAAAAAAGGTTGGAGAGGACAAAAAGAGAAGATGGATGAAAGGAAGACTGAAAAGAGAATACTCATGGATCTTATAAAAAAGAGAAGCTGTCTTTGTTGTATGGATATGTCTGCGGCTCTGAAAGTGTCTCAGGAAGATGGCATACTAACAAAATGGACCAATATTTATTTGGAAAATGTAACTTAATGTATTTTTTAATACTGGATGACTTTGTGTACAGAATTCAATCTCTGTTCTTAAGTGCAATCTGATGGTATTTACTAGAATTACAGTTTATGTAGGATGACGGTTTAAATACAGGAAGCAGACACATGCAAAGTGTGAATGTTGCACCTGCTTCTCACAGGAGCACAGAAAGCGAGACTGTTGTGTATTTATTCGACTTCCTGTTTGTCTGGGAACAAGAGGTCTGTCTCGCCCGCCCCGTGTGAGTCGTCCTATCCTCTGTGTCTGCCGCCTTCGAACGATGTCCAGTGTGAGCGGCGGTCGGGTTCTCCTCAGATCAGAGGGCTGGAGAACACGACGGCAGCGACGGTGGTGAACCAAGTGTGCTGTTGAATCTGGCACTCAATGCCCAAAGAGTCTTGAAGAGATGAGAGATCTAAAATGCTTTACCATGGTGTATTCTGAACAGTTCATTAAAAAAAAGTTCAAGTATTTTACTGTGCATTGTTTTTCTTTCAGTGAATGACTGCAAACAGCCACTCCTTTGATTTCTTCACTTTGTATGAAATGCTGCTACCGAGTCCCCACAGTTTCTAACTGGTCTGGTGTCGGTCCAGTTTGGTGGAAACGGGTCTAGTCCCTTTAAATCTTATTTTAGCATCAATAATTGACACATGGCGCTCTTGGCTGTGCCTTCTAGTTCTTTAAACCACTGTGTTTGAGGGGAAGCAGTGTGAAAGGGGGTAAGCTGTTCACATCAAAGGTGTTCGCATTCAGGAGAGGATCTAAATTTTGGGGTTCTGGAACAGTGTCAGAAATGTCCTCTACAATTCAGGCAAAAAGATGCAGTGTCCGAGTCGTACAGTGAAAGAATAATTTGTCATACGGATGAATAAACTTGCTTTATTGTGTTTATAACAAAAAAATATGTCAGTGTGGCATTTTTATATTTCAACTCGAGGGTTTTTGAATAGTCTGGGATTCAGACTTCATTAAACCTGCTGTAATTTCTCCACCCCTCCTCCAGCTCTTCAGATCAAACATCACTTCTGATTTGTGTGTTTTGGTGTTTTCAAACAGCTGGACTGAGGTTCTAATGAAACCGCTGTCCTTTTGCACCGTGGCATGATCGCATGCACGATCTCCCTCAGAACAAGGCTTTGATTGACGTTCTCTTGACTGTAAGTGGGTGGCTGGAGCATTGAAGTATGGTGGAGTGGGGAATGTTGTTGCAAATGATACATATTGCTGCCTGGAACTTGGGTCTGGGCATCATGACAGCAGCCTGCTTAATTTCTCAGGCAGCTCTGATGAACAGCCAGCAACACTGAGCTGGAAAGAGAGAAGAACTCTAACGGGCCAATGGATCACAACCGTCAAAGGCACGGAAATGGACGAGGACCATAGAGAAAGCTGGTGGATGGAGCTAAATAATGAGAAGGAAAAGACTTGTGCAAGAATTGAGAGGAATTCTATGCATATGGTAACGCAGTCTGAACAGCTGGGCAGCCCTTTAAAGTCTGATAAGTGAAATCAGCAGCTCTGTTAATTTGCATTGAAAATTTCCCTTCTGAAGAGTCGGGCAACGTTTGGCGTTTGTGCTGCAAACGGCCACTTAACATATACTTTAGTTCTTCATCCTACATTTGATATTCAATTCCTGAAGCCTGGTTATCCAACTTATGTTATACACCCATGTATGTCACCATAGTGTAGAACCAAATTTGAAATGCAGTAACAGTTTACCTTCATTTTCCTGAGCTGAACGAGCTGAAGTGTTTTTGTAGAACTTCAGGATCATTGGATATAAGATATCAACACTTCATCATTTTATTCTATTCGCCGTTTGTGTGAAATTATGTTATAATTTGAGGATGTTTTCATGACTTACTGCCAAAAGTGAATCGCCAGATTAGTTCATCCTCCAATCCAAGTATATGATTGTTTCAGATGTAATGAAATCCTCTCCAGATTTTTCTGAGAGCCATAAGAATGGGACAGGTCTGAGGTTAAAGTGACCTTGACCTTTCACCGATAAAGTCTAATCAATTCATCCTTGAATCCAGGTGCCCATGTGTGCTAAATTAGAGAAGACTTCCCCCAAGGACAATTTAGGCATCAAAATCTTAGTTTTGAACAAACAGCTGTTAAAAATAAAACTTTTATTGTCATGTTTAGCTATCAGGTAAAAAGCAGTTATTTCAGCTAAGTAAGCATCCAAAATTAAAATGAGATAGCTGACAGGACAACAAGGTAACACCACACTGTTACAAATGCTCCCTCCATCCCAGTGATGCTAGTTATGTTAGTTTGTCCCAGCTACTTTGTTGCTACTTAGAATATTAGCTAACAGTACTACAGCGAGGTTTGTTGGTGCCACGGGTCCAATACTTGCATCATCTTCTGAAGAGCAGATGCAGGATTAATGTTGGATGGTACTGGCGTATATATAAATCTAATTTTCATGAATTGCAGCGGTAATTTTAGCCAAATTTTGATCAAATCACCAGAGCGTAATGTGATTGAGCGCGCTTTTCTGCCCACTACATTTAGAAGGACATTAGGCGTCGGTTGGTGCATTAAGCTAGGGGTGCTAATTCTCATTTTGGTGCCATCATAACATTATCAAACAAGAACCGAGAGCGATTTCTGTGCCTTTAATCTGTTCTTCAATTAAATTGACTTTTTGGTCACATGCGAGTGCCATCATTGACATCATTTGGTTACGCATTTAAAAAGCACAAGGGAACATAATTTGTACAGTAAGTGCTGGGAAGAGTCACTGGTGACACTCGATGCCAGATATCACTTGGGTTATCTTTTGACCTTTATTGGAGAGACATTAAGGGCACAAGGGATTTTGGAATTTTACGTGTTGTCATGAGAAAAGATCGAGTGATGAGAGTCTGAAACGCTAACTACACTGGGCCATTTTCTTTCATAATAGCGGGGCAGCAGCCCTGGGTCTTTACAAATATAGACAGCGATCTCAGGTTGACCTCAGCTGCCAGGTTCTATTCCAAGCCGATCATCTTGCATCAAATCTTCAAAGTGCTCTGTGGACCTTACATAACTAACCACTCAGTCTGGCACAACAATTCCCTTGTTTTCATCCCATAATAGAGTCATTGTTACGTAACCAAGAGTAGACACCTCTGACCTGTTCTTCGGGGTGAGGTAGGGGTAGGGGGGTATGGGAGTGATGTAAAAAGGCAAAAATGGCTAAGCGCTTCAGCTTTGGGAGAGCAACACATGTCTCGAGAGGATAAGATGTCTCCTCCTGCTGCGGTCTCCCCGTGGACAAATGAAAACACACCAAGAACCATCTCTGTGTCATCCTCGTGCTACCTCTCTCCCCACACTGGCTGACCATATGTCCATATTTACTGAGAGATCAGCTGGGCTTTGGCATGCTGTCGGAATACACGCACACACACACACACACACACACGCACGCACACGCAGTTTGTATTTGTCCGTGCGTGCTCTGTTCTCGTTGTTTAAGTCCTCTGCGCTGAGAGGGTTTTCATGTTTGATGATCTGTGTGGTGCTTACACACAGATGATGTTTCCAATCCTTTTGGGATCTCTATTTTTATTGCATGCATACTTAAGGCCAAATGAATGCACGAGTGTGCCGGACTTGTGCGAGCGCGCGTATGACACGGGGGGCACTGCAGTGAGGATTGTTTATCGCTTCATCCCCGTAGTACCGCTAATGTATGTCAGAGCTTGATATAGTCGTTCTGAATGGCCCTGGGAGTGATAAGCTGATTAAAACGCTGGGGCAGATGGGATCTCTGTGTTTTTGACTATATTTGTGTGCGTGTGTGCACACGTGTGTGTGTGTGTGTGTGTGTGTCTCTTTCAGTGGAACCTACTGTACATCCCGTGGGAAAACAAAACTGGGTTGTCTGTGTTAGCTTAACGTGTTGTTGCAGAGCACTGCATTGCTTCCCTTATCTGTCGACACCCATCTTCCACTGTCTGTCTAAAGACTCTCAGCCTTTATCTGCTCATCTGAATCATACCAGCCTCTGGATGCTGCCTGCTCCCTAAGCACACAGCATTATGTTTTGTTTACGTTCCTCTATACATATGGACATGAAGCAGCGTTAATCTGTCATTCAGCTGGCCTCAGACAGGATCAAATAGCAAATACCCTCAACCTCAAAAGTGTTGGAAACTGGGTGCACAGTTATCTAGTTTCTTGTGAAGATTTTCTTCAAGGATGATTCAAAAGCGTACTTTAATCATCGAGATTGTAGTTGACTGTGCAGCTTCTTTAAAGCATATCAGTGTGGTTCAGTTAATTTGGGTTTCCACACCAAGCTTTGCTCACACTCCGCTCGCTGTGATTTGACTATCCAGCATATTAAACCTGGAAATATGCTGGACAAGTGCAGTAAAATCAGTCCAAAACATTTGAATATCCACTGGAGCCAATATTCAAATCTTCTTTATTCTGAACAAATAGATGAAATAACTGCTGGTGAGAAGTGGGTGTGTGCCAAGCTCAAGCTTTTCCCACTCTGAGGTGAGTGATAGACTCAACTGCTGTCTCATTGGGGTTCTCAGAGCTCAAGAGTTCGTTCCTGGGGTTCCATCTCGGGCTGCTGTTTACTGAGCCAGCGCTTTCTGCTCGAGCCTCTTTGGGTAGGTGATTGATTGGCTCTGGGGTATTGCTAGCCCACTGCCTCAGCTCAAACCCCTCTGTAGCGAGTAGAGCAGTTAACCTGTCCACCAGTTTCATAATTATCTATGGAGAAGCACCTCTCAGTGGCCATCTGGATATCGTCCCCAGGAAAGCTGTGGTCGAAAACATGCTTCTGTAGTGCATAGGTGGCACAACATGGGCTGTATGTTGTACCAAAGGGGAGCATGCTGGGGGGGATCTTCTTTTGATAGGTCTCTCCACAGCAAATGCAGCAGTGACCTCCACTGATGTTCACTCAAACAGTCTTTGCTTCCAGTAGGTTCATCACCTCCTGATCTTGTTAGTGCCTTTGATGATTCTTGCTCTCTGGAGAGAGGGTGGATGTCAGCAGGCACTGTGATGAGGAGCAATATCCCTTAGCAGACTTGATTACACCATGAATTGTCCATCCCAGCTTAGTGTTGACTGTGCCTGGTCCTCAAGGTGGTCCCACGAAGCACTGGCTCACTTGGAGTATTCAAATTAAAGTAGTCAGAACCAATCAACAAGAGCGGGCGGTCAAGTGACTGATGTGGCAAACCTCTAAGATACTTGTATTTCCTCTGGGGAGGTGTGGAAGGCTGAGTCTGCCAGACCCAGCTGCATGTCTAATTTTGAATTTGGTGTGCGAATGATACTGTTGTGCCATGGAGAACCTGGAGGTCCTGTTGTACTGTTCTGAGTGCTAGTTCTTCTGGTTTCCCTCTGAGACCCGGCTACTTGGCGGCCTCTCGGGGGAGAATGGTTTTCTCTGATTCGTGATCCAATATTGCAAATATCCATTTCAGAGAAGCACTTAAGTGATCTTTGGTAGTACTTGGCTACATCTAGTCCATCCATCCAGATCCAGAACATCGCTAGCTGAACCTGCACTGCCAGCATCGTCTCTCTCTGGTTTTCTGTTGACGTCGTGCATCACCACAACATGTTGGTGTGATTTGAATTTCCCGGTGTGGCTCTTAGTGAATTTGTTTGACCACTGTGACTAAACTGAGCTTCCACTGTAACTCCGGTGATACCCTCACACCCATGTTCCCTACAATACCCCTTTGTCCTCCTTATCTGCTACAGTGTTCTATTTTTGGTGTAACTAGTCATATTCTTTTATGTATTTATTAATGGGATGAGTTCTAACAGCAGAATCTCTGGAGCTGACTGGATTCTCAAGAGCTCCATCAAAGAGAAGAATGCTTTTTGTTCCTGTAAAACTTTTCTGTCAACACTATGACACAAATAAACTTTTGTCTGCGTTAACAGTCCTTTTCGGCCATGCTGAAATGACCTGTGATTGCTACCTAATTTTCCTAATTAATGTTCTGCAGAGGACGAGTCCCTTCACCTAGCGCCATCATCAGGCCAAAGTTGATCTCATTTTAACCATGAAGAATGATCATAAATGTTCAATGGGGATAATAACGCACTGGGTTAAAGAATATACACCTGACTCAGAGTCACATATAGCGATGTAAAAGTGTGTCTACATCATTCAAGATGGGATTCCACATGTTTGCCGCACCGAGCGTCTGCTGACAGGCAGAATTTTACCCCTGTGTTTTCCCACAAGGAAGAGAGGACGTGGGAGGGTGAGCTGGAAAGCACAGTGTGATTAAGAGTGTTACATTCAGATGCGTGCGTTTAAATGAGGTGGACTGCGGATATTTCACAACAGTGACGAACTCACAGACCACAGCAAAGAACAGCACTTCTTAACACACATCAGACACACTCAGCTGGGACAGCACAGGGCTGCATCTGAAACACACGCTGCACATGAACCACATTAAAGTGAGTGCAAAGAGATCATGTTAATAATTTAGCTTTCTTATAAAGTGGCGTGTAAAAGCCTAAGAGGTACTACAGAGGCTGTGTGCCGTCAAACAATGCGTTCTTACTATATTTGCGTGTATTGGTTTATATTTCATGGCCCACATACTTCATCTTAAATCATCTCCTGTATTCTTCAACCTTTGTCTCGGTCTCACACTTGTAGATTTTTGGACTATGTGCGATGCCATCTTTACTCTTACATCCTGTCACATAGATTCAAGAAATACAGCCGTGAAAAGGGAAGCACACCCACTCAGCTCAATGCTAAGGTTTTAGGTATCAGGACATAATAATAAAAATCATCTGGTTATCAGCAAGTTATAAAATTCTTTAAATACAACCTCAGATGAACAACAACACATGACATATTACGACTTATCATTATTGAACAGAAACAGCCACAATGCAGAAGCAGTGTGTGAAATTTGACACCCCACGATGAACAGCTTGTAGAACCACCTGTAGCAGCAGTAACTGTTATCTGTATGACTCTATCAGTCTCTTACATAATTGTGGAGGAATTTTGGCCGACTCTTCTTTACAGCATTGCTTCAGTTCATTGAGGTTTGGAGGCATTTGTTTGTGCACGGGTCTCTTAAGGTCCCACCACAGCATTTCAGTCAGGTCTGGACTTTGGACCATTGCAACACCTTCATTCTTTTCTTTTTCAGTTATTGTGTTGTAATCATTGTCCTGTTACATGACCCAAATTCACCTAAGCTTTAGGTGTTGGAAAGATAGCCTCACATTTGCTTTGGTATATGGGGGGGGGGGGGGGGGTAGGTCATGTGGGTGCAAAAAAAAGCCCAAATCATACCTGTCCAGCACCGTGGTTGACAGTTGTGGTTTGTTCAGGTGCAACTTTGCAAACCTAAGCTGTGCTGCCATGTTCCTTTTAGAGAGAAGAGGCTTTCTCCTGGAAATCCTTGCAAACAAGTCATACTTGTTCACAGTGTTGCACATTTAACATGCTAACTGGTGCTCGTAGAGTCTGAGATGTAGTTCTTGGGGTTTTTTTTTTGCAGTTACTCTGAACACTGAATGGTGTGAGGTGAATCTGTAGAGCCCTCGACTCCTGGGACGATTGGCAACTCTCTTGAAAGTTTTCCTCTTGTGAATTATCGTTCTCACTGTAGTATGATGGACTTCAAGTTGTTTGGAAATGGCCTTATAAGCCTTCCCAGACTGATGGGCAGCAACAATTGCTTCTTTAAGATCACTACTCATGTATTTACTCCTTGGCGTTGTGTCAGCTCATACCTGAATGCTCCAGACCAGCAAACTGCCAACTCTTCTTCTTTTATAGAGGTGGTCACACTTGCTGATATTCAGTTAATCAAGTGTGTCTGATGAGCAGTGCCTAGTGGCTCCATGGCGTAGTGGTTAACAAATTTTCCTTAACATGCACACGTTACCACAAACTACCAACCTTCTGAGTAGTAGGTCAGCTGCTGTACCTCCTGAGCTACAGCACCTCCTGAGCTACAGCCACCTCAGAAAGCACCCAGCTTTCCCAGCTGGTCCCCCATCCAAGTGCTAACAGGGCTGACCCTGCTTAGCTTCCGAGGTCAAATGAGAGCGGGCACGTTCAGGGTGGTGTGGCTGTAAACTGGTTTCACAGTTTTTTAATACATGCAGGTGTTATATGCTATATAATGCAGCGATGCAGATGCTGCATCAGTCCAAAGACAGAGAGGAGCGTGAAAGTGAAGCTGCCGATTTACTGCTCAATCTACATCCCTACCCTCACCTATGGTCACAAGCTTTGGGTAGTGACTGAAAGAACAAACTCATGGATACAAACGGTGGAAATGAGCTTCCTCTGAAGGGTGGCTGGCCTCTCCCTTAGAGATAGGGTGAGGAGCGCAATCATTAAACAGGGGGCTCAGAGTAGAGCCGCTGCTCCACGGTAGCGCCGGTCTCTGGCTGCATGACCGCAGATGCTCGTCTCTGATGAGTGATCTGGAACGATCATTTCGTTGTGTGCCTTGTGTGCACAATGACAATGAGTTGAATCTAATCTAACATGTAAAAACTATTAAAAAAGAATAAAAATCCCATGGAAGAATTTGAAAACTGCTAAACGAAGGACTGTTACAGGTGCATAGAGATTAAAATCTCTTTATTAAAAGCACGGTGACCTGCTCTGTGATTGTGTTTTTCTAACACAACCCGAATGCTTTTTTTTAACCCATTAACCACCTTAATAATCCAGAACATGAGCCTGTGATCGGCTGGTGAGCTGTGCGGGGTGCACCTCGTCTCTCACACTATGACAGCAGAGATAGACTCCAGTCCCCCGCTGCTCTGGATAAGCAGCTAAAAAAATGGATGGATGGATACTTTGGATTCACCTTGTGAAATGTTCCCATCCATTCTTTTTTGTTGTTGCCTAATTAGCACAGAGACTGCCTCATTAAACCAGTAAATGACATCAGAAGCAGATCCATGTTCATAAACCAGTGCTGGTACTGGTGGATCTGAGTGCAGGTTTCAGTACAGCTGATCATGAAATCTCTGGGCTGGACAGGAACAGCTGTTTTTTATTATTGTTCTCTGATAGAAAACTGTTTAACTTGATAATATTCATTGAGGTGCCTCAGGGATCAATTTTAGGATTCTTATTTAGCAGGTGTTTGCTACTCCTCGCTGATACCATCAGGAGGCAGAAACACAGCTGTACATGGACGTCTCCATTTTTTAATGTATTTAGGTATAAATGTGAGGATGTCTAAGTTAGTTGAGCCAACAGTGAAATGTTAGTGAGGTTAGTGATGCTCTAAAGCTCAGAGAGGGACACTGATCCCAGCAGTGACCTCTGGGAGTCACTTTTGATCCCGACTTTTCCTTTAGGGCCCAGGTGAGTCACCAGCTCTTCCTTTTATAAAAGTGTGGCTAATATTTAGTTTAATCTTTTTATTTAGGATTTCATTATTGAATTTTATTAAATGACTGGATGTACATTTTATTCTAGTTTATGAATTTATCTTTTTTATTTTATTTTTAATGATTTTATTTCTATTATTTCATCTATTTTTTAACTGCTCTTAATTTTATTTACTCTTTTTCTACTTACAGCCATTTCACCTTTGAATGTATTAATTATTTAAAGATCTTGCTATTTGTATTGCTTTGTGTGATGTCACATTATCAGCGTGTTGGGCAGCTGAGAAGCTATTTAACGGTGTGAAGGTGCTACACAAATAAAGTTTGATGATATTGTGCTGCTCGTACAGCAGGTCACAGAATAGAATTTAACATGTCAAAATAATATAAGTTCAAGGTGATGCATGCTGCAGCTGTAAGCCCCTCTGTGTTATTGTGTTATGAAGGGCACATGCAGGGTTTAGTGTGGTGGGCGGGCCTGTGGCAGTTTTGTGTCCGTACTGATGAGAATCCATCCACATCCAGAGGCCATCGGCAGGCTAGCTGACGGGTTCCTAGTTTTCCCTTTGGTGACAGACCCTGTCTCTCTGCGATGGTCACAGGTATGTGTAACTGTTCTTGGATATCTTACATACTATATAATAAATCCCCTGGACTGAGCTCGGTTAATGTTTTTAGGAATGTTTGTGGCTAAATGAATCGAGCAGTGATAGAAACAACCTTTTCTGACTGTAAAGCAAATTCTGCTCCACTTCTGCTGCTACAACCGCTGTGGAAGCTCGTAATTAGCTTCTGCTACTCGCTCTTTATCTCATTTTCTGTAAAGCTTTACATTTGTTCATAACCATTTGGTGGCAGAGAGGCAGAGGAGGATGAATAAACTGGATCAAATGAAATGCCAGCCACTCACTAACAACACTCAGTTATAAGAACAACCCACACTGGAAGAATAAAATGAACTTTATTGATCCCTAAGGGCAGAATTAGGTCAGGGCGGCAGCGGAAACACAGGCGTGGGCTGAAAAACCAGGCGAGAGGGAGTCAAAGAGCAGTAATTAAAATACAATACCAAGAAAAATATGACCTACTGGGATGGAAATGGACACAACACTGCTGGGATTTCTGCAGACTTGCTTTGAAAAGGCATCTTTTCTTCCAAGAAGTGAGCAACAGCACACAGTCCAAACACAAAAGGACAGGTGACACCTGAGCTGAGCACAAATAAAACGATCAGCGTGAACACACCCACAGCATCAGAGCCGACACTGTGACCTTCTCTTCCAGCCTACGTTCGACTCCCTCAGACAAGATAATGCCGACCATCTTGATCGTGACCCTTCGTGTCAGCTGTGCTGACGGACCAAACCCTCCCACCACACACACTGAATCATGGGTAACCAGAGGACAAAGAAGAAGAAGGGGACAGAGAGGTAGCAGCTTTGTCACATTGTGAGCTTGTGTGGTATAATTCTAAAACCACAAATGGCACCAAATCTGTCCCTCATAATAAATCCTGACTTTGGACACACGCACAGGCACGCACGTACGTACCTCTGCTCTCCGCACTGACCTCACCTGTATGCAGCCAGCTCAGATGGGACCGGTCAAGAGACCACAAACACCTGCAAATTCTGCCTAATTATATGAACATATGAAGTAAAATGATGTGCAGCATGCATAATATGCAGCAGACAGTGTGCAGCCACAGAATCATATCCATGTTTTCGTGTATGCTTTTTACAGAGCTTACTTACATTTTGCCTGAAAGCATCAGATCACCATTGACAACCATCAAAAAAGGCTATATTGGGGGCACGCAGCCCCTAATATCACAGTCACTAGAACTAGAAGATAAGCCTGGTATCAATGTAAAGGAGCTTTCATACGTTAGAATATTGTGCATTGTGCTTTACGTAGGGACCCTCGGAGTGGATGCAAAAACTGCATGTGCATTTTTCCTGTACTTAAGAAGTACAAAAATACCTAAAAATGAAAGTTTGGACCCTCCACATGTGCTTCAAGGGGCTGAGACTGTGAAAGTTGTCATGAAGGTAAGAATCGCATGCTCGATTAAAAATACTTCACATTAAAGAGGCAGAACTGCACCCTAAAAGAAAGAATTACAAATATCATTTAACTGAGCAAAGACCCCCAGTGAAGCTTCAACCATTTTATTGGGTTATTACTGCTCATATCAGGTTTTTAAGAATAACGTACCTTAAATATTTTCCACTTTACAATAACCGCACTGATATTTGGGGGAGAAGAAGAAGAAGAAGCAGTAATAATAGTTTATTTGCTTTGTATCCAGCACAGATCAAACTGCCCTGCTGCAGAGATAAAGGAGGGGGTTTCATCAAAGTTCCTTTTCTTTGTACTGAGGAACTGAGTGCTTTAGTGCTGCCTGTTATCAGCACACGCACACAAAGACACACTCTCTCAGTTATCTCCCTGTGGACCAGCGTTTAGGTGGTGGAAGCCTCTTTTGTGTCTTTGGCTAAACATTGGATAGATGTCACATTCACAGCCTCCCGGAGAGCTCATAACTCAAACCGAGAGAGGCAGAAATACACACACCCACACGAGCACTCACACCAACCCGAGCTGCATCCTGAAAACTGTTTTCAATCCTGTACTGGAGTTATTGATCAGTGCAGCTTTTAACATAATGTTTTAACCATTGGTATCAGAAAGGGCGTGTGCTGAGAGCTTTATGGCAACATCCACACACACACACACACACACACACACACACACACACACACACACACACACACACACACACACACACACACA
>JAVDPK010002874.1:312601-331567 GCA_034780415.1 Cichlasoma orientale | reverse complement strand
CCCAAAAAAACAAAAAAAACACGACCCCCCCCCCCCACCCACCTCACTCCCAAAACGGAAAAACAGTAAGACATTCTCTGATGGGGCGTTTATCAAAGAGTGTTTGGTGTCACACACACACCTCAGGTAAAAAAGAGGGAATGTGCCTCTCTCCAGGTGAACTGTAACAAGATGCGTTTCACTTTTGATTCTCACACTGGTTAGGTTTGAGCACTTAGACCTACTTGGTTTGGTTTAGGAAAAGTCATGGTTAGGGTTAAAATGCATCCTTTTACAATAATAACCATGCCATGAATAACACTGGGTAACTCTCTAAGGTCTAAGTCATCATTGGTGATGACCCTAATGGCCCCTATCCTGTCAGAATATGTCATTTTTGTTCTTTTCAAAAAAAAAAAAATTGGTCTCTCAAGTCCTGCAATCAGGGGACAAAGAAAAAAGTCATTCTAACTGACACACATACAAAACTATTCATATCTTTTTCCCAAAAAAAGCACTTTTTTCTTCTTTTCAAAACATAGGGTGAGGTTTCGGGTTAGGAGCTCGAGGAGGCGGGGAGGGGGGGTCACCAATGATGCATTGATTATAGTCCGTTGCAGACACAGACAGGGACAGCTGGAGACCTGCCGGCCGAGTAGCCATGCATGTTGTACTTCTTTGAAGGCCACTTGAAGTCAGCGCCTGGTGCATTGTAATGTAAATTATCTGTGGATGAATCTGCACGGTCACAGGAAACATGCAGCCGTGCGGACGTCCACACAGACCCGATGAAATTTACGTCACTCAGACCAACCAATGAGAGCCTTTGTCTAAGAATCTGACTAAGTCTCTACCTTTATATTGTGTGGTGGCTGTAGCTCAGGAGGTAGAGCAGGTCACCTACTAATTGGAAAGTTGGTGGTTTGATTCCTGGCTGCTCCAGTCTGCCTGCCAATGTGTCCTCGGGCAAGATACTGAACTGAAGTTGCTCTCCAATGCAACTGTTAGAGTATAAATGTGTGTGACAGAGACAGAAAGCACTTAGATGTTTGATAATAAAACTTGCAGCTTCCCAGTGCGGTAGCATTCAGCTTTCCAGTTTCAGTGACGGCAGCTAGCGGCCAACTCTTCCACAGTGCAGCCTAATTTTGCTGCGTCATGTTTCGATATGACCAAACCTTAACCCAACCCAAGACTTGAAGCCCCTTTTTACTACCAAAAGTACTCCTCCAAAGGAGTAAACAGACTATGATTACTTCTGTGAGGATGTACAGAAAATTTATTTTTGAATGTTTATTGCATAACCTGTGCTGAATAAAGTCAAAGCAGTTCTACTGTGCAATAAAGTGTGCCTAAATCCAGTGTATATGTGGTAGCATTCATTGCATATTTGTGGTTTTCAGAGACAAGAGATTAAGCTCTGGTCTCTGGTGGGTTTAAGATTAGGCACAATAGCATGCGGCTAACCACTGTGGCACTCATTGGCTCTCTAAGGCTGATTTGTGCAACATATCAGGCGCCAGGGAAATTGACAGTTAGGCAGTGTGTAGGTGTGTGTGTATGAGCGACATATGACTGCTGATAGTGATAAATGTAATAACATAATGACAGTGGCATTCATCTGATATGGAAGCAGATAAATCAGCTAGAGCTTCCACAATGGATGATGTGTGCAGCATGGTCATCCATGCCATTCATGAGTTACCGGAGCCGATGGTATTGATTAATACAGCGTGTGAGGCTGTTTGTCATGCACGGAGAGAGAACACTGTAGATCGTTGTGTGTAACCTAACACTTGAGAATATTTATCATTAAGTCATAAAAACTGATATGGCTAAGTGAATAGTGCGCATTGCTTTTCCCTCCAGATTTTCCAGTTGGTAATTGAGCGATTTCTCCTCCTCCGGCTCTATAATGGGCTTGTCATGCTGCGCTGCTCAATGCATCTTCAAAAGGAACCAAGTCTCTGTGGCTCAGAGGCGAGGGCTGTAAACTAGGTCGCCAGAACGAGCCAAGGAATTTTGCAAGACAGGAAAGAAAGTTCGTGTGTGTTGTATGTGCATGAATGTGGAGGGGGGGCTAAAGCGGTGCATTATTAAGGTGTCTTGGCTGTGGCCTGAGTGCATGCTTCTGGTTTATTTGGGAGACACCCTCGAAATGTGGCTGCTTGAAGAATGCTGCGAAGGGATTTTTCCCCCCCTGCCATGAAGGGTTTGGGCAGATTTGAAGGCAAAATGAGGGTTAAAGCATGGTGAGAACCAATAAACTGAGACAACCGTTATCATGATAGCCAGTCAGGTATGGGCATGCTTTAACCTGCCTCCTGTGGGTAAGAGGTGCAAGATAATGACTGAATGGTCACCCAACCGACATCTCTTTTTATCTCATCGATTTTGTCCCATCCACAAAAGGTGTCAAAATGTCAAGTCTCTTTCCCTTTCCCCCCTAACTGTGGCTTTTAAGAGGGGGTAAAAGTGTGCATGTGTGTCTAATGCTGTGGGACAGCGGGGGTTCTTGCACGTGAGGATAACAGTCTTGTTGCGTGCCAGACCTGGGAAGCTTTTACATTTGACGAGGCGAGATCCCACGAGCCCTTTCAATATCTTGCTGTCAATCAGAGAACACAAGACACGGCTGTGTGGCCGTTTCTTTGCTCGGGTCATCTGAGCTTCTTTCAGCACGTGACCTCTGAAACATGGCGCCTCGGGGAACATAATTCAGCTGCAATTCTCCTTTAAGACACACTCTTGCACAGCCAACTCATGAAATATGAAAAGAGAGATGTCGTAAGGAGTTTTGTTGTAACCCTGGCCGTTTGTGTGAGTGTGTGTGCCTTGATAGGTGTGGAAGTGTTTCTTCAGACATGCGTGGCTGTGTGTGGATGCATGTGTAAGAAGGGTGTGGATGAATTATGGACGCACCAGCTTTTAGAGAAGAGTAGCAACTGTAGCAGCAGCTGATGAACACGCTTTACATTCTCTGACCTGACTGTACATGCATGGTGCGCTGAGACACTGTGACACACTAATGTAGTTGTTAGCATATATGACATCCCCTTAGTGAGGTCTAGTTCTCCCATGACTTTAAAACAGAAACTATCTGTTCAGATTTGGCTCATTAACTGAGTAAATGTTGTGGTTTCCATGCAATGCAGAATTTACTGGTAGAGGGACAAGTATGCATCCCATTAGTGTGATTTTCCCACATGGCCTTGCATGTGGCTGTCGGCATCAAAAGGAGCAGAAAATGGCAAATTTTGGCGGTTGCTCATGCAAAAATTCTCATGTGAAAAATAGATGCCTCAAATAGCACTGGTTAATAAAAAGGATTGGAAGTGAGCAGACGCTGCAGCTCCCATTTCAGCTGTTTAGCTGCTGCATGAAAGTGGAGGAAAATGAAAGCATTAAAGGCTCATGGAAGAGAGAGTGGGGTGGGAATGTGCTTCTATGAAACTCATGGGGAGAATGAGAAGAAATTAGTTATGTGCATATTATTTCTTTGTATTCTTTAGCGGTTGCATCATTCACTGGGGCGACCTGCTTATTATTTTTTTTTTTTAAATGTGGGTGTAGCAGTAGAATAGGCACCAGATTCTTTTTTGAACTGTGACTGATGCAGAGCTACCCTAGTAGAGTCCAAGAATATCAAAATACGGAGCTGGAAGTGAACAATGGATTTGCTCCAAGACTAAAATTATATTCACAAATATTTATTAGTTGGCTAATTATCAAACTTTGGTAGCAGATAGTGTTGTAAGAGTTGCAGAGTTCAGTTTGGTATGTGCCTCCGTTTTGGACCCAGTTTGGCATATCCTCCATCCATCATTGCTGTTATTATCTGGGTGATTGAGTGCTACAGTTTAAGCAGCGAACGGTGCAGCAACTAACACACGAAAAATTATTATGGGAAACCAGTGGCGTTCCATCTGGGCAAGCAAGGCAAGCACTGCTTACCCAGTGCCATATGTCAACATAAACAGAAATTTGGCTGTAACTGTAACTGAATGGCTCACAGGACTTGTTGAACTTGTTGAAATCACATTAATAACTACACGTCATATAGTGGATGGTTATCAATTCACATACTGTTATCTAGCTGGGATGTTTTCCTATGTTTGCTGTGCTGTGTGGAAGTACATGTCATGATTTAGCAATTTAGCAGACCCAAGGACAGAAATCAACAGTGTTTTATGATGCTTAGTGTTTTTAGGGATGGGGAACCAGGTCTGACCAAACATGGGGACCGGGAGCAACTTCTGCAAAGAGGGAGAAAATCATTAAACAGAGCCCGGTAGAGATGGGATGGTGTCGGTGTTGGTGAAGGTAATGTCCTTACTTATAGGATGCAAGCAAGCAGAGCTTGGGGGGGAGGCTCCAAGAGGCCAGCAGGGTCTGAGGTGGGCTGCTGGGTGTTGGTGGAGAGTGGGCAGGCTGGTGTTGGGCAACAGGACAATGGAAAACCAGTGAGAGAGGGATGGTGGCAGATCCTCGGAGAGGTGAGCTGGGCTTCTCCAGCAGATTTCTGGGGAAAAGACAAGAGACCTAATCAGGCACACTTTAACTAGAGAGAGAGCAGAGAATAGCAGGACCCGAGCACCATGGAGGAAAAATGAACCACAACTGTTCCTTAAATACCCAGCCACAAGTGAACTAATGTCTCACAGGTGCAACTCCGAGTGCCCAGGGAAACACCAGTTTCACCCATCTCGCCACCTGAAAGTGCAACACAGAAAATAAAACCCTCACACAACCCAAACCCTGACAGTTCATCCACATACTGTAATAATGCTTTTTCTCCATTCTATTAAAATTTCTTTGTGTGGAAAGCAAGTTCTGTGTTTCCACTTTCAAAATCTTCCTTCCTACATATTATAACTGAGCAATTTTTGAAGACGTTGAGCTCAGCGGGTGGTGCAGACTATAAATTCAGCTCTCCATGGGTGATCTCCACCGCTGTGATTGAAATGAAATGAACTGACATTTAGTTTTAACCTTTTAATATTTACTGTCCACTAAAATAACTTTACACTACAAATCATATTCTATGTGCTAGGTGCTGTGTCTCACATCAAATTTGGAATCACAGTTTGCCTTAATATGCATGTGTTTGGACAGTGGGAGGAAACCAAAGCACCCAGACAAAAGCCCAACCTCTATATCCTAAGGAGCCAGTTGAAAATGTTTGGGCCTCTCACTCCTGGACACCTCCCACTGTAGGTGACCCCTGTGTCCCCCTGGATGGACTGGAAAGAGAGCATCTCTGCTTAGGCTACTGCCCCTCCAATCCAGATAAGTGGTAAAAAATGAATGAATGGATTATCAACAAATGAACAGCACAAAATAAATCAATACTTTTACAATGTAAGTCAGAGGTTAAGTGAGCAACAGCCAAGTTGAACGAAAGAATAACAAACAATCATGCACTGCCTGGGAATTGAACCCAGGTCACAAAAATAGCATTTTTGCATGATACGGCTACCCCAGCAGTGCTCAGCAGCCTAAGCTCAAAAGTGGGAAAAAGAAGGTGGAGCCAGAACTGTGAAGGGGAGGACAGCATGGGAAAGGAGTGGGGGTTCCAGCAAAGAGGGTCAAACAAGAGGCGATCACAGAGAAAAAGAAAAGGACGTGCCCCATGTTGAAAGATTTTATGAGAATTTCGATTTCTTTGTGCTACATGAAAATAGAAAGTCACGCCCTTGGAGAGCTGTAATCACATCACTAAAACGGTTTGGCTCAAAACGTTCCATAAATTGAAGGTTGTGAAAATGAAAAGAGGTTTTAAGAATGTGAAAGAACACGTGTAAAGAAATCTATCAGTTCATGCATTGCCCGGGGGAGGCTTTAACATAGTGTACTGTATACTCAACTCAATTTTATTTACAAAGCACTTTAAAATCAATGCCGCTGGCCAAAACACTGTGCACAAGAAACAACAAAACGTTTAAAACTCATTAACAAAAGAAAGAAATTGCCTGTGTGCGAGCGTAGCACTTGTGAGTAGTGGAAGAAAGAGGCTAGGAGATGAAAATTTTGAGTCCAGACTGAAAAGATCTGCAGCTTTTAACATCAACACAGAGCTTCAGTCTGTGGGGAGAGCAGCGTCGCACCCGCTCATCTACATATCCGCTTTGAAATGGAAACATTTTCTCTCTGAGACTTGCAGACAAGCTTGATTTGTTGACAAGATGAAACCCACTTTCATCTGCTGGCTGTCGCTTCAAATGCTTACAAGTATATAGAATTGGAACAACAAATTAAAATTTTGCTCATTATTACATTTTCTTTTTTGTCTGCAAAGCAGTGGTTTGATATTAAAACTGGAAATCCATATTTTTACATGTGAAAATTACATCACAACACTGATTCCATCCACATGCCAGTGTTAAATATGGCGTTACAGCCAGGAGCTTAGATTAGCTTAGCGTAAAGACTGGAAACAGGTGCAACTATATTAGCTTTTACATTTGACCATCCATTAAATCTGTGCACGTGTTAAACAAATGGGAGACAGCAGCGCTTAAAGATGCTAGCAGGTAGATTTTTGAAGTCTGGACAGAGCCAGCTTCTCCCTCCTTCTAGTCTTCATGATAGGAACACAGACAAGTGAACGGCCCCCTCCATCTTTACTGTAACAGAGCAAGATCCTCAAAACTGAAAGAAGTGATCATACACGTATCATTTTCACGACTCTTTGTACCTCTCTGTGCATTTGATATGTTTTGGGATTATTTATGTAACTGTGTTGTGCATGTTTCAGGTTATCCTGCATCTTTTTTGATTTTTATGGCTATCTCTTGAATCTTTATACTTTTTGTATCTCTGTAAATATTAATGGGTTTTATTTAGTCATTTGGGGTCCACAGACAGTATGAAAGATGCCTATAGCTGAAAAGCATATTTGTGTGTCTTTGTAGTTGCTTTATATTTTTTAAACTGACTTCTGTGACTTTTAACAAGAAGTATTGAATTCATATCCAGGCTCTGACATATGGGACCAGTGACGTCTTTAGTATGAGTTGAGATGCTTCCAAATTAATGTTTACATGAAAAATAATCAACACTGATAATGATCAAAAAACCTATACAGTTAGAAAAAACTATTTTTTTATAATTTTGATTTATTGTTGGCAGAAATAACATCAATACTACAGACTCCCAGAAAGTCTTGCTTTTTTCTTCTAACAAAGCCTGGTTCCAATGTGTAATATAATTTATCTGCTTTTATATAGCATCTTTCTATAGTGACCGCTCTAAGTGCTCAGTGACAAGCAGCAAGTCACTGTTATTATTACCAACTGTCTTTGTAATTGTCTACAGTTTCTGTTATAAATCCTTATTTTTTTCTCCTTTTTTCTCCTTTCTTCTTCTTCTTTGTGTTTTGTGATTTTGACAAGTTATTTACTCGTGTGTTTGAAGAAACAGATCAGCCTCACTCTCTCTCTCTCTCTCTCTCTCTCTCTCTCTCTCTCTCTCTCTCCTTTTCAGCATTTTAATGAGAATATGGAAAATAGGACAAATAAGTCTACCCTTCAAGATGTTATCATCTTATCATTACACCATGCAAACAAAGCCATTTCTCTTGTTTAAAACCTCCACAGCGGTGCTTTTTGTGTCATGGATTTAACTCGAGGGCTTCTGTTTGTGAATGCCTGTCTTGATCGGTTGGGCTCAGAAAGGCTTCTGCCTGATGACCTACAATTTTCCTCATTATACTGAAGAGAAATGGGGTATTCGGAGGGGAAAGGGTGATTAGGGTAATGATTATAGTAAACCTCTTTCATATTGTCTGCTGGCTACATGAGAGCACAGTTGGGTGGGGGTGGGGGATACAGGGGTTAAAAGGAGCATGTGGGGGTGCAAAGAGAGAGTTTTAGGAGGCAGGAGATGAAAACCACAGAGTTTACAGAGAGTGAAGAGCAATTAAACATATGTTATGATAAAACAATGATGATATTCTTTGCAAAATTCTTAGTAATCTAAGAGCGAGGGTAAAGAAGGAAGAAAGATAAGTAGAATTTGTTGGTCGAGGAAAAGGAAGAGATGAAGGCAGATTATGATAAACTGTTGTTGACTCCTGGCTTACAGCTGGTTTATTGTTCATCTGTTTGTTTCCCCCACAGACTAAAGGACACATGACCAATCCTCTTACAAGTACTCAACCTGCAGCCTTCTAATCCATGTCCTCTTATTCAGTAGCACACAGTCAGGGAACACGGCATCCCCGCCCTGCATCACTGATTGACGCTCCACTGTAATATTTTACTCCACCTGTTACTGATGAAAGCAGTAACAGTCATTCACCTGACCACTGTGAGCGCAACATGTGCTGCCCTTATTTGCTCTCTTTGGTTTCTCCATCACATCATAAAAAAACATTAGTTTCTAAATTTGTTTCTATCTTCTGGTGCTGCAGTCAACAAAAGAAAGTCCTGGTTGTCTGAAACTGTACCTACTATTTAACCAGGCAGCTGTTTTTCTGGGAGATGGAGGGTGGAGATGGGTATTGTGTCACTCAATTAAATTAACTGGCCGCAGTGCACTGAGTGAACTTTACCTACCAGCCTTATGGGCCTAAATGAACTTTAAAGAAACACGAGAAGCTAACCTTTGCAGCACGTTAAAACACCAAGAACAGGTTTGGGGCTGATCAGTGAGATTCGTATAATAACTGGAAAGAGTATTGCAGTATTTTAGCTGTTGAAACCATCGCAAGGAGTACTGAGGAATGACTCCTTGTAAAACAGGTCTTCATGTCCTTAGTAATAACTTGCGCTCATTGTGATGCCACAGGATGTGTCACATCCTTCTTGTCTGGGTGTAAGCTGCTGCTACTGATAGACACTTGAACCACTGAAGTTGTCACTGGACGCTCCCTTTAGGGGTTATGCTGCAGTGGATCATTTGCCTCCGTCTTATCCTGTCTCTAGCACCCTCCTCTGTCACACCACCTCTCTGCCTGTCCTTCACTACATCCATAAATCCTCTCAGTGGTCTTTCTCTTTTCTTCCTGCCTGGCAGCTCCATATTCAACATCCTTTGTCCAGTATATCCTCTATCCCTCCTCTGCACATGTGCAAACCTTCTCGGCCTTGCCTCTCTAACTTTGTCTCCAAAATGTTAAACCTGAGCTGTAACTCTGATGTCCATCCTGGTCACTCTCAGTTCATTTTTCTACCTGTCTCCCTCTCATTTAATTTACCCAATTTAATCCTTGCATCTGCCTTCACTTGGTTCCTCTTCTTGATTGCCAAAGTCATCCTGCAGACTTTCATCCAATGCTGCCTAGCTACATTCTCTCCTGACACCACCTTGCAGTCTCCCATCTCTTTCAGATTACCCCTACTCCATTTCTCTTCCTACACTGATAAAAAGACAATTAGGTAGTTGCTGAGTTTGGACATTTACTTCACTTTTTTATTCCTATATTTTAATGTTTATTTTAAAGGAAAATGTAAGGCTCCAGTTAGCTAACATTACCTGAGAGTTTTGATTTTTGCTAATTTTTCCCGTTTATGTTAACTCACTGTAACTAACATGCATCAGTGTCACTGGTACAAGCAGTGGCTTATAGGGGGATAAGATCAGCTTATCACAGGTGTGGCTGCGGCCCACAGAGCAGGGCATCACTAATCGGAAGGTTGGCGGTTCAATCCCTGGCTGCTAAAGTCTGCGTGCCAGAGTATCCTTGGGTGAGATGCTGAATCCTGAGTTGCTCCTGATACATCCGTTGGAGTGTGAATGCTAGAAAGAGCTTTGATGTAGAAAGCACATGTATTGGCTTTGTCACATAAAAAAAGAATCACCTTATGTCTTTGACCAACCAGCTGGATGTCCATTTATTTTCAGAGCTCAGAAAGAAATGTGCTGAATGCTGTAGGTCTCAAAATCAAACGGCTTTAAAACTGTAGAATAATTTTGATATTTTACACGTCTCTGATATTCCACCTGTGAAACACATTGATCAGTCTCTCATCGCTCTCTCTGCGGTTTTATCCTCTGTGTGATGTTGATGAAACAAATGTGTTTTATTTTCTTAAGTTTGTAAATGTGGATGAAAACACAGTGGAAAATAATTGCCACTGGAAAACGATGAAGTATATGAAACGAATCTTTTTCAGTCCTGTGACAGATTGAGACGTGATGTTCCCGCAGAGACATCAGCTGTCAAAGGTTGACTCCACACAGATCTGATCCTGGGTCTGTTGCAGATAATATCAGTGAGGTACAAAGACAGAGCAGCGTTAACACAGTCTTCAAGCTTCTTCAGCTTTATGGATGCACAGTTTGGAAACTAAGGCGCATCTCTTCAGTGGATGGATACAGGACTGAGGGACACCTACCCAGGATGCATCAGTGTGCTGAGGTCACTTCCATTTCAGCTGCTGCCTCATGCCTGCCCTCGCTGGATGAATCTATACTCGTGTTCAGTGGCTGTGCCCGTACTGACCCGCTAACTTCACTACACTCTCGGACATTCTGCTGATCCAGCTTAAGGATATTTTTGCCCCACATCTTACATATTCAGTCAGTTTTGATTTGCTGCAGAGCTTCTGAGACACAGTTGAGACATTGCACTTACTTCACATCCAGGGATCCACAAAACACAAATGCCCGTGACAAACAAAAACACATCAGGACTTACAAAAGTTGGATCCTCTGGAATAGCTGCTGCTAGTGTAAGGATACGTTTGAGGGACTGTGGCTGCTGGTCTGGGAGCTAGAAAGCAGCGTACATTCAAAGAAAGCACTAAAGACTGAGAGTGATGACTTTGCTATATTACTACTCTGTCACAAATACAAAAAGTTACAGTGTGGCAGTGTACGAAATATATTTATCATTGATGGAAGTCAGCATTTAGAAGTATGTGATACAGAAGTGGAACTTCAAAATTCAAACAACTTTCTTTGTCAGTGTATCTGCACCACGGTAGAACAGTTTGAGTCCACCTCCAGTGCTCCTGGCAGTGCTTCTACCTTCCTTCTCTCCATCATATCAGTCAGCTCTCTCCTTTTACCAGCCATAGTCCTTACAATTAAAGTCCCTAATCTCACCTCCACACTCCTTCCTGTCCTTCTCTGTCACTAGCTCTTAACACTGCCCTCCCCCTCATCACCCTGTTGGCCAACAGCAGCGGAGGAGGTCGTTGTTAAGCCGGGCCCTGCCTGATCCAGTATGGAAATCGTTGCACGTTTGATTTGCCAAAGCTGGAATCATATTGGGTGAGTTCAAAATTGCTAGCGGTCATAACCAAAACAATGAGGCTAAACTGCTTAAAACTCTCTGCTCAGACATTCCACAGTCAGTCCACATAAAACCAGCGATAAACCGCACGATAAATTTGTATTTCAAATTTCACTGCTGGTGTTTAGAAAAACAAGTCGAGTTGCTCTGACTTGGATTACACTTTGTGAACGTCTGTGGTTCAGAAGCTGGTTTGCAAAATGTAATTTAGAGTGGAAACGTCCCAGGCAGCACAGAAGATCACACGTCATTCATCTGCTCTGCTTTCACACACACACACATGCTTCACCGGGCTGTGTGTGTGTTCACAGGGCTTTACGCAGAACTCTCACACTGTCCATTGATTCACAGCATTTCCACACAGGTGCACTGTGGAATCCTGTGACTCATCAGTCGTACTTTTCCCACATTCTTCTCTGTGAGAGTCCAATAGGAAAAGGGCGTCACCTGTGACGTCAGTTTCTTTATAAACAATCTGACATCAGCGCGTCTTCATATAGTCTCACCTGAACATGTGAACACATTTGCTGGAAATTCTGAGCATGTAGAGGCCTGATTGATTTTTAAAGATAAAACATGGTTGAAACAGTCGAGGATTTTCATTCTGAAGAGTTTAGTAGCGCTCAGTGGAGGCGCAGGACTATAAATCCAGGTTGGAATGAATGAAATACAACCAAGCTCTACATCTACGTCATGGCATTGCCTGCCTATCGGCTTTGTCATAAGCTTAAAAATATAAAATGAACACAAAAAGACATAGAGGTGTTGATGGAGTGATTGTTGCTGTATTATATATTTAATATGGTACATATTATCCCATATATGTACAATTATACAGCTGTTGAATCAGGAAGTTTGTGAAGGGTCGGATCAGACTGGTGAGCACCGGCTGAAAGACAGAAAGGAATGCTAAAGTTGACTGTGTCAAAGTTACAGAGCAGCCAGTCATGACTCATTGTTGCTGAGTCGCTGTTGAAGTGTTGCCCAAGCGCGCCTTGTTGGGCTCGGTTGTGTTTGAAAACAAAAGCATACGATGGTTTTATGCTTCACTGCGTCACTGGGTCGCTAAAAGACGCCGAGGCCAGCTCAGCTGTGATATTTAGCATGTGAAGTCTGAGCAGCAGCAGCAGCAGCAGGTTTTAGCTGGTTTGTTCTCACTGGCAGTGCGAACAGAGTGTAACATCCGGCAGGCTGCCGGTGAACAGTTCATGGATTAAGTTAACAGCTTTTAATAAACATTTTTGATTATTTGGCACACCTAAATGGTGTGCCAAATCATGAGAGTAGAATTTAATTTACTTTAAAAAATAATACATTTTAGTTTTTCAAAATGTTCTTATGGTTAAAAACACAACCACATCCTAACCAGGATATCGGTGACCTGCGGCTGAGCCTGTAATTTCCTAATTCATTTGACTTTTTTTAAAATCAGATGTTGTGCGTGATGTGTGGCTGGAGTTATCTGGATATTTCAAATTCTGAATGATTTTAAAAACAAAAGATTCCATGTTATTCAGGGTTTGTACTGGACAATAAGTGCAGGACAGACAATTACATTGTACAATAGTTAACTGTTCTGGATTGGTGCAGGACAGACTGTGGTATCCTCGGTCAGTGCTGGGTTAGGTCCTGAGGCAGCAGAGATAATAAAAGGAGCGATTCTTATAAAGCGCTTTTCTACTCAAAGCGCTTTATGCAACATGCTTCATTCACAGACGCACTTCTTTCTTCTATCTAACATTCACGCTCCGCCGGCTGCATCGGAGAGCAACTTGGGGTTCAGTATCTTGCCCAAGGATACGTTAGCATGCAGAGTGGAGCTGCCAGGGATCGAACCACCAACCCTGTGATTAATAGATGACCTGCTCCACCTCCTGGGCTACAGCCAATATAAGAGAGAGCTGAAAGAGTTTCTTTCTTTCTTTATTTGTCACACTTACATGTTTCAGATCATCAAACAAATTTTAATTTTAGACAAATATAACTCGAAATGCAGTTTTTAAATGATGATTAAATATGTGAAGGGGGGGGGGGGCTATCCAAACCTACCTGCCCTGTGTGAAAAAGTAATTGCCCCTAAACCTGATAACTGGCTGAGCCGCCCTTTGTTGCACAGAGTTTGCGATAACTGGCATCACTGTGGAGGAATTTTGGCCCATTCTTCTTTGCAGGTTTGTTTGTACTGTAGGTTGTTGGAAGATGCAGGGATCAAATTCAGAGCAGCAAAAATGGTTTAGCAGAGGCAGGAACATGCAGACCAGGTGGGGTGACATTATTACTATTTATTAAGCAGTATTAATGTCAGTTAAAGCATTGGATTGAAATAGCTAAAAGCAGTTGAACTGTCAGAATAAAGCAATGAAAGCAACTATCAGCTAAAAGTGAAAATGAATGTGGCTGGAACATCAGCTGACATGTGACCACTGAAAGCAGATTATTTGACATGTAAACATTTAAAAAAGGAGCTGTAAACAATAACAGCTGAAATGCCCCTTTAAAATGAAAGCAGCTGAAATCTGAGCTGTAAGGAGATGAAAACGTAGTTTAAGACGTGACGGGTCCTGATGTGCTGCCACACACAGTGTAACTGCACGTGGAAGCTGAAGGGTAATTCTGTGTAATCTCCCTCTTTTGTCACACACTTGTAAGCCAGGTTATGATGAACAGTAAGAGATGAAAGCAGCTGAAATATCATTAGAAGAGTAAAGCCCTGACTGCGCTCGTGGGCAGCTGCCACTTTGCATGTGAACCGCAGACGACACGCTTCAAGATATTTCACAGCCGGGGAAGAGCGGACACGTTCCCCACGAGCAGGAACCTCCAGGTCTGGAAAATGACGCCGGTGCCAAAAAGCTTGCTAGAAAGCTTGTCAGTGTTAACTGATAACTAAGTAAACTCTTATTCTAATATGGTCACTTCTGGCTCCAGAGAACCAAGACGGCAGTGCTCAAAATGTTAACACTGAGTTGTGACATCAGTGAGTGACCTCACAGTGGCAAAGTCCATCTTTTAAAAAAACACGTTTGTGATCTTTGGCTCAATGACGTGAAAAGAACACACACACACACACACAAAAAATGGAACCAAAACATGAAGGGGAGTGAAGTGAGAGCAGCTGACAGCTGGATGCCCACATGTGCCCGCACGTGCAGTTGTGGAATATTTTCCTGAAACCATGAATCCAGAGGTGAAAACAGTTGAAGCATTAGTTTGAAACTGAGTGATTTTTTCTTTTCTCTACTCAAAACATTCCAGCAGTTTATATAATTCACTTGTTTTTCTAAGACACCTTACCAGCGGAATGGCTGCCGTTCGTACGCCACAGTGTAACCCGAGGCAGAACACGGGCCTAGTGTGGAATTTCACCGGCTGACTGCTGAAGCTTTCCGTGTATATATGTGTGTGTGTGTGTGTCTGTGTGTGTGTGTGTGTCTGGGCTGCAGTCAGGGTTCTCTTCTGGTCACCTCCAGGCTGAGGAGAGCTGATATCACAGTATGCAGCTTTCTATTCCTGCTTAATGCATGTTATTACAGCCATGTTGTCATCACTGTTCTTTCTGCTCGTATTCCCATATCACGGAAACCTTGAAGGACCAGCAGCTGTCTGCTTTGGAGCTGAACATCTGTTCTCTGCTGTGTCTTTTTGTCTCGCTGTTGTCTCTGAAGCTGCTCGGAGGATTTTCACGAGACAGCCGACCTCCACGTTGAGGTCAGAGGTCTGGTTCAGCCAAACTCTTAACTCAACATCTCCTCACCCCAGCACATAAGATCTTACAGTTTAGTTAGACGCCTCCTGCGTCTCCACGTTATGCACAAAGTATCCTTTGGTGTCGGCACTCTGACACACTATAGCTGTATCAGCCGCTAAGAGATAACGGTCTCATTTTCAAGGCTTCTGTAATCGAGGTAGGTGGAGGGGCAGCAGTGGCATAAAGGCTGTGATTTGTGTCCTGTTGGGACTTTCTGTTTAGCTTTTTTGGTTTCATGTGCAGATTTGTTTGATTTTTCCCCTCACTCTTTACTTTCACTTGCAGGCTGGTGCTGCCACTGAAAACTGCTTGGTTGTTTTTAGGCACTAAAAAGCATAGTACTGTGCAAAAGTCTTGGGCCATGAATTTCTTTGTATTTTGAAAGGAAAATAGGAAAGAAGTTTATTGAAACGTGCAAACAAACAGTGAAATAGTTTATAAGGCAAAAACTGAGTTTGCACAGTTCTAACGAGCTTGAAAGTCAATATTGGGTGCGACTGCCTTTATTCTTCAACACAGCCTGAACTCTCTGGAGCAGCTTTCTTGTGATTTCTTTATTTAGTCTATAGTTTGAAAAGTTCTCCAGGCTTCTTGAAGGACATTCAGAAAGTCTGTCTCCTTGGAAGCAAAATATAAATAAATGAGGGGTGGCTCATGTCTTTTGCACAGTACTGTACTTGGTTAGGATTAGGCACTAAGCAGTATTATTTTAGATGCCAGTAGTAAAAAGTACTTTTTAAAGTTTAAGCACCAAACTGTGTTTTGTCATGTTCAGGGGCGGATTGTGTTTGCGGGGTTAGGGACCTGCCTCACTAATGACGTAACCCGGGGCATCGACATACTTCGTGTGTAAAAGGCCACGGCAGCAGTTTGAGAGAACAACATCAATTAACACGCCGGGGATAAGAACGGGCAAGTCATCTCTAATCACACAACTGGGATGACGTAGACGTGAACTGTCGTCTTCAAGGCAGTGTTGTGCGCTGGAGGAATATTCTTTAAACGAGTGAATAGCGAGCACAGGCTTTGAGTCCACAACCTGACCGATAAAAAGAAGTCAAAGTGGCTCCAGAAAAACTCGGAGCGTAACGCAGAAGATGAGGCTGAAGGGTCCTTGTTATAGATGCTCCTCTAAGCTTTCGCTTTTCATCTTTTCATCCTAACTGTGCTGTCAACTACTTTCAGTGCTCTCTCTTCCACCTCTCCCCCTCTAAAAGGTTCTATCAAAAAACACTTTACGCTCCAACACACTTACACACACGCACATTCCCACAAATGACTTTGAGTCTGAATCACCTGTTGCGACCACTTAGACGTCAGCTGAAGGGAGCGGGAACCGAGTGCACGCATCACACACCGAAACACGAGTGCGCATGCTCTGGCCTGCACGCTCACGTATGCAGCCACAGAGAAAAACAGACCCTCCAGCTAACAGGGAGTAAATCACTCACCATCTCCACTGCCAGACAGAAAACACACATCAGACAACACTTGTGCAACTTCTGAAAACCCTTTAAACTTCCTGTTTTTGCACACAGATGTTCCTCCCTGTTTTTCCCCTCTCTTTGCTCTTTTACTTCTCATTTTTAAATGTCATTCGCTCTGATTAACGCACACATCATTCTGTCTCGCCATCAGTGCTCTGAGTTCTTCTGTGTGTTTGTGGTCTAAATAGGCCTCTTCATGTTTTTAGCAGGAGAGCAGGTCTAAATCTGTTTTTGCAAATATATCATTGGAGCATCTGGGTTGGGGTGCACCTGCTACTTGCCAGAGTGACCAGCGTACCGTTAACACCAGTGCTCCATCCGTGTCTGCAGTGGGTTGTATGTGATCAGCACTGTGGGGACACTCAGAGCCCAGTGCAAAACCACTGAACTAAGGCACATAAAATGCAGGAAGATTAACTTAAAGGGTAAAAATATGCACTGCATTACATTTATAGGCACAGAGCCCGTGTGCAACGCAGCTTGTTACACCAGCTGTGTAGACAGCTGGAAAAAGACAACTGAAAAATACAGTCTTGAGATATTTGTCGACAACAAAAGTGACAAAGTACAACTATTACAGCCACAAGATGCTGGCTCCAAAAATCCGCGGCCACCTTCATATTTGCTTTCTTTAAATATCTAAATCAAATATGAAAGAACACACAGCAAAGTTTTAAAAATTTGCAGCCACTGTTTTTTTTTAAAGAAGAACTCTTGCGTATTTATGTGTCGTGGACCTATTGGGGCCTCTCGGCCAGGTCATGTTTGTAAATGAGAACTGGTTCTCAAACATTTTACCTGGTAAAACAAAGCTTAAAAAATTGTCTGTTTAGGCCTTTGACAGGTTGGTGGTGCCGCTGCCTCTCACTCCCTGTTACCTTGTAAAGCAGCGGTGGGCTGCTTTACAGTTTTATCACTTTATTAACTGCCAGTGGTAAGAATAGCTGTTACAGTTAGGGAATAAAAAAATAGTAAAAATGCCAAACCTTTATCATTGTTTAATCAACATTCCCCTAAACAGTTGTGAACAAAATGTGCACGTTTCTGCTCAATTTCAAAGACTTTTAACTCTATAAGAATAGTTATTATTACTTTGCTTGTACTTTAATGATTTCATCTACAGTTTTTCAGTTACTTTTCTTGTTCAGTCTGTTTTGGGCTCAAACAAGTGCATTAAAGTCAGGTTCAGTGTCTGAGGTGGAAATGTGGAGGATGTCACTGAGAGACGATCTGTCTCTGGATTTGTTTATGAAGGCAGAGCCAGAGAGGATCGGTATCCTCTGAGTGCGTCTCCTCCTTCTGTGTGGAAAGCACTGATGGTGACTTCAGGAGCTCTGCCTGCAGTGAATCACAGGTGCAACACACTGACTGTGAATCAGTGCTCTTGCCCTGACGACATTAACCAGTTAGTCACAACATCAACCACATGGTTCATTTTTAGCGCTAGCTTACACAACGGCTACTGGTGTATAACACGAAGCAAAAATACCGATTTCACTTCCATCACTTTATCTCACATCCACCAAAAACATTTTTGGCTTGTCAGATTTTAACAACCATCAGTTGTAACAGCTGCCAGTTTGTCCCATTTGAGCCTGAGCCTATCCAAGCATGCCGTTACCTCCATGAACAAATCGCTCCCTTTCATTTAGCACATTGCTGCCGGCTCCTCTGTAATCTCAAACTCTTTGGTTATCCTTGGGCTGTGTCGCAGACATCACAGCTCTCGTCCAGAGGCGAGGAAAAGCCTAAATTGTCCTTTTTTTCTCTTTTCAGTGGAAGCTTCAGATTTCCCACAGTGTCCTCCATCAGTCCTGCCATGCTTTGCCTGGAGAGGGGCACGTTCTCAAATGCTTTATGTTTTCCCTCGGGGTATATTAGCATAGCAGAGTCTACCAAACTCTGATGAACTTCTCATCAGTGAATAACTTAATGTTTTATTGCAATTTTGTGGGAGACCACAAAGCTGGTCTTGACCGCTCCAGCCCTTTTCTTTTTTATATCCCTTCCTTACAAAGGATGGAATTTTAAAGAAGGAACACATAGGGACAGATTTACTAACCACCTGCAGGAGCACAAAGGCTTCTAAAAAGTCTCTGGATTTGTTAAAGAGGCACAGTGTCAGTTTCTTGGACTGAAGGTTGTGGACAGTATTTTTGCCGCTGGCCTTATGGCACGTGTATTTGTAGGAGATTCCACTCAAACGTGATTTACTAATGTTTGTAGCGTGCAATTTACTGCTAATTGCACTAAATTTAACAAAAAAAGAATATCTTCTTCCTGTTGTTGTTGTTGTGATAGCTGCTTCCAGGAGTGTTTATTTATTTGGAATGAGAGGGGGAGATGTTATCAAAATGAGTGCATAATTGGCACGGGTTAATTCATTATTATCAGGCTGTCCTAAAAGCTCCCTGAAAAGCTTTCAGTTGATCTAAAATGCTGCAGCTAGAGTACTGACAGGGACTAGAAAGAGAGAGCAGATTTCTCCCATATTGGCTTCTCTTCATTGG
>JAVDPK010002874.1:287843-310886 GCA_034780415.1 Cichlasoma orientale | reverse complement strand
ACCCCACTCTGCATTTAATCATTAGTTATTATTAATCTCTGGCTCTCTTCCACGGTGTGCCTTTTGTCCTGTCTCTCCCCTCATGTCAGCTTTTAGATCAGGTTTATACACAGATTTCAGGTGTCTGTGATTGAATTGTTTGTAATAGCACAGCTCACCTCTGGATAAATCCTGAGCTCCACCTAATTCTCAGTTCTTGGGCCCTCACACACAGTGCCCAGCTATTTCTATCAGATGGGTTATCCTTTATATCAAAAACACATTGAGTCTCCTTCAGCCTCTTCTCATTTATCGAGAAAAATATGCATAAAACAGGAGCTTACCCCGTTTTATTTTGCTTAGAAGGCCTTGCTCACCGGCTCTGCTCGCTTTGGAGCCGCTAACTTGCTCTGTGCTTGGCAGCATGCTAGTTATTGCTGCGGTGAACTGGCTGGGTCTTTGTATTTACATTATAGCGCACTGCAGCTCACCAAATCTGCCCCATAGCCTTTAAAATTAAATATTTTCTTTTATCTACCTGCTGGTTGGTGATCCAGTGTAACTCCTTTAAAAAAAAATTTAATTATGATAATCCTAAACACTGCAATTCAACAAACATCAATACTAATAGAAATTGAATTATACAGAACCTTGAACGCACTCTAATCAACATAGCTCAGAATCAAGAATTAGAAAGCCTGCAGGAATCAACAACAAGCTCAACAAGAAGCAGTTTAATGCACAGAGATCAGCTGTGTTTAACAGCCTGTTGTTGAAAATTCAAAACATTTTAGCAGTTTATGGGATGAAATGGAAAATGCACTCAGTTTTGTTTCTCATTTTCATGACTGGTCGGATGGTCCGTCACTAAGAATTGTGGGACGGCATTTTCTCCTCTCCTTTCATAAAGGAAGGATCCCAGTGCATCCTGTGCTACAGAAGGCAATAAAGAAAGCAGTGAAGCTCCTTTCTGAAGAGTTCTGACTGTGACCACGCAGATGCTTCCAGATCCCGTCTCTCAGTTAGGAATCTTCATGAGCAGAATGGACTATTATAACATGCATAAAGTCCTGCACGTGAGTGTTCTTAGCTCCACTGTGAAAGACCTCTACTGAGCATGCTCAGTAGAGGCCTAAAAAGGCCAAAGCCTGCAAAAGCCCATTGAGACAGAACTGAATGGAGCAGTGTTTTGAACTCTTTATCCCTGATAGTGCTATGACTTGCAGGTGTGCATGTTTTATGCAATATTGTTCTGCGCCTTCATTAAAATGACGCTAACTATAAGTTCATTTGAAGCTGAATGTGGAAATATTTAATTTAGTGTCCCTCAAACCTCTGCTCTGTGCAGCTGAGAAAGCATGGGGTAATTATACTTGTACAAACACGTGCACGTAAAGCCGTTGACACACAAATGAGACGCAGGAAAAAAAAACAGTAAAGGACGCCTCTCGAGGCCCTCAATTAAAAATTGATGTTTTGCTCTAGCAAGCTCTTGGCTGTATCCACTGAATAATTAATAAACAGTCTGACTTTTCCCTTTTACATTGGCACCGTTATGCTGGCACGGGTATGTGGGACAGGAAGCCACTCTCAACTACTTCCTGTCTGATAATGCAGTCTCTGGAAGACCTGGAGGAAACCCCACCAGGAGAAACAGGGGTGAGGGAAAGGAGGAAGCGGGGGATCAAGCTGTGAGCTTGGCGATTAAACACGCACAGCAGAAGAAGTTGTCACTTAGAAGCTTTTAGAAAAGAATATATTTATCTTCATTGTCGAGTTATTCAGAATGACACCGAGACAAGATGGGAACTGTCATGCGATTGTTTAGTGAAATCGAAAAAGATAAAAGGCGGAGAGAGAGTGTATGTTTGGGAGAGGGGAATGGCAGAGGGATGACAGGCAGCGAGAGAGAAAAAAGGAGACAGCACGGAAACGCACGAAGATAGCGTGGCGGCAACTGTGTCACAGGATCCAAGGACTTGTTTTGTCTTTGTGAGAATCAGAGTGGAGGAGGAGAAGGCAGCCAGGAGCTACACGAGTATGTGCAAAAGAGAGTGAAAGACAGGGAGGAAATGTGTGATGCCTGGTGTGTGTCTAAATGTGTGTGTGGCAGAGGGTGGAGGGGACTCAGGGGAGAAAGAACCTCGACTCAGCCTCCAAAATCCCTTTCATGTGTGATTGGGGCCGTGCCTCTGTCTCCTTGTTATCTCCACGCACAGGCCGGGTATCGCTTTCTCTGCGCTGGCTGACTCTGTAACTGACACCAAGTGTCTGCGGCACATCTTTGGCCTGCTTTCCGCAGCCCGTTTCTCCCGGTCTAAAACTGATTTGAATGAGGGTGAGTAGTGAATGGCTCACATAATGCTCTGTGTGCTATTATGGACCTGGCGCACGTGTCAGCATTTAAATAACACTGCCGTGCACAAAGCACCAAATTTGAATGAGAATGGAACATAAGGCTCAAATGAGACTTTTACAGGAGAGGTAACTGAACCGCGAGCTCCGACACGCAGCGCAAACGCACAAAATTCAAATGCAACTTTATCAGAACAGCAAAATAAATTATAAATTACATGGCAGAAAATTCTGCAGGAAGGCACCTGACCTAATGAAGAGGTCAGAAAATATTTAAAGTGCTCAGTTGTTAGGCTCAGTGAAAGTGAAAGGACAACAGAGCTGTGTTGCTATGAGATGATTGCACCAGAAAAACGCCTTTCAAAAAGCTCTTCTTACATTTAAGTCTGGTAACACTGGTCTGCAGTACGTAGCAGTTGTGGGGATCATGTCAATCAAATGAATAAAAAAAAACACATTTAGCATCAGTCATTCATCTTCCATTGGGTTTTGGTGCAGGCCCTTAATTCATGTCTGAAACCACCCACTCCTGCCTTTTCTGACTGACTCGCAGTTTAAAGTGACTCTCTGCCCTGAAGCTAATTTTCCTGAATGGCCGCACCTGTACAAGCCTGAAATCAAAGCATAAAGGCACGTGACATCATCAGGTGACGGAGGCCAACCCTCTAACAGAAGCCGTGACGTCTGAGAGATAATCCACTATTTCAGGCTCCTTTACTCATCTGATGAAGCTCCTGAAATGTTGCGTTGTAATTTAACCAATGTCGTGTTTGCTCCTCAGCTATTACCACAAATTAATGTTACATTTACAGGTTTACAGTCAAGATAACATATTACTCAGAGCTCCTCACTTGTAATTTGAGAGATCTGAAAGAGCTCAAGGGTTTGTCTGCTCTCCAAGATAACGACCGAGGACGTTTTTATTATCACCTCCACTCTTCATCATTTTATGCTTATTTCAGAGAGACGGTGTTTTGTCCTTTTGTTGAGCTCTAGACACTACATGAACGTCAGCATGTGGTGCACCGGCTTCTCTTCGGCTCATCACACGCTCTGTATTTAAAGACTGTCTCTCCATCCGCTCCCTGCCAGAGCTACGAGCTAGATGTTTCCTGTGCTTGTGTTCCTCATCCCTCCATCTCAGAAGCTCCTCGGTGTTCTAGTCGGGCCCGTATCAGCGATTTTCCCCGTCACCTAATTTCAGACTTCCTACCTGCAAATGAAAAAGCCACAGTAGACTCACTTTTCGTTTCTGCCCTTCACCTGATCTTAGAAACGTCCTCTAAACATTCTCAGATTGACTGGCGGCAGCAGCTGCTTCTCTCAGATCATTGCTGACATCTTTCCTTATTGGCACTGTGTAACATGTCATGTTGTTGTTCATCTGAGCTTGTATTTACCTTATTTTAAAACCTGCTGAGGGCCAGATGATTTTTTATTATTATTATTATGTCCTGATATGTAAAACCTTCAAATTAAAAGAGGCCTTCTGCTTTCTTTTTCACATGATTGGATATTCCGCTGGAACACAGCAGCGTGCAAAAATTGTGAAAGGGATTTTCTGTTTTTCCTTTTGGCGCCGCGAAAAGAGCAGCGATAACGTTTTAACAGTAACCGTCTGCTGGTTTCCTCCCAGCGCTGATTATCACAGAGGTTACAGAGCTGCTGCAGGAGCATCGACGGAGGAACTCCTGAATAAACTCTGTGTGTCTCCTAAAGTCATTAAATGTCACTTTTTAAGACTTTGCTTTCAAAACTGTTCACCTGCTGGGAGTGTTTTTCAAATCATTTTGAAAGTGTGGTTAAGAACCCGCTGCAGCCGCTGAGGTGTTAATTGATTTTTAGCATTTGGTGGACCAAATATTCATCGAGGGCAGCGATTTGTGAGGTTTTAACTGCAGCCTTGTATCTGTATATAATCCTGTTTATCTTTCTCAGTCTTTCCAACTCTGTGCTTTATCTTTGCCTTTTTTCTCCCGCTCTGGAACACTGCAATATCAGTGGCTTACATAAGCACATGCGTAGAAGGAGAGAAACTAGGCCTTTTTTTAAAGCACGATGACGTAAACAGAAATTCAAAGACCCCCCCCCCCCCAAAAAAAAATGAGAAGATGAAACAACACACACAAAAAAGAGAATCTTTAATTTTGATAAAAAGAGGACACTTCAGAGCGTCTGTGTTGTGTGCTAGAAAATGTAATTTGGGCAGAAAATTAGCAAGTTTCCCTTAATCTTGATTCCAGATGTGAGTCAGTGTTCACAGCGCTGGATCTGATGGAAACTGTGTCAGAATATGAGAAGGATCACCCAGGAGCAAATTCTGAATGTTCTCATTGGACGCATGTGATGAAAGAATGAACTAGACCGAAGTCACCTGCCCCTCCCCCCACCACAAACACATCAGCTACTGTACACTAACTTAGACACACAGACACCAAAGGCTGCCAAATGTCGACTGGGATCTGGGGCAGTTTCCTCGCAGGCGCGGCACTGCCGCCCGTATGCAGCCAGATGAGCTCCCGCATCCAGCTGAGCATGTGGTTACCACGGTGACCCTGGTGCACCACCAATGAAAATGCTGAAAAGCTGCAGACAGGAGGATTGTCTGGGAGGCATTTAGTGGAATGTCATGAGGTATTACCCTAAACAGAGTGTACTAGTGTGTGCAGTGTCAGTGTTGGACATTTAAAGGGTCTGATAGGGCTGTGTGGATGCTCTGGTGTGGTAATAAAACGCACACAAAGAGAACTGGTTTACTGTCCATTTATAGGCTGTTCTTTCATTTAGGTTTAGCAGCCTTTAACAGCGGCACACAGTGCCCGGGGGCTTTGTTGCACCCATGATTAAACTGGCTCACTGACTTCCTTTTAAGTTCCAGTGTGGATGCACACATAGATGAATGTCATTACGGTCTCTTTATACGGGCACATGTGGCCCTTAATACATTTACCATTAGTAACTGCCTGCAAACCCAAATGCAAATATAAACATTAAAATACTGTGTATCTGAATTGTACTTTAACCACTAAAACCACACGATGCATTCATGTTCAGCCTTAAATAAAAATTTTAAAAAGAATTAAAGGACTGATGCACGTACAGTGTGTCTCAGTTACGCACCAGACGACGTGGCTTTGCAAAAAAACTGAGCATCGTGCATGACAGGTGACTGTTTTCCAAGTGGGTCATAATGGATGAAAACTGACATCACATCTGGGACCCACAACATGCTGACTGAATAACTTGCATTTTTGAGTGTTTTTGAGTTTTGCTTGATGGCTCCCTCATTTTTGTGACTTTGACATATGAGCACAAAGTGTGCCGCCAGCCGCTGACATTCTTTTCCACCCCTGAGCTGTGCACAACTCAGAATATGAGAAAGCAAAAGAGGAATTGTTGGTTTTCCTGAAAATTGCTAGTGTAAGGGACCGAGCAGTCCAAGGACACACGGGGCCAGGTTTAATTTTCAAAATGTGAGTTTTATTCTTCCCCAAGAGGACAAAAAAATATATAAAAAATACACAATCATTCAAATATGCTGTTTTAAGAAATGAGCGGGCCCATAAAAGAGGTCAGCTAAACAGAACTCTATTCAAAAATAAAGCTTAACAAAACAAGACCTCAGAGTGGATCCCAAAAGTACCTCCTGTCACCTTTTCTTAACCTCTTTTCCTTGACCTCAATGATTGAGATTGAGGAAAGGTGGGTTGGAGCATACATGAGGACTCAGGAACATAAAGTGGAGAATCCAAACGACCTTACACTAGCCCCCTAAACAATGGGATGCTGAATGTCTCTGCAAAATATGCATCTTACTTCACCTAAATGTGTTCTTACCCTGTTGATTTATGCAGGTCACATAAATGGGAAAAATATCCCTTCATTATAAAGGTTTGAATAAAGATAAATAAGGAACACATGGGGCCAAATTTGTTAATGCTCTGCGGCAACGTTAAAAAGCTACTGGACTTAGGCACAGTGTCAGTTTTGTGACTGAAAGTTGTGAACAAGGGTGTTGTTACAGCTGGCCTTATTGCACGTGTGTTTGGAGGAATTTCCTTTTCAAGAGGAGAATATTTAAATGAATCATGCAAACCTGGTTTACTGAGGTTTGCAGCGCACAATCTGTGGCAAATTGCACTAAATCTAATGCTGAAAAATAAGAACGTGTTATGGTTGTGATAGCTGCTTCCAGGAGTTGTGTTGGGTTCGGTTAGGTTAGGTTAGGTTGCGTTGCGTTGCGTTGCGTTGCGTTGCGTTGTGTTAGGGTTTTCCACCACATACTGAGTCATGTTTTGGGGATCAAATACGTATTTCACTCAGTGACATACAAATCAGTTTATAACTTTTATGTAACGTGTTTTTTCTGGATTTTTGGAAGTGAGCAAACTTACAAATTCAACAGTGGATCAAATACAGTATTTATCCCCCCCCCCCCCCACCAGTGTATATACTAGGGGAGTAAACCGTTTAAAGTAAAGAAACTCATTCTCTCCTTACAGTCACAGCAGATGGTTCAGTCCATTTGGTTAGCCCTGCATTTATACCATCCCCACCCTCAGCAGCTGATATGAACCCATGACCAAACAATGCAATCCAAATGTGTGTGCTATCAGAATACAGCACAGTGTCATAATGTTTACTACAAATTAACCAAATGAATGAAACTAATTGTTTACTATATAACTTCAGTGACTGCAAAACAAACTTTAAATCGATCTGATTTACCAGATGATTTCAGCTGTGTGGCTGTGGACCATCACAGCTAGCACCTCCTTCCAGAGGCTGCAGGTCCTGGAAGGAGGCGACTGTGACTGAATGAATGTGTGGTCTGATTTCAAAACTCCATAAATGACAAAGTGGCTCATCAGTTACCGACAAATATCTTGTTCAGGTCGAGGCTGGCATGACACGTGGTTCCATATGACAGTTACATTTTGATTCCAAACAGGTGATTAAAAGAAAAAAATCCCCCCACTGGCGTCTCATTATAGTAGTAGGCTATAACAGGGTTAACTGTGACATGTTTTCTTTCCGATCAGCTAAAAACGGAACAACTAAAAAGGAAAAAAAACCATCAAAGAAATGATGATACCGAATTTGGTTCTCTATACTGGACAGATCAGCCGCCTGATGATGGCATTTTCAGCTGTATCTTACTTCCTTTACTATACTACAATATCATGAAAGCCTCAGACAGAATCAGAATCTAGTACCTCAGTCTTAAAAATATAGTCGTTGCACTCTCCACCTGCTGTAGAGATTCAGGCAAACAAGCTGCCTTTAACATAATCAAGCTGATTTGAAAATAGTTTAAAAACAGCTCGTGCTAGCTGCGAGTGCAGCTAGCGATTGTGGACACTGAAGATAGTAGTTATTGCCACTAAAACTGAAATGCAAGAGCGTGCAAGCAGAGGTCTCTGCAAGAACCAGAGTGGGGTCATGATTCCAGCTCATGCCCATCTGTGTTCTGCAGAGAGTCGTCAGTGCACACTTTGTGTTCTAATTGTTGTAGGTTTGAAAAAGAAGTGTCCGAAAAATGTTCAGCACAGACGCAGTCCTCACACAAGCAGAGTTTGTGTTTGCGTTAGGGAACATTTGCAGAGCCAATAGCGACTGTGTGCAGTAGGAGATAAAAACTGCACACTGTATATCTTGTCAGTTTAGTTCTGCAATGCCAGAATTTACAGACACAGACCGTTTTATCTTGTTGCTACTCACACGTGCAAAACAGAAAGCTATCCACATCCTCAAAAATGTAAACAGACTGCCGCCTCCAGAAGAATACACAGGGTAATTAGGTCAGCCGGCAGTTTGCCCCAGAGTTTGTGTCCCCCTGAGATATCCTTTAGCCGTACAGACTCCAAACTTCTACAACTGATTTGGAGAGCGCCGATTATGCATGACCTAAAGTGCCAAAAGAGACATATTAATTAAAACTTGATTTAAATGAACTCAGCACGATTAGATATTATGACACTGCTTTTCGGCACAACATGCACGATAAAACACGCGGCAGGGATCAGGACAAAATGTTCACTGGACCATTTTACAACACATCATACATGATGTGGTGTGGTGCATTTTCCATTCATCTACAGTATAAACGTATATAAAGCAAATGAATGAGCGCTGTCTGTGCACCATAAACAGCAAATTAAAAATGGATGTTGTTACTGTGACATCACGTACTGCTTAGTGAAGCACCACAGTGAGCCCACCAGCTGAGCGTTGCTGTCACCATTTTGCTCACTTGAATCTGGACCGATGAGAGGGGGGGGGGTGGATCTGACAGAGAAACGCTGCACGCACACAGTCTAGTGATGTGTCAATCACACGGCCCAGGTTATCCTGCTTTATCCTGCATTTTCACTCTGATCAGGGCCAAAATAAACATTGTGTTGTATTCAATAAGACTTGAAACTAGTGACTGAGAGCATAAACTCAGCAGTTATTTCCCCAATACAGCAGGGTGTCTTCTTGAAACCAGAGGGGAGCTGTTAGAAAAAATGCAAGTTTAAGCCACTTATCGCTCCACTTTTCAGTCTATACAATAATCCCTGAGAGAATAGCAATAAAAAGCATGTTGATGAGAGTGACATGATAGATTTTAGAGAGGGATTTGGTTGGAAAAACCTTTGCATAAACAGACACTGAATATGAGCTGTAATACACTGTTTCATCAGTACAGACAGTGTTGTTAGACACTTAAAATCTGTTAATTCTGTGAGCCAACGAGACTAATCGGATATTTAGACATGTATATTTAGACTTGGGAAAGCACCAGGAAGACAATTCTATAAATGTTCTATTTAATAAACTACACTGATTTTTTTAAACCCTGCGTCAGTCGCTGCCGTCATTTGCAGCTGGTCTGCCAGGTGTAAATCACTGCGGGGTTTAATTAAAACATGCTCGCTGCTGCGTCAGTGTGTGTCCCCAAGTTACAACGAGATGCAGCGGGGGTGCCTGACCCTCGGTGACACTGGGATGTGAAGGGAGAAAATGAAAAAAGAAAACAAATAAAAAGAGGAAATGGAGGAAGGAAAAGGGGGTAGGGAAGGGAAGAGGAGAGGAGAAAGGAAGAATAGAGAAAATAGAGAAGGAGGCAGAGGGAGCACGCTGGCTGTAGTAAATCTCTCTCTGGCAGTGGAGAGAGAGGAGAGAGCTGCAGCCGGATTTATGGCTGCATGCTGGGGTAATAAGAGAATGGACTGGATCCCTTTTAGTGGCCCCCTCCACAGCACTGTAGTGCCTACAGCCACTATCTGAGCGACCTCCCTGCTGCTATACGATGATTTATATACCCTGTGATCTGCCACAATATGCACACCCTTTAACCTAATGCGATTTACACTTCTTGTCAAATGTAGGTCAGTGGCTCCTGTCTCGTCCCGGCAGACCCGGTTCTGCCAACTGTATCAGGTGATTGTCTGCTGCCATGGAGATAAAAATGGAGCTGGCTCTGGTTTAGATTTTTTGAACACACGGACAGGCAGTTTTCAAGTATGTGCACGTGCAGAGATGCACCCGTGGAGATAGAGGGAAAAAATAACAATATAATGGCTACGGCGATAATAAGGCCCTTCCTCCTTCCTTCTTCCTGTTGATATCAGACTGTTTATCTTGTCCACACTGTACAGCCTCATAGGCAGAAGCAAAACACAGAAAAAGGAAAGAAAAATGGAGATAATAATATGTGGATATCCGCCCTGCCCATAAAGCACAAGGGAAAACTCAATGACTGAGAATGAAGATCTCACTTGCGTTGGGAATTCCTCTGTAAGGGTTTTAAAGTAGTGGAAATCTGTTAATCCAGTAATGCAATCACTCGAATAATATTTGGCTCCTTTTAAGGGTATATGGAAAATTTGGTATCAGTTATGCATCAAACACATACTGAGCAATGCTACATTTGCATGTCTGTCCACCTGTGGACGTATTTCTCTGTGATTTTCTGTTTCCTGAGGTTCTGCTGCCCCGTGTTCAAAGATAGGAGCCAAACACAGACAGAAAAAACAAGTCAGACTTTCAGGTGGTCCTGCAGAGAACGCACACAAGCACGGGGAGAACATTCAAACCCAGGACCTTCACGCTGGTCGGTGACAGTGCTAACCACCACACCGCAGTGCTGCCCGTGCTGATGCAGGGACTCTGGATCGCAGTGGAAAATGCTGAAATGCAAAAAGAAAGAAAGAAAGAAAAAAATGTCAACATTCAGAGTGAACAGCCACAAGCTTGTTTATTTTTTCCAAACACGGCTGAACTCAATGCAGAGCAGCTGGCTGTGAAGACAGCACAGAAAGGACCGAGACTGAAGCTCCTGAGAGCTCAGCGCGCTGGAACTTCAGGAAACTCGTGCAAACAGACACAACTCGAGCAAATTACAGAAACGGCTTCACCGCTTTGACAACACACATGCAGCAGCACAAAAGAAACCCGCAAACAGAGAACCGACTTTTTCCCCGGGATACTAAAAACTGTGCTGAACGCGGCCGGCACGCGTTTGTTGCTGCAACAGTTTGCAACTAATAAAGTGGCTGAAATCAAATGTGCATCTGTGGTGTTGGAAAATGAGCCTGTGAGGTTTTTCAGTTAGTTTTTAACATTCACTTCACAAGTAATAAAGTATTGTAACAACAAGCATGTCCAAGTAGATCCATCTGTGGCTTATAGTTTGTAAGAGGGGGTCACTGTTTTCGTTGCACACACACACATAAGGAGGCTGCACCACAACGTGCCGGCAAAGGCACGGAAGAAGGAAACCAGAAGGTAGCAAACATGTATGTAAACAATGCAATTTATGAAATATTGTGAAGCTGTCGTTACATTTTTGAATGCAGGACTGGAATGCTTTGCTTTAGAGTTCACTTCACACATTCCTCGTGTCTGTATATCAGCATGTAACGACCACAAATGCTACTTCTGTGCCCCCTGAGTCACCACACAGTTATTTTAGTGAGTGATGTAAGCGACGTCCCAGTAGTATTGTATTAGCCAGATCTGACAGTTTGTAATTATGGTTGGGCTCATGATGGGTGGGAACAAAATCCCATGTTGACAGTGACCCTCAGGGCGGCCATTGTTAGGTCTGACTTCACCTGGACTTCTGTGACGTCTGTCTGGTGGTATTAAAAGTTTTCCCAGAGGGAAATACCAGTGTGGCATTGTGACTGCACCAGTGCTTTCAGCAGAGGAAAAACCACAGTTGGGGATGACATCGATACAAGTCCAGTAACTTTTATAGGGAGGGGAGGGGGGCAGAAATGCCCTGGTTTCCTATTACAGAATATAAGATGGGTACAACCTCGATTCCAAAAAAGTTGGAACGCTGTAAAAAATGAAAATAAAAAAACAGAATGCAATGATTTACAAATTGTATAAAGTGATTCACAATAGAACACAGAAAAGATATCAAAGGTTTAAACTGAGACAATTTACTGTGTCATGAAAAATATTGGCCCATTTTGGATTTGATGGCAGCAACGTGTCTCAAAAAGGTTGAGATGGGCGCAACAAAAGGCTGGAACATTAAGCGGTGCCAAAGAGAAACAGCTGGAGGAACATGTTGCAACTAATTAGGTTCATTTAGCACCAGGTCAGTAACATGATTGGGTATAAAGAGCAGCTTAGAGAGGCAGAGGCTCTCAGAAGTAAAGATGTGCAGAGCTTCATCAATCAAGCCAAAAAACAAACAAACAAAAAAAGTGCGTCAAAGAGAGCGAAGACTGTTGGGCAGCCACGAACCTATATCTGACAGGAATGGGACAACATTCCAAAGCCCAGCAGCTGCTCTCCTCACTCCGCAGACATTTATAAACACGGCCTGTCCCAGCTTTTTGACACGTGCTGCTGCTGCCGTGAAATTCAAAAGGAACTATTTTTCTTAAAAACCTTTTCTCAGTTTAAACATTTGACATGCTTTCCAGATTTTATTGTGAAAAAAATGTGGGTTCGTGTGTGAACGTGAGTGTGAATGGTTGTCTGTCCCTCTGTGTTAGCGACAGGCTGGTGACCTGTACAGGGTGTACCCTGCTTCTCACCCTACGACAGCTGGGATAGGCTCCACCCCCCACGACACTGAACAGGATAAGCAGAAGAGGATGGATGGATGGATGGATGGATGGATGGATGGATGGATGGATGGATGGATGGATGGATATTTATTATATGACACCAGCATCACCTTGTTACATTCTCTACAGAATCAGTTGTTCGTGACTCAGCTGACCTGTAACGGGGCAGTTAACACAAGGCCCCGACCCTTTAGACAGCAGTCGCTGCTATTAGCTACTGCCTGTCTAAAGACGGGGAAGATACACTGCTATGGTTGACAGTCCTATAGCACACAATGAATTATTGAAATATGTAATGGGTTAGTCTCACTGAACAGTTAAGTGATGAGAGTAACAAATCTTTGCTTTCTATGACATATTATTTAAAAGTAGCATCACTTAAATGTTTGGTGCTCTCCTGAAGGCTGTAGGCCTTCACTATCCAGCAGTCTGCTGTACGCTGTGGTTCTCCTATGACATGACACCACGGTCACCGTTGCCAGAGCAATGTAGTTGTGCAACTTGTATGTGATTTAGAGTGGATGACAAAGAGGTGGAGGGTGGTTCTCGGGTCTCTAGATTTATGGATGCTTGTCCCAACCAACCTCATCCAACAGTTTTGCTTTTACAAGCTATCGTTTCACCCGGCGCTCTGCTGGGTATTGACCTCCTGAAGGCTGTTCAAGGTTCAGCAGCTGAGTCCTACAACGGGAAGGTGTCTTTGCCTCTAATGGTAGAAGTGAAAGATACAAGATCATCGTCCTATTGCAGACGACCCAGTCTTACCTTCAAAGGAGGTTTAAAATGAACACAAACTATAATCATGTGGCAACGTTATCGCAATAGAGAACAGAGAAAACCTAGTTCAAATAAATAAATGTATATGTATACAGCGACTTACCTTTTAAATTTTTTTTTTTACATCAACAAATTTGACAAATTACATGAAACATATTGACTCCTGGCTCTGCTTCTGTACTTCAAGCATGCTCGTGAATTTAGCATCTAGCTCTTATTTTCTCCAGCAAGTCCTGAACAGTCCTATTGGTTGTGGTTTCACCCCATGTGAGTGTCCTCAGCAAATCCTTCCACTCTAAAAACATCTGCATTAGGTGAGTGGGGTGTGACAAATAAACACATCCAAATTTGACCAGGAGTCTGGAGTTTGAGTCTCGACTGGGACCGTTTTACTTGCTCTTTGTTTAGATTGAACTGCCAGAACTAGTCGGTTTGTGTCAGACAAAGATCGTCATCTGGGAACCAAAAAAAAGAAATCATTTTTGCAACATTAAACACATGTTTGAAATCTCTATTTTCTTGGTTACCAGAGTGCTAATCCCACCCCACCTAAAGGTGACAACACCGTTCACATTGCTAGAGGTCACTTCACTTTAAAGATCCTAAGCTTGCATAAAGGCGTTGTTTTTTCTGTGGTGGTGGTGGTGGTCTGGTCAGACACTTCTCTCCTTACACTGACATTCCAGTTAACTTCAGCGGACACTGTGCATCCCCGTCTACTTCTAACATTTTGTAACTGTAGGCTCAGTGTAACATTACACTTCAGCAACATCAGCCCCAAATCTCACGGGACCACAAACACACATAAATCAACACTCCGCCTTCAGGATTTCCTGAGGCGACATTCACTGATGTCAACTCATCACATGGGTTAAGGCTGACTCTCAGTGTGTAACAGGCTTGAGGACATGATAACTACTTCTGGGCTTGTTTTTTTGTATATCATACATACTTTTTCTTGCTCTTCATCCATCAGTTTGTAGGTTTAGCCTGAAGCTAAAAACATCCCAAGGGGAAACTACATGATCACAGCCTCTTAAACCTCCTCGGTGTAATGCACTCTGTTTTTCCTTTATTTATCTTCATCTTTTGTGCGTGTCTGGTGAGGGATGGTGGGGGCCGTGCGTCACGACGAGATGTGACAACTTCGTTTTCTCACTTTGCTACAGATTAATTAGCCTTGAAGATCAAACAACCAACAGCACATCACATGAAAAACCACATGAACACTTGCACCCCCCAAGAAAAAATGAAGATGGCCCAAATCTATCTGAACGCTCACTGCTTTGTGCCATCTGACCAGCCTGCCATCAGACACCTTATCGGGATACAAAGGTAGCCTATCTGCCATGGGAATACCCTCACCATCTGCTTAACATGCTGGAATCAGAGGCACATGTTTCCAGGAGCAGTTTTGAGGGTCTTTGACACTCCAGTCAGCATCTGTTTCACAGTGACCTCTCATAAGAATATAAACTAGAGATAGGAGCTGAAAAGTGCGATAAGATGCAGATTAAGATCTGGTGCTGGTATTAAAAGCTCTCACTGATGTGTCAGAGCTTATTGAGTCGAATCAGATTAACAGGACAGAATGAGATGAAAACCTCGACAGTGTTTCAAGAAAGGCTAGAAAATTGTTAAAACAAAGCTGTCATCAACATTATTTGATAACATATGCACATCATGTAAATAAGCTACTTTCAGCTTGTTACAAAGGGTCATTACAAAGGGTCACCACAGCAGCACCGCAGCATGTTTGATTTGGTAAAGTTTTACGCTGTCCGACACAACCCCAAAGGGGTTATGTTAGTATAGCGACACACATGATGTAAATAAAAGAATTAATAAATCATTCACACCTGTTTGCATGTTTTTATCTGTAATTCCTGGTCAGTCAATACTTGAGGCTGATGAGACTATGCAACTGTTTTTTCACTGAAGGTAGAGAAAATATACTTTTTTTTTTTTTCAAACTTCGCTTTAGACCTTTCGGTTTTTGTGTCATTTGAAAAATATCATGAAATGAGAAATGTCTTCGTCCGGGTCAAAAAAAAAAAAAAAAAAAAAAAAAGGGATGGAAGAGAATAACATATTCTCTACCTTGATGCATAAGTAATGACTTCAAACACTTAATACACAGGAACAAATATTGTGTTACACATTGTAATGCTCATTAGTTACTGTTCAGTTTGACCTGTGGATATATCGCCTCCAAGCGGTGAAAACCACATTCACAATGCCGCAAAATATTATCACAAAATACACTACGTGAAAATTTTAAATTATCAGAGATGTCGACACTCCTTGAAAAAATAAAATAGTGTTTGAAACCATATGGGAACTTTTTAAAAATAATTATAATATGTTTAACTGGATCTCTTTCCTTTCGCTCTGTGGTCTGAGACGGGATAGGAACCTATCATCTGTTGCTTGTTTCCTCAGGTGGAGACGGACGAGTCATTGAAGGAGCTAATCAAAATGGCGAACCAAGAGGAGTCAGTGAGGGAGTTCGTCGCTGTAACTGATGTGGATGAGGAGAGGGCCCGGTTTTTCCTGGAGTCTGCCGGCTGGAATCTGCAGGTACGGCTTTTCTGCGCTTTTCCATGGAGCTGCGGTGGACTGTACGAGAGACCCTCTGAAAGAAACTCCGGTTACAGGGCATGGGTCAGACTAATAGCTCTTCGGCTAACATTAGCCGGTTTTGCCGGTTATTTGTGCAAGTCACTCTTTGACAATGGCCGGACTGCTTCCCGTCATCAGCGACAATTAATCTGTGCAGTTAGTCAGCTGACACCGTCACGCTTACAGTAACTGCTGCTGTCTCGTCATAAATGAGATTGTTTATTAGGTTTTGTCTAAGCTGGTCTTCCGTAAGCCCATTGACCCGTGCTAGCTAGCGTTAGCCTGCAATGCCAAATTAACGGTTCATATTAGTGGCTACCTTCTAAAGCTGTAGAATGGGCTGCTCCATAGGAGAATAACATGTGCATGCATGTATGTGGGTAGGAAAATGAACACGCATGTGTAGTTTAATACTGTAAGATGGTAACGCCGATATGGTTTGTTCACTGTGCCAGCGTGTTCAGTGTACAAAGGGAAAGAGAAAATAAGTCAAACCGCGGCTCAGTCTTTTAATCTTTGAAAATGTTTGGTACAAGCTCCTGACTGAGGTGTTACCCAAGCGGTGCACGGTAATATACGCAGATTGTCATACGGTGAAGCTCTGCCTGCTTCGTGCTGTCACATTAGCATGTAATTTTGCCTTCTCAGCTTGCACTCGCCAGCTTCTTTGAGGACGGAGCTGATGATGACATAGTGACACTTCCCCAGCCTGAGGGAGGCTCCTCGGTGTCCCGATCCGCAGGGCCCAGGTACAGTCTCCAGCCTGACAGTTCTTTAATCATAATGTACTCGCACATTTATAAGGGAGAAGTCTGCTTTGTTTCTAAGTAACTTGCACCATTTTATGTTCAGTAGTCAGCCCAGAGTAACCTCCTTCAGAGATCTAATGCATGAAGCAGAGGATGAGAGTGATGAAGAGGAAGGCCAAAGGTAAGTGTTTACTTAAGTGTTTGTTGTCATTAGTGAATGTGTCACTTCATTTAAAAGTGTCAGGTGAGGAAATAAGACCACAGGGCTCTCAGGTTGACTTATAGAAAAGCTTTTGTGTGTCTCAGTGTAACAATCATGCATACTTTGGGAGCAAAGGAGATGAATATCTTTTTGTGCTGGAGACCTTTCAGACTGTTGTGACAATTCAGGCATTGCTGTCTGTTTGAGCTCTGCATGGATGGCACAAAGTCGCATCTAGCGGGTGTGATTCCAGAATGCACCAAACTATTTTGGTCTCACCTCACTCTCTGGGAGCCGGTCGCTTTCCTGCAGTGTCGACAGATTCTGTTGTCGAGCGAGTGCAGCGAACTGGTTGTTAAGGGACTGTGTGGGGGTACTGATTACCTTTATAGTCCATTTTCATTTCATGCAGCAAGCAAACTGAGCCAAAGAACCCTAACTATTTTATTCCAGAGTCAGTAATGCTGTCATTTGTAATTTACATTTTTTCTAGTTCTGTTTTGCAGTTCACGGTGGCTTTTGGCATAGTTTGGTTGATCTGAATGGGACTTTGTGTGTACATTGCTCAAAATAAGAAAAATTCAGACATTGCAGTATTGAACAAAAGCAGTTTCAGGGATATGTCTGTCCAGCTAGGAAGCATAAAGCACTGTAATTTTATCTGCTTTGGCACAAATGGAAGTGACAGCAGGTGCACTAGAGAGGCAACAACAAGACAAACACAAAAAGGGGATGGTTTTAGAGGTGGTGGTCATAGACCATTGCTCTCTCCTTATCCCCCCCTTGACCGATCCTTTTCTTTTTTTCTCTAGTTTTGCTTTTTGCTAGTGTACTTGCCACTACTGGTAGCATGAGACAGTACCTGCAGCTCATTCAGGTTGCACAGGTAGTCCAGTGTCTCCAGGTTGGCATATCCAGTTTCCAAAGTCTGGGAATACCAGGATACAGGCATACAAGAAGACAGGGCTGCAGAACGGGTGCCTGTGGCAGACAGGCAGCTCTGGTGTTCTCTGGCGAACTGTCCATCTCTCCTTGTAAATAACAGCTGCTCTCCTGATATTCATACTCTCGAGACTGTGAAGATATAGCAAACCTTCTTGTGACAGCGTGTGTGGATGTACGTCTTGAGGAGCTGCAGGTATGGTCCCATGCTACCAGACACTAGGAGGTATAATGATCTGCAAAACCTTTTGCTCTGTGGTTGTGTCCTGTTGTTGCCTCCCTCGTGCACCAAAGTATGTGATTCACAATGGTTTATGCTTCGTAACTGGACAGATTTATGTCCCTGAAAAAAATATATCTGTGTTTTTTGTTCCCATTCAGGTGACAGACATGAACACAAGACATAAGAATTATGTAATGCAGCACTGATAGCCACCTAACTACATACATTATGCAATTTTATAGTCTGGCTACATTATTTTTCTTGTCTGACTGCATATTATTGTTCAGAACAATATGCACATGTGTGACTACCCTAACACCTGTCTCCAGTCCAACAGTGTGCTCATGTTATTGCTTTGAACAAGTGTTAACTACTGCTGTACACTGCAAAGATCACACCTGCTCAGTAGAGGTGTTCTGGTTGTTTTTGTCTGGTTTTTTCCATTATGTACAAATACATTAAAGCCATGAAAAGACATAGTGAGCAAAAATGCTATATCAGCTTGTCCAGCACCTTTAAAGGTCTTGACTTTTCACAAGGCTCACTAGTGAAGTGAAATCATTCCAGGCAATGACCTCATGAAGCTGGGCTACATACAGCATGTCCTTTATTCAGTCTTGCTGAAATCAGGTTTTAGATTGAAACCCGGGATTACCTGTGTCGATTTCTTTTGCTGTACTAATGTCACTGCTGTAGCACAGGTGACACACATGTTATGTGATCAGGCTTCATTGTCTACAGTCCTTATGCTGTCTATTGTTATCAGCAGCATCAGGAAAGAAGACATGCTCTGCAAGCTGACAAGATCTTATACAGATCTTGTAGTCCTCATATGTAACTGCTGTAATCTCTTGCATTTATGGAGGGGGGCGTATCAGCTATAACACAGGAGTGATGTTTATGCCTTATTACAATCTTTTCCATTATAGCTGGATTCATGACATCTAGGGCCCTTGTGTCTTGTCACGTGTGTTTCTTTTTGGGTTAGTATCGTACAGCTTCAGTGCATACAGTGGCTCGAGCATCACATACATCTCAAGCCACCCAGCTGTTTGACATGAGAGTGCAAGAAAGGGAGGAAGACAGAAGCAATATGAACTTGTTCATTTTTTTTGTTATTTTTAAAAATGCAGTGTTTCTTGGACAATTACATTGTATTTATGGTAGTAACATCTGTATGCAACTGTGAATGAGCGTACAAAAAAAAGAGGTTCACCAAGAATACATTGATAAAACAGTAAGCATTTTGTAACCGTATATAACAGAGCAGAAATCAGCTGCCTCTTCAGTGTGTCCTTGTCCTGTGGAGCGATCTCAGCTTCACCGTCTTCAGCTGCAGCTGATAACAGCAGTCTGTGTTCTTCTCTACAGCCTCTGTGGCCTCAGGGTAGTGGCACCAGTTCTTCACTGGCTGCATGTTGTGGTTGGAGATCCTCCAGCTTTCAGTGAATCTCCAGAGCATAAGAAGCACCACTGTTTGTGGTCCAAGATGTAGGAGTTACCTGACCAGCCTGCGCATAAGAGTAACAGTAGACAGGAAGGGCCAGAGCTAGGTGGTTAGCAGCAAGTGAACTTTCAAAATAAGAGCAAGGGGATTGTCCAGTAATAAGTCAATCATCTTGTCTTCTATAGTTTTTTTTTGGAAAAAAATCACTAAATACATTTTGGTGGCCTACACAAACATTATAATATTACTCCTAAAAATCATATTACCTGCACATAGACAGGCTACACATACACAAAGAGAATTTCAGTTTTCATTCCTCCAAGAGAACTGTGCCATCTGCAGTCACAGACTCTCCAGTTGTAGTTCACCAGCAGGACTCGCTGAAAACAGTTTTTGTAACACAGTACATGGGTTTTAAAGTTTTTTCCGAGGAGCACCTCTGTTTTGATACCAACCAGTACTTCACAACTGCAACTCTTAGAGTCATCTTTCACACTGACATGCTGTGAACCTTGTTTTTGGGCAGTGCATTATTCTCTTTTTCACAGTGTTCTGATTACATTATGAAAGAATTCCTAACTAGCTTTATTCCCACCCTGTCAGGTTTTTTGCAGGAGGATCAGAGCGCAGTGGGCAACAGATTGTGGGACCCCCCAAGAAAAAGAGCTCCAACGAAGTGGTAGAGGATCTGTTCAAGGGGGCGAAGGAACACGGAGCTGTGCCTTTGGACCGCAGCGGGAGAGGACCGGGAGAGCCCAGCAGAGCTAGGGTAAAGTGAAGCTCCTGTGAACAGCTGTTCATATCAGGCTGCTTCTTCTTCTACTGTCATCTGTCTTTCCTGTTATCAGTTTTTTTTTGTATCTAAATGGGTTACATGGTGTTTGTATCTGCTGTTCTAGGCATTTGTTGGTGGAGGTTACAGGCTAGGAGCAGCCCCTGAGGAGGAGTCAACTTATGTGGCTGGAGAGAGACATGCTTCCAACAGCCAGCAGGATGTGAGTATAGATTTTTGTAATTCACTTGCATTTGTGAAACCTCTTTAGGTTAGACTTCAGCCAATAAAAGCCTGGGACTCTTAAGTTTGTAGCACTAAAACAAGACAGTAACAGATGGAGGCTGATTAATCCTATTCCAGGAAACCTACTAACCATTAATCAAAGAGTGTTCTCATAAGTAGAGTCACATACTACTTTGTAGGTAAGAAGACAGGACATTTGTTGTGTTTTGTTGTATAAACTGTACTCAGGGTCATCTTGCAAAGCATACCAATGCTAAAAGGCATGATCCAATTAAGTTGTTGTTCTGAGTATTTCAAAAGGTACATTGGCTCTGAAAGTAGCTCATAAATCTGAGACAATATGTAGGCAATCCAGGGGTCAACTTCACCACTAAGACCAGACAAATCCTGCAGGGATGTTGCACTTCTGCACGTCTACGTATGTAGCAAATATGCTACAATTTTTTTTATTTTTTTTATCAAGCCTGAATGCACTCTGCAGATCATGGTTTTGATGAAAGTGTATGTATTTATATATGTGTGTATGTACTTAAATATAAGTGCTATATATAGGTTTTCAGCAACAGTATGAAATAAATAGAGCTGATTTTAGGGCCACCACTAGATTTCTCTGAATAATTCTGCATTTAGAGTTGTGCTTTTAAGATTATTTGTTTTGTCAACTGAAGAAAAATTCTGTCCCAATTAAATTAAATTAATTCACAAACACAGATCATCACCTTTACTTCTTCAAATACAGCTTTTGGAGAGGAGCTTACAGCTATTCCTTGGTTGAGTGTACAAAATTTTTTCCCCCTGCATTTTAAAACATCCATTCAAAAAAACAAAAAGGCTCAATTTAAGATATCCATCCATCCATCCATCCATCCATCCATCCATCCATCCATCCATCTTCCTCTTATCCAATTCAGGGTCACAGTTGGGCTAGAGCTTATCCCAGCTGTCTTAAGGCGAGATGTAGGATATGCCCTGGACAATCTATTGCAGGGCTAACACACACACACAGATTATTAACACTCACATTCACACCAGAACCAAGACCTGGATTTGGCTTCCTTGTAGTTGGTTTAGTGATTTATTATAGAAAAGCAAAGGAAGAGGCTTTGACATGTGGGGGACTTAGATTCATATTGAATTACCCCCTCTCTCGCTCTCTGTGTGTGTGTGTGTGTGTGTGTGTGTGTGTGTGTGCGCTCGCACGCATTAGGTACATGTGGTGCTTAAGCTGTGGAAGTCTGGTTTCAGTCTGGATAATGGTGAACTCAGAAGCTATGACGATCCTGGGAATGCCAACTTCCTTGAAGCAATCAGAAGAGGGTGAGAACAGTTCCACATATGTTCATGAGGGCACACTATTTGTGTTTCAGTGACTCACTTTTTTATGAGCCCCACATTCACCTGTTCATCCTCACCCTGCAGGGAGATTCCTCTTGAGTTGAGGCAGCGGTCTCGAGGAGGCCAAGTCAACCTAGACATGGAGGACCACAGGGATGAGGACTTTTCCAAGCCCAAGTTGGCCTTCAAAGCCTTTGAAGGTGAAGGACAGAAGCTGGGGAGGTGAGGATGATGTTTCATTTGACATTGTACCTGTATTCTTTCAGTAGAGCACGTTCCTCGCCTCGCGTTCCTCGCCTTTTACAAAATCCTGGATCGGGATCATCATCCAAATCACCACCAAACTTTAATCATTTGTTCCTTGTACCACCCCAACAACTCCAGAAAAGTTTATTGAAATCTTTTCATAATTTTCCAAGTTATCCTGCTAACAGACAAACGCGACTGAAACCGTAACCTCCCTCCACCTATCAGTGGGTGAGTTAAAGAGCTGCAACTGTGTTCAATACAAGCTTGATTCATATAAAGGCCAGCGAACCAGTTCGACTTGTTCTACATGGATTCATGAATCATCTGAATCAAAGGACTGGTTTCCATGAGTCATGTAATTGCAACTTTATTGTTAGTCTGCGTAAAGCAATACATGCATGGTTACATTGTTACTGTTTTTATATATAATGATATATGATAGAATAAATGTATTTAATACATGCAATTCAGTTAAGGTTTTAAACAACTTAGTCGTACATGGAGGAAAATGAAAGATTAATATTTAGGAGCATTTACCGTCACATGCAGGCTCACAGCCGGACTGGAGAAATCTTAAAAAAATAACACAGTTATTTAGTTCGAAATTTAAAATGGTTTTATGCCGACGTAGCTCTGATTTTATTTTTTATTCTTCAGAAATGCTGATTCTATTTATGGAATTCCCTTTTTCTAAAACATAATCAAATAAAACAAGTCACGTATTTGTTTGTTCAAAATATACGTGACTATCACTTTAAAACCCGAGTCTGTGAGGTGGATTTGTGAAAAAGAAAGCACCAATATGAGCTTTTTCCACTTCAGCACAAGGTTATAATAGTTTTGGATTTTACATTATAGTTTAGTTTTAGTTAGTTTTTACTTTTTTTTTCTCTAATTCATTTAGTTTTAATTAGTTTTCAGAGTGGTTTTTGCTCATTTTTATAAGTTTTTTTTTTTTTTTTTGGTTTAATGCTTAGTTTTGGTTAGTTTTGATTAGTTTCAGTATTAGTTTTAGTATTTTCATACTTAATCAGGTGCAAGATTAAAGGCGCAAAAGTGACTATTGTGT
>JAVDPK010002874.1:262332-279095 GCA_034780415.1 Cichlasoma orientale | reverse complement strand
ACACACACACACACACACACACACACACACACACACACACACACACACACACACACACACACACACACACACTCAACGCAACACAGACTCAACACATGTAAAAAACATAATATAATTGCAGAGTGACGTATTCATGCCGTCATACATCTAAGCGCAGTTCTTCATCAGCTGTATTATACTAGCTGTATAACAGGTTTCTGTAACAGGTGCCATATTCACACTGTCATGGTTGGCATGCTCAAATAGTTTTGCAGCTTTCTGTATTACTAAAGCACTGAAGTAAATTAAAATATTTGGCCCGATGCTGGTGCTAAAGGAAAAGCTAATCATCAGTTTTATGTAAAAACGTGCACCCTGTCAACACTGTGAGCGGCGCTGTGTGCTCCGTGTAAAACTATATGCTAACAGCACTGTGAGCCTGCATTCTTTTTAACAGGCAGCAGGGGGCGACTGTTGTCAGTTGCCAGCAAATTTCCAGTCCTGTAATGGGCTATAGGAAAATGGCCCCTGGCCTTGACCTCTGTAAATACTTTTCTGATGAGTTTACAGGTTAAATCATTTGTTTAACATTACATTGAATACAGCGTTAAGTCTATTTTGTAAATTTTGGTCATTCTAAGTATCAGAAACGAGAATTATCCGGAGTGGCTAACGACTTATAATTGACACGCCGTTAGCCAATAAGCATGCGGTTTCACAGTCACAACCGGCTCTCACTTGTCAAAAGCTCAGCTTGAGGCTTCATAACGAGCTTTCACTAATCAGTGAGGGACCATGTCCATGTTTTTCACTGTCATTTAAACAGAGCTTCAGCTAAATGCTAATGTTTGCATGCTTACTTGCTCACAGTGCTAATGCTAACACTGTGTGCTGAGGTTGTGTAGTGTGTTTGCATGCTAATAGAGTCAGTGCTGTTAGATTTGAGGCTTTTTCTGTTGCCAGAGTATTGCAAACAGTAAAAATGTGCCCCAGTGTCAGCGCTACATGAAAAGCTCATTTACAAGCAGAGGGGGACGTGAAGTTAGTGGATCAGCAAAGTCATCAGGAGTTCTCTTCTGGAAACTGCACACTGCTTCGCGGGAATCCCTCCTTATGTTGCTGTTGGGAAGTAAAAGTAGTGGACAGACTGACAGATATCATTAGCATGCTTTGCAGTGTATTAAAAGAGAATAAAATGTAAATGTAGATCATGTCGCGGACTCCCCAGCATGCTAGACTACATATTTGTCTGCACCTGTTCTTAGTTTGGCACAGCTTGTTGCCTGGTAAGACAGACATAACTCACCCTGTAACACAAGCCTCTTTGCCTCGAGATTATGTAACTTGAAGTAAGAGCTGATTTAGGCTTTGCAACGCAAAGCATTTTTTGAAAATTTGTTTTTAGGCTTGAGCCTGCATTCTCTCCTTTTTAATATCCCACAATCTACAGGATTTCCTCTCTGAGCCGTCTCCCTTCCTGTCAGCTTAAAAAGCAATCTTGACATGAAACAGGATATTCCATTACACAAGCAAGTCTTTTTTAATGCAGACATCTGTGTGAAGATCAAAACTTGGCTTGTCTGGGGTTTGGGAGCAACCCTGCATTCAGGAAGCGTTCGGTGTGTGAGAAAGTTGCTACTGGGTTGTTTGCACTGCAATGCTCGGATTGGATCGGACCTTTCAGCTCATCCAGATTATTCCCTCAGGATGATATCTAGATGTCCAGAAGAGGACAGGACACCCAATTTGCTGTCTGGATTACAGGCTGCATCTTGCCACTTCACCTCCTGATCTGCGTATTGACGTGTGATATTCCACCTACACACGTCACAGCACACCAAGCTACCACAAGCACGCACACACACACACACACACACACAGACACAGACACACACCCTGCCATGATGGCGCTAATAACAGTAATAGCGCTAGCGGAAATAGTGTTGGAGGGCTGCTATTCTGTGCACTGATGTCTGCGTTTTCCTGACTGTCACTCTGAAACCCACCATGCAGACAGCTGCAGCTTCTATTTCTGAATCCTCAGAATCCCTGCATTTGTACACTCAGTATAAACACAGCAGGTATGATGGCTGCCAGACAAGCTTGTAAGATATCATTGTTTCCAGTGGTTTTATGAAACATCTTGTAAATGCTGGATGTTAGCTGGCCTGAACATTCTGTGAGTGATCAGTCCTGTAATTATGCATGTTCAGAGGTAATAGCTGGCTTTTTCTACAGCTGGATAAGGGCGTGCAGCAGCACTTGTTTCTGTTTCTCTCTCACACTGTACCTCCATCTCTCCGTCTCCTTGTTTGCAGGCTCCCTGACAGATGGACGGAAGTTCGACTCCTCTCGTGATAGAGACAAGCCTTTCCGGTTCAAGATTGGCAAGCAGGAAGTGATCCGAGGCTGGGAAGAGGGAGTAGTGCAGGTAGGCCAAGTATGGTGACTCATTTTAGCATTTTTACTTTTATTCATTTATGACATCCGCCATCACCTTACTAGAGAACAGTCTGCTTTTATTTTGAAAGGCTGCCAGGCAGCTAACCCCAGCCCTTTCCATCTTGTATTTTCCTTACCAGCTGAGTTGCTGACCAGGTTGCGGTTGTGGTGGTCCTCAGTATCTTTCAGCTGCCTTGTAAGGAAGGATCTGGTCCTGACTTTGGACAGATTCCAACTCCACTATCTTGGACTGTGGCTGGTGTTGGTAGTCCTTGCTATGCAATGGGCCACTCTTAGCAAAACCAGAAACAGATGGAGAACGGAGTCATGTGCTGCTATACTGAGCTCTCAGAGGCTGTACAGCAGAAAAAAGCCCACCTTCAACAGCTGCAGTCCAAGATGGTGGAGTTTAACTACAGGACTCACTGAAGATGATAATTCACTTAATGTCATCCAGCCTCAAACAGAAAGTTAGTTTTTACAACGTTTCAGTTACATTAGAGTCAGGTTAACAACCATAGACTGTATATTAAAGATGGGAATGACCACCTTGACATCATCCACTGATGTTGGAGTTCATATTTTGAAGTCTCAATGGTAGAATTTTGACTGCTGCCATTTTATTTTTCTGGAGCCAGACAGAAGTGACCTTATTTGTAGGAGAGCTTGGAATGCTAAGTTATTAGCTAGTGCTAACTAGCTTTGTTAGCAGACTCTGTGGGTGCATCACACAGACACATATAGCTGCTAATTCATCCTAAGAGTTAAAAAAAGAAAACACACTAGAATTTCATTCACAAGATCAGAGACTTGGACTAGCTGATGTGAGGTCTAGCTTTCTGCTAAATGCCAAAAATAAAGCAAAAAAAAAAAAATTAAAAAAATTCCCAAATGAATCGCAAAATATGAGCAGCTCGGTGGCGTGGTGGTTAGCACTGCTGCCTCATAGCAAGAAGGTCCTAGGTTTGATTCCACCTTTGGTCTTTCTGTGTGGAGTTTGCGTGGGTCGTCTCCGGGTACTCCGGTTTCCTCCCACAGTCCAAAGACGTGCAGTTAGTGGGGTTAGGTTAATTGGTGATTCTAAATTGTCCATAGGTGTTGTCTGTCTCTCTGTGATAGGCTGGCGACCTGTACAGGGTGTACCCTGCTTCTTGCCCTATGTCAGCTGGGATAGGCTCCAGCCCCCCCCCACCGTGTTGACTCTGAACAGGATGTGTGGAAGAGAATGGATGGAGTCTCAAAATATGCGCAGGTGGCCGTTGATATACCTGAACGATCCACCCACATAAAGTCTATGTGGGAACTACTTTGCCTCTGGGAGTAACAGCCAATGTTTTGTGGCTTCCAGTGTAGCCAGTGATTGGCTAGATAACTGATACAGCAGCCTAAACTGCAATATTAGATGTAGTTTAGGCTGCACTAGTTTTTTTTTTGTGTTTACAGACCCACCATGAATGCAGATATATGAACAAAGGGAATTTGAAGCAAAATTCTTACCCGGCAAAAGATAATAACTGGGACTGCATTTTGCAAAATGTCTTCCTCTTTTGCTTTCCACTTGGACAGTTTGCAGACGTGCAGTCAGGCCCACTCAAACGCGATTAGCCATTACTACTCAGACTAGAAACGGGAGAGAAAACTTCCAAAAATAAATAAATTCCAGGACCAAAAATCTTGTCCAGATTTTGCTTGTTCGTGCATGTTCAGTGTTACCTGTTTATAAAGATTGGCTTCATTGGATCCACAGCAAATGCCACTGCTACTGCTATCACAGTAGCTTGAACAGTGATTTTTTTTTTTAAATCCATAAAGTCATGTTTCTGCTACTTGTAGGGTTACAGGTCATGTAAGTAGATTGATTATATTACTATGAATTGTGAAATTCAGCTGGCAAAAATGAGGTGCAGATATCAATGAATTTGTGTGCTTTGGCTGGTTGAACTGGTTTAACTGTGGAAAGGAAATAAACAGCTTAGTATGCGGTCTTAAAAAGTCTTAAATTTGTATCTGACGCACCCCACAGAAACCCTGATACTGCACATGTAAAATAATGATCAGGCAGTGAATCTAATCATAAGCTCTGTGAGTTTATTCCAATCCCCTCAGAGGACTTTCTACAGTGTATTTTATGCCACTGATCAGACAGATTGTGGGGGGGAAAGTCATGCAGCTCAGCGGCTTCAGCAGTCATGATTTAGAGGCAGATGTAATTGGGATGGTTAGAAAGAAGATGCATTTTGCTACTGAAACACATGAATTTATTGACATAGTTCCATTATCGAGTTTTTGCTTACCAAGCTTTCCATTAACGCTCCCTCTGTGGACCAACACAGCAAGGACACAGCTCCATATCTCAGCCGCTCAGCCGTGGAGCATTTAAATGAGGCGGCTGGTGTTGCATGTGTGCACGTCCTGTAGATTCATGGCAGCAACTTCAAGTCCTCTGTGCATTCAGTGGGATCTTTAATATCCCCGTAGGGCACCTGGATTTAGATTGCAGCATTTGCTATTGTGCAGTAAAGCAGTCAGAGTGGATGCACCGTGGATAAGATTGAGAAAAACTGTAGCATCATTAGTAAACAAGATATTTTTACTGTCCCCTGTGGCTTATTATCTGACTTCCACAGCAGAGGCTGCATTATGATCCACTGTAACTGTATCTTCTAGCAGAAGAACTGCTCAATAACAATCCATTGTCTTTGTCCTGTTTCTTTCTCCTCCTCTTTATCCTCTTGCATCCAGATGAGTGTTGGTCAGAGAGCCAAGCTGACCTGCTCTCCTGATTTCGCGTATGGAAACAAAGGTCATCCGGGCATAATACCACCCAATGCCACGCTCATCTTTGATGTGGAGCTGCTGGGTTTGGAGTGAAACAAACCCTCTTTATTTTTTTTAATGTTGTGTAAGTAATCCGCAAAAAGTTATAATGTGACCGTATTGTTGGTAATGTTAAAGTTTTAGCTAGATCACATATTCACCAGGCAGCCCAGGATGTAGCACAGCTTGAGAAGCTAACTGCTAGCATGCTTGAGGTCATGCTAGACCTAGTCACCTACATTCATTTCCTTTTCTTTTCTTTTTAATTACCACAGATGAACTGGTATAGTTGTCATTTCTTTGTTGTCCCAAAAGGACACAGCTACAGTATTTTAACACACCACTGTGCACAATGCTTAGCTAGCTTTTTTGTTAGTCACATTTGAATATGAACTGGCTAAATTTGGGTTGAAAACTGAGCTAATGTAGCCAGTTAGAATTCTAACTAGCTACATTGCTGCACATATAAAATATGATCAGGCAATGAATCTAATCATCATGTAGCTAGCTACATTCTTACTGGCTATAGTCGTCGCATGATGTGTATCGCTTCCTGTGTGGATGCCCCCTTAAGCTACACATTTATGGCCAGTCGAATCGCACACTGTACAAACCCTGTTACAGTGGCATCTTGTTCACAGGGGTGTTTAGAATTTTCGCACTGATGGGTTTTTGTTTTTAAATGTATAACAATTACTGCTCAATGTTAGCTTTTTTTTTTCCATGACTTTGTTGGTTTTTTGGAGCCAGAAGTGACCACATTTAGAGAAGAGGGTGCTCACACTCAAAAGCTTGGTTTACAAACTGCAACCATAACACAAAGACCTCATAATTAGTGTAAATTAAGACTAAAAAATAGAATTTCATCACAGTGATTGAGCTTAGGGGATGTGAGGCTCAGCAGACGGCTATGGGCTACAGCTCCCTGTGATTGGAACACCTGAATTCAATGATTTGGATGGGTGAGTGAATACTTTTGGCAATATAGTGTATATGCTATATTCCCTCCAAGTACCACCTCAGCCAAATCCGGTTTGGATCCAGAAGGTGCTCCTATTCAAATATTTTTCCATTTGTCTATAGGGGTCTGATTGTTGGGGGTTTTCTTTGTAGGGAGTTTCCCTCATAGCGTGACCGGTGTTGTGAATTGGCACTATATAAATAACACTGAATTGAATGGAATGGAACTTCTGGCCAGATGCCAACCTTTGAATACTTATTATGTACCAATTAGTACTGCAGACTGTTAAGTTGGCTGTAAATTTTAATCCAAACTAAAGTTTCAGAGGTACCACCTGCGCATCCTAAAATGCTTTTAAAATAAGATGTGCTGCTTCATGTTGTCTTCACAGGTGACTTCCTACATGGGCGACCAGGAGTGAAGCTAGGAGAGTCTGCACTTGAGGCTCAAGTCAATATTCCACTACTTACTTCATCAAACTATGACAGTTTGTTTTTATTTTGTCTCTGTGACTGAGTTGATTCTGTTTTTCCATCCTATTCTTCCTCCTAGAAAACCATGGGCCATAACCTTATAAACTTCCACGTTCTTAATCTTAAAACGCTAATTAAATTGCTTTTCTTTGTGTTTTTAGAAGTGTTGTGCATGGTTACGCTGAGAAGTACAATAACGATGAACCATTAGCGGCAACATTCATCTATTATGAGTCAAACCCATACTGATGTTATATGTTTGACAGCTTGTTGTATTTCAAAAAAAAAAAAAAATGTACAAATGCATATGAAAAGCACACATTTGTATCCCTACCCAGCTTCAAATTGGGTTCAATAGGCTTAGGGTTGAATTTAATGGCTACTTATAGTGAAAAGTCATGGGAGGCCTTAAGGGTGCGATACAGGAACTGAGTTTCTGTATAACACCACTGTGTTTACGTTTTCATCACTGTTGTTAAATGAAGCTGGCGCAAAAAGAAAAAAGTCACAGTTGTAGATAGCTCTCATGTGCCTACATATTCTCACCAGATACACGGTTACTACCTGCCCTATCTGCATGTTGTAGGCCTGATGGAAACATAGTGTGTACATGCTGGAAGCTTTGCATCTGATTTTGTGTTATTACTGCCTTCTCATCTTGCCAAGTCTTTAAACCCCATTTAAAGCCATACACAGGTCGAACAGTGCAAAGACGGGATTTGTGTGAACGCACATCAATTGGAGTTTGGTTATTTTTGTGTTACAAAAAGGGTGGAAATGCTTGAAATGAAGGGGGCAGTGTCAATCAAATTGTGGCCTCCCCTGACTTATTTTGTGTAAACTTCAATTCTGTATTTTTTCAGATGCTAACTTTTTATCTCCGAGAATCAACATAGCCGATGTTCAACCTGTGATGATAAATTCTCTCTTTTTTTGGTTCATTTTATTTGATATTTTTGCCACTGTAAAGTACCACACTGCCTAACTGAAGTCTGTGTTGTCGTAAAAAGAAAAAAAAATTGCTGACACGGGCAACCTAGTGGTTTTTGTATCTCAAAAAAGTAGTTTTAAATGGAGTTTAAATGAAGGGATTTGCTGGCCTGGCTGTCTGATATTGACTGTTGATGTTGCATATTGGCCAAGCTGCAACTGGTGTGGCAGCAGTCCACCTCTGTACTGTGTAGTTACGTGCTGATGCATTACTGCAGGCTAAACCAATGAAGACATATTTAAAATAAAAGAAGTGCTCTCCACCTGCCTGTGGAAAGTTTTTTGTATTTTTTTTCCCCACTCTACTGTATTTGATTTATTTCTGAATTAGTAATACACAAAATCCCATTCATTGAACCAAATACACAGTGCTAGAATGGCCCGTAGTGGCTGGATTGAAGCAGGAGGTTTGAGGTGCAGACCACTCAGGTGTTTATTCACCAGTGTTGAAGATCACACAAAAAAACAACAACAACATGTTGGCCACACGTGCCGCATGGCTTCAGCAGCTGCCTCTGGTGTTAAATGGGAGCTTTTTATTGACTGCTCGCTGACCCACAAGCCATGCCACTGTGTGGGGTAACCTAGTCAACTAAATTAAAAAACAGCTTACATAATGAACTTTATTAACATCAGAGCAGCACTATAGCTTAAGCAAGAAAAATTATGGTTTATCGTGCCAAACACATTTGCTTTACCAAGAGGACACTCTGTATACGCTCCTCTTGTTAGTCGTTCTCTTTATTTAATTATTTACATTAACATGATGTAGATTTACTATTCCAGAGCTGGCTGGCAGTGAGGAGCAGATTAGTGAAAAGAGAGAAGTGATAAAGAGGAGAAGAAGAAGATGAGTGGGGGGGGGGGGGGAGAAGACAAAGCACAAGTAAAGGGTTGCCAACTGCTGCATCTGTAACAAAGCACATTAAAAACAAACAAACAGCAGCTGAAAGTGAGAAAAGCAAGCACACTGCTTTGTTGTTTGTGTGTGTGTGTGTGTGTGGTGGGGAGCTGGGGGTGGGCAGCAATGACCAGTGGGGAGCAGTAGACCCTGCTTTTTCTATGACCACGTCTGACAGGGGCCAAGGCTCAGCAAGTCCCAGGCCCAGGCCCACCCATACACATATAGAGGCACATACTGGCCACAGACACGCACACACAAAGACAAATGCACAAATACACACACCCATTTACATCAACCCCCACCCATCCAAAGTGCGGACACGCGGATGCCCTCCAGAGCCAGCAGTGACCCCGGGGTGCAGCCGGGTGGGCCAGCCTAGCCCACCAGCCCAACTCTGGGTACAAGAAATGGGTGAATGAAGACCAGAGCGCTCCCCCCTCAAATCGTCAGTATTACAGGTGACATGTTGGGTGTATGTGAGTGTAGTAAGTGTAAAGGATGAGGATGACTGAAAACTAGAATCCTATTAAAAGTGAGGAGGCAGACGTGACACGAATACCCAACCTGACTGCTAGTCATGCCTTCACATGCACACAAACTCAAATGACATCTCATCCATGATGTCGGCCCACACTTTGCCGCTATAAAAGCTTCAACGCTTCTTTCTGTAATGAAATTCTTTCTACAAGGTTTAGCAGTGTATTTATGGGAATTTTTGACCATTCTGACCTCAGCACATTTGTGAGGTCAGACACTGATATTGGACAAGAAGGCCTGGCTCACAGTCTCCACTCTAATTCCTTCCACAGGTGTTCCGTTGGGTTGAGGTCAGGACTCTGTGCAGGCCAGTCATATTCTTCCACCCCAAACCCACTCATTATGGACCTGCTTTGCACACTGGTGCACAGTCATGTTGGAACAGGAAGGGACCATCCCCAAACTGTTCCCACAGGTTTGGGAGCATGAAATTGTAAAAAATATTTTGGTATGCTGAAGCATTAAGAGTTCCTTTCACTGGAACAAAGGGGCCGAGCCCAACTCCTGAAAAACACCCCCACACCAGAGAACACGGCTCCAGTGACAGTGCGCTTTTCACCACTGCATCAGATGCTTTACATTGTGCTTGGTTTGGGCTTGGATGCAGCTGCTCGGCCATGGAAATCCATTCCACGAAGCTCTCTACACACTGTTCTTGTGCTAATCTGAAGGCCACATGAAGTTTGGAGGTCTGCAGCAACTGACTGTAGAACGTTGGTGACTTTACTCTACACCTCAGCATCCGCTGACCCCGCTCTGTGATTTTATGTGGCCTGTCACCTCATGGCTGGGTTACTGTTTTCTTCCACTTTGTTTTAATACCACTAACAGCTGACAGTGAAATAGTCAACTGTAGAGAGGAAATTTCGCAGCTGGGCATGTTGCACAGGTGGCATCCTATCACGGTACCAGGCAGGAATTCAACGAGCTCCTGAGAGCGACCCATTCTTTCACAAATGCTTGTAGAAGCAGTCTGCATGCCTGGGTGCTTGGTTCTGCACACCTGTGGAAGTGATTGGAACACCTGAATGAAATGATCTGGATGGGTGAGTGAATACTTAGTGCACAGTGCAATTAAAAAGCCATGTGAATGTCCCTACCCACTGCAGCCTATGCAGCACACATGACCCACCTGAGTGCTACGAATATGAGTGATGCATTGTTTGAGGCAGTTGGGGGGAAGAGGGGATGGGATACATAAGACCGGGAGGTAGAGGATTGCCCCCTGGAAGGAGAGTCAGCTCTTCAAGTGCCTCAGTAAGCACCCCCATTCCCCCCACCCCACCGCAGGGCAGGGAAGAGTACATCTGCACCTAAGGCCAGCACCCACTGCCCTCACAGCAAAGATTAGAGCGTGCAGTCAGCCACTCAGTCAACAACAGAAAAAACCTACCCCAAACTACCCCATAACTGAATGACAGCCACGCCCTCACCTGGTTTTTAGAGGAGGCAGACACTCTCCAGGCTAATGTGGTCTACTAGTAAATTCCAATATTGAGTAACACATAAATATATATCTTTTGATTTCTAGCTTTATGAGTATAGTTTTCTTAGCGATGCATAAGATAGTAAGAACTATGTGTGATGTATTTGCCTCTATATCTAATTCGCTTACGTCACCTAAAATGCACAGTGTGGGTGAGGCGGGGATGCACTGCTATATTGCTGATATTCAAGAAATTTACTGTTGCTGATTCCAGATTTTGATACAAGTTCTCGGAATGAGATAAAGTTTCCGTCTTGAATAACATGTTCTAGATTTTTCATTCCTTTCTCATGCCATGATGGAACATTCTGTATTTTCTTTTTCTGAAAGATCATCTGGATTGTTCCAAATGGGTGTTAGTTTATATGGGACAAGTGAAGACAGTTATTTTTGAAATATCAGTAGAAGAATGTGACTCAATCATACCAAGTCTGAAAGCCTGCTGGAAAATTTAATACCTAAATGTCTAATGTTGCCTATAATGAAGTAGTGGAGGTGTTCTGAAAATTAACATATTCAGAGGCAGAACTATTGATTTACTTCAGTCTGATATAGATGAGAGCTTAGATTTAGGTTAAGCATTTAGCATTTCTCCAGTCTTTTTCCCCGACAAAGCGTCACGTGATGTCACAAAAATGTGATTGATCAGTTGCAAAGATGGCCCTGGAGCAGTATTAATTATGATGTTGAAGTAATAACACCAACACAGGGATATCAGACTGTTAGTGGGACCTCCATTTGGTAATTCATTTTCCCTCGTATTGAAGTTACCCGCTGAGAGCTCACACTGTTCTCTGTGTAAATAATGCCCGTCTGACTTGCCAGATGTTTTGAGGCATGTTTGACACATTTTGGGTAAGATGTTTGGTCATCTGTAAACTGTCAGTATAAAATATGGAATATGAAAAGGAATGTAGAGACACACTTCAGTCTCTATGGACCTTTTGCTGCACCTGTCACCATCATTCCACACATAGTGTTAACTGTGATAGACCATGTTCTTGTTCATGCAATTACAACCCACATTTTCAGTCATACAACTCATCTTTGAAATGACTGATTTATACCAAGACACATTTCTTGAAACCTTCCACCTTTTTCTCAAAGCTCTCTTCACAAAACCCAGTTTTCAGGCTGCAGTCATGAAGCGTCTTGTTTCAGTTCTCAGGTGTTCCCTGTGTCTTGTTAAATTTTTGTCTCTGTTGGTCATTCCGTTTTATTTTGCTAGTCTTTTGTCTCGTATGTATTGTGTTTAGTTTGGCTTCCCCTTGTTTGTTAGATTCTATTCACCTGTGTCCTGTTGCCCTGTTTCACCAGGTGTGTGTATTTAAGTCCTCGGTTCCTTGTGACCTCCTCCTTAGGTAATGTGTTTACTTGGTGAGTCCTTATCTGTTGGATTATTTGCTCCTGTAGAGCTTTTCATGTTTCCTTGTATTTTGTGACCTACCAGCAATAACGCTGAGGTTTTTGGTGTGTATTTATTTTTTGAGTTTACATTCAGCCTCCTGAGTCCTGCATTTGGATCCACTCTGTCTGCCACACTGCTGTATTATGACAATATGTACTCTTGCAACACCCGCGCTGATAGCCGGGGAGGGGCAGATTAGCGAGAAGAGAAGCAAGGAAAGGAAAAGGAAGGAGGGCGGAGAGAAATAAAGCACAATGGGTCACCAGCCACTGCATCTGCAATGAAACACAATCAAAAACAAACAGCACCTGATGAACAAACATACAATCTTCCTGCGTGGTGTGTGTGTGTGTGTGTGAGAGGTTTTACCATTGTTAGTGTTATAACTTTTATGCTGAACAACATTTCAGCATACAAGCCTTCATCAGGAAGTCAGACTTTATGGAAACAATGGCTCATTTTTAGTGGTGTCCCACCAATGGCAAACTTCAGCTATGGTCACAGTGGAATATTCTACCAGTGATACTTCAGTACTGCTCCACTTCTACTTCTATTAGTCACATCATCAATAAACACTAGTGGGCCGTTTCCATTGGCAGCCATATATGCCTGTACTATAACAATGCCTCTATTATGTTTGACACATGATGCAGTGTGTGTCCAATTATGAGCTATTTCACTGCTTTTTCATACTTGTCTCTTCCAGTCTGGTGGAAGTTAATTTCGGTTTTCTGTGTCCAAAGAATTTTTTTTCAGAACTGCGCGGGCTGAGATGGTTTTGGCACAGTCTAATCTAGGCTTCTTGTTCTTGAGTGCAACCATTTGTTTGCATCTTGTTGTAAACCCTTTGTATTTACATTCATGAAGGTGCCTCTTGGTTGTAGACTCTTACAATGTCTGCAACCAAGTCAAGAATACTCTCAAGGACGTTGTGTCCTCGCCAGTATTCTTGACTTGGTTAAATATTGTGAAGGCTTTTTCTTAACCAAGGAAAGAATTCTGCATTCACTTTTCCTTTTGTGGTCTTTGAGCCTTTTGGTGTTGCTGAGCTGGTCAATACATTCCTTCTCTTTTAAAGTTAGTTTTTGCTCTCTGAGATTTTGGTTTGTCAGCCTAATGATCGCCTCTGTGAACCTCACATTAAAAGTTTCAGGGAACAGACACTGAACAGGCTGCAGTTCTTCTATCTCCTTAATTTGAACAACAAGGGAACGCGCCTCACCTGGCCATGAAGCTATCCAGTTAATTTTCAATTACTTTTGGGGGACTAAACATGGATTTCAGTCACATCTTGATTGTTTGATTTAACTGTGGTGGTGTGCAGTCAAAATGTGAGGGGTTACTGGCTGACGGGCTGTTCGTCCAAGGGGCTGGGGACATAATGGTGGAGAGTGGGCAGGCAGGTGAATTGCAACTAAGTGTTTTTGTTGCAGGTCTGAGGCTCAGCCAGAAAGCAGCTGGGATGATCCAGAAGCTCCGAAATGAAACAGGAAGCCAAGAAAACAGAGGCAGGAAACAAGACTTCAACACGGGATTAAACAGCAAAAGGAAACACTGAGTTACAAGATAAACAGCAAACATGTTTACTAGTTTCAAAGATAACTTACTTACTTAAATTTTGGTGGAGAGCAACTGCACCAGCTGGGCAGTAGCAGGATCTTGATGAGACCACTCAGAGCAAGTGCATTGGGAATATCACAGGAAGTCAATCTCCACCCACAGGTGGACCAGCAAGAAATGCTGGCCCACAGGTCCACCTGCAGCTAGAAGAATTTATTTAATTCAGCAAGAAACAGAGAGAGGAAGAGAGAAAAGCACGAGCCAGACAGGACCACCACATTTCTGTGGACATTTTTGTCTTATTGTGGTTATTTTTGCATCTTTTTGTGCTGTTTTCCATCCATCCATCCATCCATCCATCCATCCATCCATCCATGGGGGCTGGAGCATATCCCAGCTGGGCCATGTTGGATTCAAACCCAGACCTTCTAGCTGTGAACCTTGCTGCCTGTGTTTTGCATCTTTGTTTATTTTGCATCATATTTCAGTTATGTGGCTTCTCTTTGTAACCATTTTGCTTTGTTGTTTCATGTCATGTGCTCATTTTGCTTTTTATTTGAGCCATTTTTGTTGGATTTTTAATTTTTTTTTTTGCCTTTATGTGTGGTTTTATTTTGCATCATGTTTTAGTCATTTTAAGCCTCTTTTAGTCATTTTTGCATTAGTTGCATCTCTGTGATGGCATTTTGTCTTATTTGGGAGTTTTGCAACTCTTGGTGATAATTTTGGCGACTTTTTATTGATGTTCTTTTAATCCTTCATTTTTAATAATCCATCCGTAGTGGCTCCATAGTGTTGTGATTCACACATTCACCTGACAAGTGAAAATTCCCTGGTTTGTTGCCAGGAGGAGACACAAATCCCTTTTGGGGTTGTGTCAGGAAGTTACCCGCTGCCGAATCAAACTAGCGGAGCTACCTGCTTAAAAAATAAAATAAAATCCACGTATAACATTTATTTTTTGATCGATTTTTGATCCTGATGTTGTTGAGGATGAATATTATTGCCTAAGTACAGTGACCTGGGCAACACACATTTTTGAAATATTTTCTTGTTCACTTTGATGTCTGAATACATCATGTAGGGTTTTATTTTTGAAACTGTGTGGAGTCTGTGGAGAAGACAAACAACCAGTGGGAGGTGGATTTTGGCCATAAATTGGACTAAAGCAGCGCCTGGATTTTCCCAGGCAGTCAGAAAAATGGAACTGATAATTGTTCCTTTTTATGTTTTATGTTTGTATCTTTAGAGTGTTGTAAAAAGTGGTAGTTAAGTAACAATAACAAATGCTGTCTAAAAGAGTCATCACACAGGACAGCACAACAGCTATCCCTCTGAGGCCCCAAAAAATAAAGCTTTTATATTTTTATTTACTTTTAGATATAGTTTAAGTATTGTGGTTGAAAGAAACATGTTAAAATTGTCTTTTTTCCATCTTCTATTCCCTGCAGTGGACATCAGGTCTCACGTGAATACAGAATGATGGGATGTAATGATATTGTTTGCATTGTTGTGTGGAATTCTCTTTTATAATTAGATGAAGCAAACACTGCTCAACGCTGAAACATCATTTGAACAAATAATTTCTCATAATCGAGCTTTTTGATGAAACTGCATTCTGCAGCCGTGATCATGCACAGCACGACAGATGACTAAGCGAAGCAGAAAGGATTTGACTCAGAATCGTGGAAGGGGACTCAGACTCAGATCTGACCGGAGATCAGACGGAGGAGGACCACACATCGGAGCAGGAAGGTAAAAGCTCAGAGTACCAGCTTTGGAGGAGCCTGAAATGGGGCAAAATGAAGCCACCAAAGTCCATTATGGATAAGAAGTGTTGTGTAAGCTTGGGCACTGAAGTTGTGAGATTTGGACAGTGGCCTGTGAAAGGAATTATCTGCTCATCTACACAGGCCCTCCATGGTCTGAGCAGACTGAGGCAGCCTTGTTGCGCTCTGTCTAACAGAGGTCTCGCCTTCAAGAGGACATTATTCTTTTTGTCCTTATCGAGACATGAAGATCATTTGTTACTTCGATGGACTAATCTTTAAGAATCTGTCTCCACACAGTGACTGTATTGAACTGGCTATAACTAGGAATCGGCAAATTTGGATCCTAGGTTATCTGAGTCATGCAGTGAACATGGATCTGCTGAAGAATGTTTTCAGTTTTTAGGCTGCCTTCAGAGACGAGCACCTCCCTCTGGTCTGTGTGCTCTGACATTTTATTCAAAAGCCCGGTTCCCCGTTTACCATCTGATGTAATCCGAGGGCTCCGGTCTTGGTGGTTGTGGGCAGCCTCATTTTCATGTTTCATATGATTGGAATTGAATTGATAAAGACAGGAGACGCGCAGTTTTAGTATATACATATATGTGTGTGTGAATTCGATTGAAACGGCTCTTATTTCCCCTTCTACACATTGTGATGAGGCCTGGCTTACACATTGATTCTTATCCATAATGGATGGTGGATGCTATCATTTCCCCCCCGCTCAAGCTCTCCGAAAGCCGCTATGTCTTCCTCTGAGCTTTTCCGTCCTGATTTAATGTCTCCTCCTCCTCCACTTTGTCCACTGGCAGCAATAACTCTGACTCCTCTTCTACAAATCTGAGTAAACTCCTTTCTGCCTCACTCAGCCCTCTGCTTTCTTAAGTATGGACACTGGTTGAAAATATTTTAACATTTCTGGAATCCTATTAAATTGACGTTAAGAATCTCACATTGAAGAATCAATTTGATTTTTTAGCAATAGAAACACAATATCTGCAAAAAAACTTATAGATTAACCTCCCTTGGTTCCATAAAGTGTGGAAGCTGCAGTGCCTGTAATTTTAAAAAGAAAGTTCATCTTGTCTGTTAGTTACCCCCCCCCCCCACACACACACACACAAAAACAAAACAAACAAACAAACAAACACTCTCAGACTCATGCCCCCCACAGAGGGCAAAATTGAATTGCTGGGTCTTACTGAGGGCATTAACTCCTGATGGCAACAGTAATGTCTGTTTCATATATTTATGTTCATGGTGAGTCAAAATTCATGTGACCGATACCGGGCGTGGCTTACAGCGTCAACATTGATCGACGTGTTAGCACGTCCAGGAAGCCAGGAGTGACATCACTTTCGCAGTGTTGCCAACTTAGCTACTTTGTCGCTAGATTTAGCGGTTTTTCAGACCTCCCTAGCGACTCTTTTTCCAAAA